>JASDQU010736985.1:170720-184672 GCA_032191745.1 Picea mariana | reverse complement strand
CGGTATTGACAAGCTAAGGTTTGTTTTAGAACGAATAAATTAAGGAAATTTTCAACTCTGATTAATACAAGTGAATTAAGTCACTGGTCTCCAACACCATGTGTCTTTACTAAGTAAGAGGGTCGTACGGTCTAGTTCTATCCCGAGTCATTCTTGGTTCCCTAGGTCCAAGTTACACCTCCGAGTTAGATTTTCCGCATCAGCATTGCATGGTAATATCAATCGGTGTCAAAAATTTTGCAGGAGGATATCAATGAAAATTTTTGTAGCACAATCCCTATCCCCAATCCACCCAGTGAAAGAGCGACACGATGGGACGTTTTATCATTAGATACGATCGGATTTTGAGCATTTAAGGAGCTAATTAATATCAGATCCTACATTAGTTTCTACCTCATGCACCAATCAAAAAAAAAAATTAAAATCACCAATAGAACACATCACCACTTGCGCCTCTGCCGTCAACCCACGATGAATTTAAGTTCTATAGATTCGGTGGTAGATTTATTGAAATTCACTCATAACCCTAATTGAATGGTTGATGCGACACAGTAAGATATTTCATGTTTAAAATCTCTTGAGTTGTTGTGAATGGAGTCATTCTGCGTGTAAGATAATTCCAAATCGTCCGAAGGAGAAAGACGAGAAACTCAAAGGTTGTATCGACCCCATGATTATCAAAATAACCAGGTTTTAGCAAGATTCAGAGGTATGTATCCAAGTTTGTAAATTCACTAGCTAAAATTTATATGTGTTTATCCATTTTTTTACACAGTCTCTAAAATTCTGCTTAAGTTGCAGGAACAATTCCACCAAGAAATCCAACCACTAGATGCTCACCGAGAGAATCAAAGCTAAAATAACCAGAGATAGGTGAAGGATCTTCTCCAGGGATCATGAAGCAACTGGAGTACATCCCTAGGTATGATTTTATCGTCAAGGAAACAATGAAGAAATTTTTCATCCATCCTCTAGCCTTTGGTGATACAAAGGCAAGCACAGGGTCCAAAATGGTGCTCCCACAGTGGGGGGATTTCTTTAACACGATCATCCAAGAAGAATACCCAGAATATGTACCATAAAGTGATCTGGACGTAAGGGCGCTCGACGACCAAGTGTTCCCAAACATATGACAGTCATATCTACACATGGTGAAAATTAGAACCCCCATTTTCCCCTGCATAGAGGTCTTCAAGTGGCTCATCGACCACACAGAAACACAAAATTGTTTAATCAATGATGAAAATGGCGGGTGTGTCAGATATTTCTTCCCGGTAGAAGTTCAGAAATATTACAATCTCAGAGACCCAGAGGAGTGGCTAAACAAAGACTTCGTGGTGAAGTTCTACGAACACCACGACACCATCCGAGTGATGGACTCATGGTGGAGGGAGGACAAGTAGTTTACCAATCAGAGCACTGGCTAGTATGGGATGGTTAACTTGAGGAAACCATACATTTATTTGATGTCTCTCATCTGTCGGTTATACAAAGAGAAAGTTTGCTCCAAGTTTTCATAAGCATGGATGCATTTGGCATACACACTTGTGATCGTCGGGTGTAGCTTCAACTAGGGAGTAATAATCTTCAAGCAAATAAGAACCTGTGTGCAGCAGGCTCAGGCGCCGAAGGAAAGGGAAGCACCAACGTTTTACATGGCTTCATACCTACTTGATGTTATGTCCGCTAGGAATGTCTACGTTGGCATGAATCTAAGATGGCATGTTTTAGAGCTCTCAGTCCACATCTACATCAACGTGCTATGGGAAAACATGTATAATAAATCTTACTCCCTCATCTGCGATGAATTCATCGCCTAAATTTATTTCATTCTTTTTAAGAAAGAGTGCCCAAGGCTATCATCGACAGCCAAGAAAATGATATCCAAAGTAGGCCATTGGTATTTGGAAGAGAACACCACCTACATCAGGGTGTTCGGGGCCACCAGAGCACCACATATCCTACTAGATCATGTCCCAGATCGGCTCGTTGTAGGAGAAATATGTTATCATAACATCTTGCAAGCCTACAACACCACCCTGGTCAAAGACAAGAAACAAGATTTCATACCCTACAGTTTCCATGTAGGGTTCTATTTGGTAAAGGATACCGCTCAAGCCAAACAAGAAGGGTCGAGCCAACTTAAATTCAGGTTCCCAACAGGCCAATTGTGCAAGAATGATCCAAAGGGCCTAGTCCTGCAACATGCTTCACATGTGTCCTCATGTTGGTCATATGCTCACGATAAGTTTGAAGACAAAGTCTTCACAGAGAATGCCCATGACTGGGACAAGGTGGTGCAAAGCATGGTCAACTTGAAAATGACCAGGTTCAAGGCCATGAGCATGGATGAACAGAAACAATAATAGAGAAGTTGGCTCAAGAGGCCCTCAGAGCCAAGGAAGAAATCAGAGCGGCAGAGGCAATACAGGTGCATAATAGGGGATTGTCTTTGACATCGGAGACACAGGCAAGGGGATTTATCCTAATGGAATAGGAATAGAGAGTAATTGATCAACTGCAGAATGATCCGTACCTCATAGAGATGAAAAGGGTTCCTACCAACAACCCAATCAAAAGTCAGGAAGGACCAAGCGACCCATAGCCGATACAAATTGGAGAAACCATGGGGTCAGATAACCCTTAAGTTACAATGCCACAGGTCGGATCACCAGGGCATGTTTCGACCCAACCCGAGATAGTAAGGAAATTAGGGAGAGAAAGTGCACCAAACCCCCTACACGACTTAATAATGATCTATGATGATGAGGAGAGTTCAGAGGTTTCCTTGGTGAATCTGGTACAGATCATAGAGGAAAAGGAACCCGAAAAAGCATCGTCCCTACGTCCCAATGCTCAAATTCAATGCCTTTCATAGAGTGACCAGGAGTTCAAAAGTGTCTTAGACACTGAGCTACTCGATGCACCAGAGACCCAAGTGGATAGCCCGCAGTACGAGCTAGGGTCGAGCAAACAAGAAGAAAAAATTCCATAGCAGGAAACCGACATCTCAACAGTCGATTATCAAGTAAGTACTGAGCCTACCCCTGACATATCAATTTCAGCCGGTATTTAACCTCCCGATGAGAAACAAACTAAGGTTGTACTTTCAGAACACACAGAATAAGTTCAAGAACCCAACCTTGAACAAATTTACACCATCGGGAGCTTGGGAAACACGCTTACTTAGGGAGAGAAGCAAATCCCTAAACCCATGGATGAGGTTTTCGATATACAATCCATCACCTATGATCGAAATAGGAAATCCATCATGAAGAGAACCACCAAAAAGAGGAGGCTTACTTTGGACAACTCCATCCTCATCACCACAGAAGAGAAATTAATCAGGATGAAGCATACCAAGACGTCTGAGCTTATTGGCGCAGGGATGGAAATCACAGATGCCACCCTAGATAGAGCAAGGAAAGATGAAGAGGATTTGGCTGCTGCGCTGAAGGATTTGGAGCATCTGTGCCATTTGGCGAAATATTATCAGGACTCTATGCAAGCCACAGTGTTCTTGAGAAGCGAATTCCAGGACGCCTACAGTAAATTCACGAATGAGTAGCACCTTTTCACTGTAGGGACAGTTGATTTCCAAGAAGAAACCCTTATGGAATTGGTGATGTGCAAAGATATGGAAATATTGTATGAAAAGCACACCAAGCGGTGAAAAGGATCGATTACATCAACGTAGTTTAACAAGGCTGAGACGTCGAAGAGCACGACATTCAGGTACTAAGGGATAGCAACATTGACCGCATAAATAAGTCGATCGAATACTGAGTGAAAATGGCCCAAGAACCTCATCAGGAGATCCAAGAGAAATGGGTCGAGTGCAAAAGGAGTTGGACCAAGATCAATCAGGCGATGAGAGACAAGGATCTCCCAAAAATCGACACACCCAAGGACTTTGTCGACTTGCATGACATAGTCAAACTACATGTCGAACAAGATGCATCATGGGTTGCAGAGATAGAAAAGGTGTTGAAAATGGCTCCAGGTCAAGTACAATAGTTCATGGAGCGCCTGATCAAGGCTCGAATAGTGTTACAATAGTTAAGTGCTAGAGTAGTCAAGTATCGAGCACAGGCAGTGGAAATAAAGGAGATCATTTTGGCTCTGATGGACCAACACAGATTCTCGTATGCCAACACATGCGAGGATCTCTTTGTCAAATGGTTAGAGTATGAGAAGATTCATCCACTCAAGTGAAACCATTTGATGACTCTTAGAAGATTGAAAGATGAAGGCATCATGTGGCAATGTGTTGTTTTACTTAGATTTCACTTTTGATAGTTGTTTTTAGTTAATAATATGTTATAAAAAAGAGGATCGACATGTTAGAAATGGTCTATGGTTTTTTCAAAGACCCTCATTTTTTTATTTGTAAAGAACTATTTCGAAGCTACCATAGTTGAGAAGTCATGTTTAGGACCAGAGACAAGTTTATGTTCATTTTTCATCAAAAGCGTGTGTGATTGGATCTGAGCAAGAATTATTTTTGATTTTATCTCATGAATGGATGTTGTAATGAGTAAGAGCCTCTGAATCTGTTTATAAGTTGTCTGATTCAATATTTTTATAGTTCTTGTCTCTAATGATGAAAAGTAAATCGTCATGTTAATGTGTGATCAATGATTAGAGCTAAGGAAACTATTTTTTTTCCATCGTTTATTACATGTATGTTTTCTTCCGATAATTGTATCTCAATCAATGATTGGAACACCAACAAGTTAATGTATTATTACTAGGCTTGTCATAGGTGTAAGAATCATTTTCTGCATGATTGAGCATGAGGTTTATCCCAAGCTCATCCATCTTCAGTAGTTAAGAATTTCCCCCTTTGTTACCTAGTTGGTTTACACCAGCATTTATCTTGTATTGGTCCCACCTGTTAGCAATAAGAATCACCCTCAGATTTCAGAGAGGATAATCCCAATACCCATCAAAGTAATGTGTGAATGTGAATGAGTGTTTAAAGGTCAAATGGACAAGGCTCAAAATAATAATTTTTTAACTCAGAAATCTAGGCTAGCATGCACAAGCAATTGAGGTCTTGATCAACATCAATCAGTGAATGAGAGTAAAAGTGAATAGAAGGAAGACTTAGTGAGGGAAATGTAAAGGTATGCAATTAACATCAGGTCTTCAAGCACCCTAAGCAGGAAAAACTCAAAACACAAGATCTTCTTGAATTCAAAGTTTAAAGAACACTGAAGAACATCATAGTAGTATTATAATCTAACATTCATCATAACACAACTATAACAATCTCATGTGGATCTTCCAATCGTGAAAACTTCAGCATAAGAGGCAACAAGATGATATAAGAGAAACTGACTTATATTAATAAAAAATTCTCAAGTCAAGTACATAACCAGAGAACCAATCTTTTTAGTCAAAAATATTACAATAACAGGAGCCTCGGCTCAACCATTCGAACCCCTTTAATCATTTGAAATATGTATTTATAACAAAAGGGAAAGGCAACAAATAGAGGTGCAAGCTAGCCTTCCTCGCATAGGATTCTCCAAAAACATTTAACAATCTAACACCTGTGCTAACAGTTATTTAACAATCTGCTATAAAAAAGGAAACATGTTGGCAACCAATCCAACAAGATTTAAATGACATCGTCTCCCTTGATGCACATTCCTTTCAATGCCAAGTGTCCTCTAGGGGTTGTCTGTTGTCACCATGCTACCACCTATGCTCCTAGGTCTTCTTCACATCATCAGCCACCCAAAAGAGTGATGAATTCGAACTCCTTGATTCCAGGTGCCAGTTCGTAGCGCCATTTAGTAGCGTGTTGGGTAGTGATTTCTATAGCGGCCTTGCAAAATAACTCTACACATTTTGTAGTGCCTTCTCCAAAACAGGCCTGCAGTTTTCTGTAGCATCAATATTGTATAATTTCTATGTGCAATTCCATAGTGTCCCTCGTGAATTAGCCTTTGTGAATTCAATGGTGCCACACCTCAAAAAGGCTCTGTAGAATTGGTAGCGCCATTGTCGAAATGGTATTTCATAATTGGTAGCATCTGTAATCAAAATAACTATGTGGATTTGGTAGCATCATTGTTAAGCTCAGCTTAGGATATTTCGTAGTGTTTTGCAGAAATGGTAGCGCTACTGTGTACTTCATCTAGGAGCTTTCGTAGCACTTTAGGTAGAAAAATGGCAGGACATGTTATATAGATGATTCCGCAGCGCCATGTTGCTACGGAATGTCTGTGATTTTTCTATGTGATGAAACCAATCCTTTAGAAAGAACAAAAACTTTGATTTGATATGTTAGAATCCTGTAGATGCCTGTATAGGTGGCAAAAATTATACCTCATTGATCACTTACTCTTGCAAAAAGAGACCACCCACAAAAATGGAGCTTATATCCCTCAACTATTTCATCAACGTAGCACTTCTCCTTGTTGAAGGAGAGATTCCTTCTAACATAGCAGCATGTTTTTCTTTTGCAGGGATATTCTTCTTGACTATAGGTGTGTTCTTCTTCACTACTAGTTCCTCTCTTTCAATGGCAGCTTCTACCAGAACATTGAAATTCCTCTAGGCCAATTCGTCCTTGAAGTGTTGCAATTATGCCTTGACTTTTCTATTTTGAGACTGAAAACCTCTATTTTTCCTATAGAGGTTCTTGAGTTTCTTATGGAGAGGTAGGGCTCTTCTTGCTGCAAATATTGCCAAATCAAGGGTGTTATTGTACATATCCATAAGCTCCTTCATCTTAATTCTCTCAGATAAACCTTCTTCTTTCAAATGAGCAACCCCCTTCCTAGCCTCCCTAAGTTGTCTAATCAATCTTTTGAAAATGTGGTTGCTAGGTGGAGTGTTTATGTTTATAACCTCAACAAGTTTCTTCGTGGCTTCAACTTCATCCTTCTGTTGCACAGTGGCTTTGTCTATCACCTCAGTAGGCTTCTCAATGCCTTTTCCCTTATCTTTCTTTTTCTTTGGTATTGAAACCTTGGGTAGGACTTCTGCTTCAACATCCTCCTTGAGAGTTGATGATATAGTAAAAGGCTTCCTGACTTTTATGCTAGCTGCTGGAGTAGGTGAATAGAAATGCAATTTTCTTCCCTTCGTGGTTATGACTTTGGTGGATGAAGGGACTTCTTCCAATTTAGGTGCAGGAGGAGGTGAAAAGTGTCTTTGTGGAGAATGATAAACCTCCCTCTCTTCCTCTTCAATTTCCTTAATGAATTATTTGTCTTGAGCAATGGCTTTGCTCTTTATTTTCTTGATTGTTCCTGTTGGAGCAGCACTAGTAGATGGCAAAGGACTCTGGATCTTTGACTGAGGAGTAGAAGCTATGTCCAACTGCATGTGAGCAGAAAAAATGTACTATTCCCAAGTATTGTTCCTCTTCTTCAATTCTTCCATCACCAACATCTTAATCAATTTAGAGTGAAATAAATTGATTTCCATGGCCTTGGATTTGGCTTGGACTCTATCAGACATCTTCCCCATGCTCCTCAAAAGGTAGAAAGGGATATTCATTGCATATTTACTAGTAAAATGAAGAAAAATCATTATATGGTATTAGTATAACATGTTAAACCTTCCCTCACATGTAAAGTATCTCTGGATGATCTTCAACATCTTGTCAAAATATTCAACTAGATGGCTTCTAGGCACTCCCTTGGACAATTTGTCTATCTAATAATCTGGTTTGAGGAAATCCTTGAAGAAGGAAGAATTTAAGGTCATGAATTTAAACCACCTCTCATCAGTATTAGGAATCCATGTGGCTACTACAAAGGAGGCTTCAGACACCTCAAACTCAAGGTCTCCTACTTTAGTCTTAATGCCATCAAAATGAAATGCAAATTGCCTTGCCACTTCAAGGTGTCCCCTATGCATGTTTTGGAAAAAAGAGAGGCAACCCACCCTTTGATAAACCTCCCTGACCATTGGGTCAACATCGAACATGTGCATGTATGAGGGTTCATTTCTAACCACGCTTCATCCCTTGTGATATTTCTTCTTTTAAGGTGTCTCCATGGGTAAGGACAAGGGATCAAAGGTTGTGGTGTATTGAGGGGTAAGGAAACAAAGAGAGGTAGATCTCAATGAGAAAGAGTGATGATACATTGAAATGAAAGGTTACTGTAGGGGCATTCAAATTCCAACAAGTAACACTCCAATTCAATTAAAACACAGTGCAGGGAAGACAGGGGATATGTAGTGAGGTTTCAACAGCATCTTTTTGTAGCGCAGTGCACACACAAGGAACAGGTGATTGCACGGGAACTAAATACTCAGGAGAAGAACTAATGGGCCTATTAAATAGATGAAAACGATGTGAAAATGCCTGCAAATTCTGTGAGAGGGAAGCTATAGATGAAAAGGGATGAAGGAAGGAGTAGTTTGCAGCCTCAGTCACTACCAAAATCTCGGGCAGGAAATATCCCAAGAATTTGCTATGCAATGGAGAGAGATCACATAATACCTGGAGAAGTGACTAACAATGGAGGATATGCAATTGGTTAGGAAACCACCACGTCCACCTCAGCCTCCAATTCATCCTTGACAGTTGATCCTGTAGTATTGCCTGCAATTGGTTTGAACTAGTGGTTTCAGCAGCTCCGAGTTTGAGAAAAATAAATATTCAAAACCATTATCAAAATCATTAAAACCAAATCTTAATATCCATGTTTAAAGAACCATGGTGATGAAAACAAGGTATATCATGACCTCGGCAGATTATGACAAATCATGGCAAGGAATAAAGGACAAAGAGTGCGCTACGGAAACTCCTAGTGAGTTGGCAGTGCCTTTTTTTCAAAAAAAAATGATTTGACCCACCTTTAATCAGACATTGGGACAACATGGAAAGGATCAAGGGTATGAGTGGAAAGAGTGATATGTCAAGTCATGAGATCATGGGATGGGTTAATCTTGGTGTCAAGTCATGAGGTGAGTCAAAACCATAAGCCAAAAAATGAACCTAGGCTTAAAATCCATGTGTGGGCCAAAAATGAGCCAAAACCACAAGTTTTATTTGTTCAAGCTAACCTAATAAAATCACACAATGAAAAATAAAGCAAATTTAAAGTTTGAAGGCTAAAAAATTAAACCTAAGGGATAAAATACCCAAGGCAACTTAATGTGATAATTTTGGCTCCACAGGGGATGGCATGCTCTCTACGAGCTGCCAAGAACAAGCGGTTTTAGTGCCTTATCCTAGGGCTATGGGGTCACTTATTCAATAAAAAATAAAACAAAAATGATTTTTACAATGAAATGAAAAGCCACTCATAGCTTAAGAAAAATACTTTTTTCAGAAAGTGCCCATTGACTGGGCCACCAAAAACTTCAGAATCACCCAAATTCTACAACTTTAAGTGTTCTCTGAAAATACCTCAGAAATTTTGAAGGGACCAATACACAAGGCCTCAAAATTACCGTGCTTTCCTTTATCTTTCTTGGGTGCATCCCACTTAAGAACTAGATCTCCTAGCTGGAAATATTATTTGCTTACCTTCTTTTCAAAGGCTTGCTTGATCTTCTGTTGATGGTCTTGTTCTTTGTCCAGTAGTTGCTCCCTAGTCTTCTGCATTTCTATTAGTTGTTGAATTC
The DNA here is from genome assembly GCA_032191745.1 of Picea mariana. Lineage (NCBI taxonomy): Eukaryota > Viridiplantae > Streptophyta > Pinopsida > Pinales > Pinaceae > Picea > Picea mariana. Next base: position 175,072 of record JASDQU010736985.1, on the reverse strand, counting down.
TTCTGACCATATCATCTGGTTCTCCTTGGTAGTCTTGGAAGAATTTCTCCACGGGCAAGGCAAGCTCAGTAGGAAAGATAGCCTCAAATCCATACACAATTTGAAAAGGAGAGACACCAAGAGACCTCTTTGTTGTCACTCTATCATCCCACAAAGCAAATTTCAGCTTTGAATCCCATGCTTTCTTGTTGTCTTCTAACAATCTCTTGATGATATTTATAAAGATTTTGTTAGAGGATTTTTCCAATCCATTCCCTTAGGGCTAGTAAGGAGTATAATGAACCAATGTAATCCCATACTTTTCACAAAACCTGATCAATGATTCAACCTTGAAAGATGCAGCGTTATCGGCAACAATTTTTCTTGGACAACCGAATCTTGTCATGATATCCTCAAGAAAACCAATGATTGCCTTATGGGACGCATTCCTTGTAGGGATGGATTCTATCCACTTGGTAAAGTAATCATTGGCAGTCAAACTCCACCTATGTTGACCACTTGAAGAAGGATGAATTTTCCCAATAAAATCTAGGCCCCACTACTGAAAAGGTCTTGAAGCTTCCACATGCTTCAATGGAAAATATTTGAGCTGCTTCTTTCCAGAAAAATTTTGGCAATTGACACAAGCTCTAATATTTTCACAAACGTCAGTAAAAAGGCTAGCCCAAAAATACCCAGCTCTGAGGATCTTATAGGCTGTGGTTCTACAAAAGTGATGGCCCCCACATAAACTGTCATGAAAATCAGACATAACCCTTTGGTCCTCCTGTGGATCTAGACATCTCAAAATAACTCCTAAAGGATATTTCCAATACAAAACTTGGTCAATAAGACAGTATTTGATTTCTTTGAGCTTCAAATATATTACCTTGTTCTTCTCCAAACCATCCGGAGGTTGTAACTTCTGTAGAAAATATATAATGTTCTTGTACCAAGTGCATTCTACCAATTGAGTGATGATCTGGGAACCTTTATCAAACAACTCGGCTTGTTGATATTCTGAGTTGATGTTTATGAAATTAACCCCCAAGGTTGTGCAATTTGATTCAGCCAACAACCTAGATTAACCTTGGACTTTAACCAATTTAGTGGGCTTTATTTCAAGATCAAATTCCATAATTTTGGCAATCCATTTGCTCCTCCTACCGTCTATGTCAGGCTTAGTAAGTATCTCTTTCATCGAGGCTAGAGGGACATATGCAACAACTTTTGAGTGCAGCACATATAATCTGAAATCCTTGAGGTTTTTGACCAAAGAATAAGCCTTATTTTCCATGATGTCATATTTTATTTCAGCATCCCTCAATGCCTTGCTAGAAAAGGAAATAGGCTTCTCTAACCCTTCTGCATTTTTCTGCAATAAAACAGTTGTTATTGTGTCAAATGAAGCAAAAGAAAAAATCAGAAAATTCTTGGAGTAGTCAGGGTTGATCAGCACAGGTGCTTCAGTCAAAGCCTTTTTCATTTGATCAAAATAATTTTGGGACTTAGTAGTCCATTTGACTTAATTTCCTTTCCTTAGCATGGTTGTAATATACTTTACCAATTCAACACAATTTGAAATGAACCTTCTCAAAATATAGATTTTCCCCAAGAAAGAATGAACTTCTTTCTTGGATATAGGGAGAGACAAGGTCTGGATGGATTCTACTCTAATCAATTCTTACCCCTTCAGTTGATACAATGTGCCCCAATAATTTCCCCTCCATCATAGCAAACAATGAATTTTTAGGATTGACGGAGAGACCAATTTTTTTGCACTTTAAGAAGACCTTTTTCAAATGATGATAATGTTCTTTATTAGATTGTGAGAACACTGTAATTTCATCCAAATAGATGACTAAAAATGTGTCCTTCTCCCCAATAAACTTAATGTACATGGCTCGTTGAAAGGTCGCTCCTGCATTCATCAATCTGAAGGGCATTTTATCATACATGAATGTGCTCCAAGGAGTGGTGAAGGTTGTCTTCTCTCTATCTTTAGGCAAGATAGAGATCTGATTGTAGCCAGAAAATCCATCAATCATAGACATCCTAGATGAGCCTGTCATCCTTTGCAATATGTGCTCCATCTTTGGTAAGGGATAATTATCTTTCTTGGAGCTTCTATTCAAATTTATGAAATCGACATAAAGTCTGATATCTCCATTCTTATTTCTTACTGGGACCTAGTTAGCCACCCATTTAGAATATCTCAAAGGAATGATAATCTTGGCATCCAAAAGATTTTTTACCTCTTTTTCCATAATAGGCAGCAACATAGGATTTATCTATCTAAGTTTTTGCCTAAATGGCTTGGTCTCTTTTTTCAAAGGGATCTTATGTTCAATTATTCTTGTGTTGTATGTTTTAGATCTTCATATGTCCAAGCAAACACATCAAAAAACTCTTTTAACAAATTAACATATTCAGCCTTATGTTCCTTTGACAAACTGCTAGACAACTTGACATATTTTAGATCCTCCTTTGTACCCACATTGCATTCGGTCACATCAGCTTTATCAGTTGAACCTTTAACCTTTACAACAACATCATTTCTATCGAACAATCTCTCCAGAGGAACTAGTCCTTTTGGAATACGGTTACTAGGCAACTGAACAATATGATGGTTAGCAATTTTATTTAGAAAAACATCAACATGAGGGCTATTTTCAGTATCATGATCTTGATCAATATGCAAGGAAAAAAACTCATCCACAGTCTCAAGAAATATTTTAATCTCAATATCATCCTCAAAAACCTTCGAATGTTTGACATTGTCAGGTATAGAGGGTCTATACTTCACTTCTACATCATATTTGTGTTCAGGTGGCAAAGGGACTCTGAAATTACTTGTTGAAACAACCAAAGAATGAGCAATGTGTTCTCCTCTCTTGGAATAAATGAGATATGGAAATCTAAGAAGGAACTGTCAACAAGATCCCAAACTTCATTTCTATAATTACTTAGCCTGGGGTGCTTAGCTTGATACATATTTTTGATTTGGTGGACAATTAATTCAGCATCTCCAAACACTGCTAGCTCTTCAATCCCCAAGTCTTTAACATCCCTCAAAACCAAAACAAGAGCTTCATATTCTGCCACATTGTTTGTAGTTTCAAATCCTAGCTTGTAGGACAAAGATATGGTCTCTTGAATAGGGGAAACAAAGACTACTCCAACACCAGCACCTTCCTTAGAAGAGGCTTCATAAAAAAACATCTTCCAAACAAAGGTAGTTGGAGGAGAATCTTCACAAAAGGTAATGGACTACTTTTTTATTTCAAGAGGAGGTTGAGGAGCATCAGTGAGCTACAATATATTGGATCCTAAATCAGTATCAAGTGAAAAAATAGGATGGTTGGTGGGATCTGATTCATCACTGATGATGTAGGACAACTAGCTTCCTTGTAAAGCCTTCTATGCTCCCCCCCAAACACAGGAATGGTGGCATATGTAAGGTTCATCTACAAGGTTCCCCCAAGTCTTTTTATCCAATATATTGACAACAGCATACCAAACTTAGGGGGGACATCAGCCACCACAATATCCATGACCACACTTTCTATGGGAAACTGTTGGCACAGGGGAAGACCCAGGCTTCAACACTACAACAGTGCACCAACAAAACCCTAACTACCGGCCCTTTTGGCAACACTTGTGAAGCAAATGAAGTCTCACCTGAGGTAGAGGCAGGGGTGGTTGCAGGACTCAAGTGTCTACAACCTTAGCTGGGACACAGATCTGTGATTATAACACTTAATAAATCACTTAGCACCGTCAATTCCTCAATATACAGTCAATAACCACTTCGCTCATAATATAGAACTTTGCATTATTAATATCGATCTAAAGTATTTAAGTACTTATCATAAGTAAATAGGTCAAATCTGGTAGATCAAGCACTGAGTATATTCATGTATATCAGATCTATCATTCTACCTATTATTAGCACTAAACATAAGCAGATCTATCTAATCATCTCAAGCACTTAGCAAAAGAAGACAAAAACACATTAAGACAAGCACAAAGCAAGACAACACGTTGTTTACGTGGTTCACCCCTCTCCTGGGGCTACGTCCACCAACTCTTCTTCTTTATTGTCTTTGGTCAATCGGTTACAAGCACAGAGCCTCCAAACCCTTACTCTACATGGGAAAGAAGATCTGCACAGGTCACTAGATCCTTCTTCCTTGTGTTGTAGCACCAAGCCTCTTATCGTATCGCACAAGTACTTGCACTCAGCTCTGCAAGTCTTACATAGAATGCACAAAGCCTTGATCACACAGATCCAACTCTTGGCACTTAGCCTACATCACATAGATATATCATCCACCTCACCCCTCTCTATATGTCCTAGACATCTATATATA
>JASDQU010736985.1:32755-81454 GCA_032191745.1 Picea mariana | reverse complement strand
CTTCCTTAATGTTAGTATTTTGATTGAGTGGAACCCTAGGGAAGGGTCAATTGACTCTTCCTTAAGCACAATATTTTTGTTGAGGTGGATCCCAGTGAAGGGTTGACCAACCCATCCTTGAACTTAGTATTTGAGTTAAAGGGTATCTTGAAGAAGGGTTGGTCAATCCTTCTCTAAAATCAATATCCATGTTGAGTGGGAGACCAGGGAAGGGTTTGTTAATCCTTCTGTAAGATTAATATTCACATTGAAGGGGAGCCTAAGGAAGGGATGGTTGACTCTTCTTCAAGCATTGCATTATTTTAAATTGGAAGCCTTAGGAAGGGTTAGTTGACCCTTCCTTAAGAATATTATTCTTATTCTAGGAAAGGCAAGGAAAATGTTGATTAAAATTTACTTAAGAATAGTATTCATGTTGAGGAGGATCTCAATAAAGAGCCAATGAACCCTTTCTCTAATTTATTATTTACATTGAGGGGAAGCTTGAGGAAGGGTAAAAAAAAACCTTACAAAAGCGTTGTATTGACANTGGGGGGGGGGGAGGGGAACGGTTGTATGACCCTTCATCAAACACAGTATTCTCATTAAGGGGGAGCACAAGTAAGGGTATTATGACCCTTACTCAACCATAGTATTATCATCATGGGGGATCCCAGTGAAGGGTCAACTAACCCTTCCTCAATATGAATATTGACATCGAGGAAGAGCCCAAGGAAGGGTCATTTGAATCTTCATCAAGCATAGTATTCATGTCTAGGAGTACCCTAGGGAAGGGTTGACTGAACCTTAATAAATATTAGTATTTCCATTGATTGGTATTCTTAGGAAGAGTTAGTTTCCATTAATTAAGCATAGTATTCATTTTGAGTGGGGGCTTAGTGAAAGGTAAATTAATACTTCCTCAAACTTAGTATTCATGTCAAGGGGGATCTTAAAGAAGGTTTGAATGATCTTTCCTAAAGTATAGTATTATCGTTAAGGGGGAGCATGGGGAGCAGTCAAATGAACCTTCCTCAAATTTAGTATTCTTATTATATAGTAGCATGGGAAAGGGAAGGCTAACCCTTATTCAATATTAGTATTCACATTGAGGGGGAACCCAAGGAAGGTTTGATAGAACCTTCATCAAGAATACTATTTATGTCAAGCATGAGCATGAATTAGATGACCCTTATTGAATCTTAGTATTTACATTGAGGGGGAGCCTAGTGAGGTGTTTCTCACCTTTTTTTTCATATGAGTATTCTCATCAAGGGCGAGATGAAGGAAGGGTTGACCAACCCTTCCTTAAAAATATTATTTTCATTAAGGGAAATCCTAGGAAGGGTTAGCTCAACCTTCCTCAAGCTTATTATTTCATGTGCTAAGAGGGAGCTAAAGGATGGGTCGATTGACCCTTTCATAATATTAGTATTCTCATTGAGGAGAAGTGTACGGAAGGGTTTATTGATCCTTCCTCAAGAATAATATTCTTACCATAGGGGAGCCTAAGGAATGGTTGACTGACCCTTCTTTAAGATTAGTGTTCATTCCAAGGGAAATATTGAGGAAGGGTCAATTGAATCTTCATTAAGCATAGTATTCACATTGAGGGAGGAGATTTAGGGAGGGTCAACCCGGGGGAGCCTGGGGAAGGGTCGATTGACCCTTCCTCAAGCTTAATATTCACGTTGAGGGGGACACAAAAGAAGGGTCATATAACATTTTATCATGCATAGTATTCAAACTAAAGGGGAGCTTGAATAATTGTGAATTGGTCCTTATTCAATCTTATTATTCATATTTAGAGGGAGTACTAGGAAGGGTTGACCATCACTTCCTTAGGCATAATATTATCATTAAGGGGGAGCATGTGGAAGTGTCAATTGACCCTTCCTAAAGCTTAGTATTCTCATTACATGAGATCTCAAGGAAGGGTTAAATGGCCCTTAAGCATAATATTCACATCAAGAGGGATATTCATGAAGGGCCAACCAATTGTTCCTCAAACTCAATATTCACATTAAGGGGAAGCTTAAAGTAGGGTCGTGTGACCCTTCCTCAAGCATAATATTCACAATGAGGGGATGTTAGGCTAAGGGTTAACTGTCCCTTTTGTAAGCTTAGTATTCTCATTGAGGTAGAGACTAGGGACGGGTCGATTGACCCTTCCTCAAAGACATTATTCTTATTCATGGGAAGCCTAAGGAAGTGTTTACTCACCATTCCTCAAGCATAATATTCTCATTGAGGGGTAGCCTAGGAAAGGTTTATCCGAAGCTTACTCTACATTAATATTCTCATTGAGATGGACATTGAAGAAGGGTTAGCTAACATGTAATGTACCCCAAATTTATCTAGAATTTTTTTTTTGTTTTAAATGTAACCATTGCATCTAAAAACGAACGTACAACAATTTTTGTTAGCTAGAACCACGATATACCATTTTGGTATTATATACACAACTTTTCCTTTTATGGTCACCAAAAATATCCTCTTTGAATTCTTGTGATCTAAACTGCTCAATCCTCAAATATGGATGAATACCTAGAATCATCTTTCCGAGATATTTCCAATGACTACCTCCTTTCTCAATTCAGAGCTTTGAGAAGAAAGCTATGATCGTTTAAAAATTGTGATTTTTATCTGATGCATTCCTTGTGCAATTGATCTATTTTCTCTGAGCTAATGACACTTAGATCTTTGTTGGACCCTATCAAAAAGTTCCCATGTATTCAGTACCTCTTTTTATGCAAGTTCGAACCAGACAAAACCCACAGGCTTCCTTCCTAACCCCCTTTCCCTTATTTAACACAGTTTTCAGGCATTATCCCTTTTTCTTCATCCCTCAATTGCATGTGACCACGAGCTGTGACCCAGTCCTATCAGATATGTGCTTATCCGGAGCCTTGGGAGCTTTGCGGCTCCGAAACTTCAGCTTCAGAATCTCTTGCGACTTCGTTCCTTATTTCTCCCAAACACCGAATTGGCGAACTTTGCGAAGTGGGGTGGATCAACGGTCCACGACTTCCTCAAAAACCAATGCTTGGGATTTATTATGGAACTTCGGGCTTCGAAAGTTCTGGGTTATACATACTCTCCAACCTTCCAGAGTGCCTAGTCTCCGGACTGTGGTATCGGTTGCCACGTACCTTCTCCCGATCAACGGTCGAGATTAACTCTGTCCTCCGAGAGTTCTCGACTCAATGCAATTGAAACATAATTAATCCAAAGTACCAAGTCTACGAACCTTGGGATCAGGCGCTACATGTCCACTGGGGCCCACGGTCTCCATGCTTGAACTAATAAATACTAAAACATTCACATCAACTTTAGTACTTTTCAAATTGTGGGGACATGGATTGGTGATTTTGGAGTAACCCATCGATCGTTCCACAATTATTCCCACGCTGACAAATACCCCTTCTGGGAAACTATGGTTTGGATTGTGGGACCGCCCTGTAGAATTATCTTTTGCGCAACTTCGATCTCCGCAATGCCTCCCGACCATCGATCTTGATAGATTGTGATCAAAGTTAATGCAACCTTGATGTAGCTAACTTCTTCACCAAGTTTAACTACCTTGTGCCACCACCTAGATCTTTTTGCATCAAAGATGAACCGTTAGATGAATTCAAGTTGCTCGATTTTTATTTGGGTAATCTCACTTTAGAAGAATTGAGAATTGGGAATGGATAACCCAAATTCCCAAAGGCCGAAATGAAGCTAGACCATTGATATAGAATTGATCACAGTCGTTAGATCTAGGAGGAGGATATGTTTCACCACATGAGATCTACGTCAATAGACCATGTCAGCAAAGACATGTTGCACAATCAGATGATGACAAGTTTCAAGATGAAATTGGCATTTCAGGTACGTGCAAGTCACAAATATAAGTGACACATGGAAACCACTCGACTAATGCCAAGTTAGCAGTGACGTCAACAAGTTATGTCACTTCAGGATTATGTACTTCGGGGGAAAACAATTTCTAACATCAGAAATCACCCGAAGCACTGAAGGCTGAAGTTAACGCTAACCGTTGATCTAATTCAAAACTCAAGCTAAGTTTTGTCCTTGTCTTATTCTATTGTTTGATTTCCACAGAATTAAAATGCTAGCATAGTTACTAAACCCTCATTTTACTTCCTTTGTAGGTTATGCAAGTTGGTGTAATCGGATGAAGGAAGCATCTTACCTCGAAAGGTATTCGAGTTCCATGTCCTTCCTTGACCGATCTATGCACACATTGACTTTGGTTACATATAGAATTCTGTGTATACTTTATTAGAGCTCTCTTTACAATAACAGGTTGTGGAGTTTTTGGTCTATGGTACTCCAACTGTAATACTTTGAACAAGATTCATTTGAATGTGACAACTACTTTCACAATACACTTGTAGTCTACTGAATCACTATCTTTCTGTGGTAATAGATAATATAAAGGATATATTTAGACTACTATTCTTTTATCTATTTTTACATGTTATCAAATTGATAAGAATACGTTTAAGTTTATTCCTTATTGCACCATTTCCCTACAATGATTGTTATGTACAGATTTCAATAGCAATTCAAAATATATATAATCCAATGGTCATTAGGAACATAGCAATAGTTATACCATTTCTTTATGTATGAGCATATATATATATATATAGAAAACATATCATATCTCGAACAACCAATATTTCCAGTATTATTTAACTATGATANAATCTCTACCCCCCCTCTGCACTCCCCCGCGTGGAAGAGTGTACATACTTCTGGGGTGTAAATACTTCATGGGGTATAGACACGGCTGAAAGCAAAGAACCTCTGCATCAGGAAGATAATCAGGCTCCACAACCAACACACAGTCAATCATATTCCTAACAAATGATAAACATAAATATAACAATGACAAAGAATACAAGATGAGATACATATCGGAAACCTCATGCTGGAATACAAATGGAAAATCCACGTTCCACCGAACACTAAAACAAAACAACCAAGTTCACTTGTCTTGCTCACCCCCTAGCCCGACCATGAGTCCATAAGGGAAAACTAAAGGATCCTCCTTAGCTATAGTCACCATCCACAGGTAATAAAATCCTTTACCTCACACTAACAGTGCTCATAACAACAAATAGTTTCTTTTCCCAACATACTAAGTTACAGCGTCCTGCGTCCCCCATATGTTGTTTTTATATGCATCCTTGTTCCTAGGTCTTTCCTTCCCTCAGGAAATTCATAGCTTTACAAATCCCTAATTTTTAGGGGATGCTAGTGGTGAAATTCCACATTTTCCACTTGTAAAAATCATCCTTGAGGTAACTCAAACCTGTTCCCCACTCATGTAGTCATGGTCAACTATTTTTAACCTGGTTGTTCCATTTGTCTTCTAGCATTTAATTTATTAAAATTTTTTCTTACACATGTGTAAATTAAAAGAGGACAGTTGGGCAAGTCAAATATTTTCCCAACAGTCATCAAATAATTAATTACAACAATCAAAATTCCAAATTCGGATTTTCCATAAATGGAAAATAATTTCCAAATCCAAATTTTCCAAAAACGAAAATTTATTTCAAAGTTCACTTATAATTTAATAATCTAAAATTTGAGGATATTACATCCTCTCCCCCTTAAGTAAAACACCCTCCTCTGTTCATTCCTATCTTGGAATAGGTTTCGATAATATTTCCACAAATCTTCCTCCAATTTCCAAGTGGCCTCCTGAGGGCTAAAGTGCTTACATTGAAATTTTACCTCGGTGATGGCTCTGTTCCATAGTATTGTTTCTTTCCTGTCCAGAATGCACAGAGGTTCCACTTGGAACTCTCCTTCTGGTTCCACCTGCACCATGTTCCAATCAATGATGTGAGTAGGATCATGAATATATTTTTTTAATAAGGAAACATGAAAAACATTATGAACTTTTAAGTTTGCAGGAAGTGCTAGTTGATAAGCCACAGGTCTGATTCGAGTTAAAATCTCGAAGGGGCCACAAAAAATAGGCGCGAACTTTGAACAATTTCCTAGCTTTAGAGAGATCCTCCTTGCTTTGACTTTCATATATACATGGTCCCCAATTTGAAATTCCTGGTTTCTCCTTTTTAAATTTGCATAGCTTTTTTCAGACAATTGGCTTAGGTTGATGGAAAGTTGGTATGGATTTTTCGTTGTCATTGATTTCAACCATTGGAGAGTGATATTGTAGATTGATTTCAACCCTTAGTGATTGATGTCAACCCTTAGAGAAAGTATGGTAGTGAATTCCGGTAGAAAAAAGTTTTGGGTAATGGAACCGAGTTTGTTTGATGTATAATGGTATGAGTTTTAATATATTTGAAGGTAATACTATTCTATATGGGTAGTACATGTCATTCCATTTTCGATGGTATGCGGAACATTAAATAACTCTTCACGGTTAGAGAGTTATGGACATGTGAAGTTGGAGAACCCAGGTTTGGGTAATGGACCCAAGTTTGTTTGATGTATAATGGTATGAGTTTTGATATATTTGCAGTGAACAATATTCTATATGGATATTACATGTCATGCCATTTCTGGCGGTATGTGGAACATCACATAAGTCCTCACGATTTGAGAGTTATGGCCTTACGAATTTGGAGGACCCTCATATGTTGGCTTGAAGCCTCAAAAGAACAAAGAAGTCAAAGTGGTTGCAAAGAAGAAATTATTTAAATAATAAAGTGAAGTGACAAAGTCAAAAAGGATTATTTAAATAATAAAGTGAAGTGACANTTATGGACATGTGAAGTTGGAGAACCCAGGTTTGGGTAATGGACCCAAGTTTGTTTGATGTATAATGGTATGAGTTTTGATATATTTGCAGTGAAGAATATTCTATATGGATATTACATGTCATGCCATTTCTGGCGGTATGTGGAACATCACATAAGTCCTCACGATTTGAGAGTTATGGCCTTACGAATTTGGAGGACCCTCATATGTTGGCTTGAAGCCTCAAAAGATCAAAGAAGTCAAAGTGGTTGCAAAGAAGAAATTATTTAAATAATAAGGTGAAGTGACAAAGTCAAAAAGGATTATTTAAATAATAAAGTGAAGTGACAAAGTCAAAGATGATTATTTAAATAATAAAGTGAAATGGAAAAATCAAAGAGGATTAATTAAATAATAAAGTGAAGTGACAAATTCAAGGAGGATTATTTAAATAATAAAGTAAATGGAGAACTTTCTAATTATGGAAAGTGGTTAAAAGAAGGTTAAACCTAAAATGAGGAAAATGGGTTAATTGTTCAACTGACTATTGGATACATGGACAAGTGGAAAATTGGGAAAAGTTGGACATAGGTGACTATGTGGACAAAGTGGCTATGTGGACAAAGTGGCCTAGAATATGCTTCTAAGGAAGCTACTTGGAGAGTATAAATAAGATGCAAGGCTCTCTCATTTTAATCAGAATTGAGCATATTGAATATCTACAAGTTACTGAGTTAACCAAAGGATATACAAGTCTAATTTCAGAGGGAAGGTGAAGTAAAGAAGACCAAAATTCAAGGGAGGATAAATTATTTTGATGATGCTTTCTAAGGTATGTTATTTACAGGTCATCTCACCATTTTCACAATAAATTGTTTTCTAGAATGATTCAGACCATGAAATTGGGAGGCCATTGAGAAAACATATCTAGGTAGTTGTGGTACAAATTTGATGTTGTGGGTCGTTGTATTTTTAGAGTTACACTCTGTGGAAAATAGGGTTTGTGGCTAGTCCCGAAACTAGTCTAAAACAAGTGTTTTGAGTAAAAATGTCTTAACATCTTCATAACAGACCCAAATTCCATAATACTAAATGTGTTGGTTAGAGTACAGTCTGTAGAATTCTGTGTAAAATTTTCATATCCATACAACAAATATTCTGTGTAGGGCACACTCTACAAGTTCGCTCTCTAGAATAAGCCATAATTCAACAAGGTATGCCATTTTTTATATAAATCCTTTTCTGAGAGGTTCTAAGTAGTGACACCCAGAGGAGTTGCATAAAACACACTGAAGAACATTGTTTACTATTTTCATATATTTATTCATTACATGTACATAGTTATGATTATTTCAAGTTAGGGTTGTTGACTAATCCAAAACTAGTCATGTGAGACTAAAGTAAAGTTTGATGAAAATGATAGTCTCTTGTTGTTAAAGTTAAGGAAAGTTTGCAGGTATGTGATCATATACACCAGGTTTATTATAGAGTTACAAATCAGATTTGGATGATGAAATTGATGAGGGATTTTGGTTGAGGTACATGTTGGGTACATGGTTGAGACAAGTAGTTGATGAGTTGGCACATACATGAGGTGTATAGTTGATGATGTTGGTACATCTTGATGATTCATAGTTGATGAGTAGTTGATGCATTATTGGTACATACTTGGTACATGGTTGGAGGAACTTGTTAGTAGTATTGTTGATACATGGTTTATGGATGATGTAGCATACTTGTATTGGTATATTATTAGAAGCACATATTGATCTTGGTGATGATTATGACTTGTTGTGTTATTCTTGGTTGATGCACATCTTTGAGAGTTGTCTTGGTGATTGATCTTGGTGAATAGATCTGATTTGGTTGATAATATTGACGAGACAGGTTGTTTGGACAGGTTATTGTGACAGTTTATTCGTACAGGTTTTGTGCATGGTTGATGCACTTATTCATGGTACAGGCTGAGGTACATGTTGGTGCATGGTTGATGCACTTGTTTATGGTACAAGTTGATTATAGGTTTTTTGGTACAGGTTGGTGCATGGTTGATGCATTTGTTTATGGTACATGTTGATTATAGGTTGAGGTACATGTTGATGCATGGTTGATACATGGTTTAGGTTATTGGTACAGGTTAATCATTCTAATTATACGTCAGGGCGATTGTACGGGGCAAGGATAGGTGGTTGTAGCCGAAAAACATAGGGGGTTGTATCCTCCTTTTGGTTGTAGCCAGAGAATTGGGGAGTTTTAGCTTCCGTCATGTTGTATCCTGAGAAACTAAGGGGTTGGAGCTTCCTTCCAGTTGCATCTCAAAAACAAAGGAAGTTGGTGCTTCCAATGAATGTAATTCTTCAATACATATAAGAAAACGCATTCTGTGGTTTTCTCTCGCTTTGGATTTCCACGTAAAAACACTGATGTACTGTGTATGTATATGATTGTTCATTTGTTCATTATTTATTTACTCTGCAAATATTGGATGATAATGCTACATTGATATAACACTTGCATTATATGGTTAAACATGATTAGATTTATCTATTACGGATTCACCCCCCCTCTCAGTAATCCAAGAATTGGTGTCAGAGTAGGTTTTTTCAGAAATCAGTTTAATCACTGAAAGGTAGATCATGAAGAGAAACAACATCTATAAAAATGGAATACCAATGTTTAATGGTTAGAATGGTTTTAAGTATGAGATGTGGAGCAGAAGGATGAAAGTATTTTTACAAGCATATGGACATTATATTTGGCTATCAGTTGTTACATGATATCATAGTTCAAAAAGGGCAAAGAATGTAGCCAATAAGGAATTGAAGAAGAATAAAAAAATAGCAATGGATTTCATCTGGGAAGGATTACCTAATCTGGTAAGAGAAAAGGTTGGTAAATGTTCATCAACCAAAGAACTTTGGGATAAGTTACATGACATATATTCTTCACCCATCGAAGATTCATAAAATTCTAAAGAATATGGAGATACGAAACAAGAAGAAAGATGTTCATCATGTCAGACAGATTAAGAAGAGGAAGAGTATGAAGAAGCATAAGTTTATTACAGAGAAAATTGATGAGTGAAATTGAATATCTAAAGAAAGAAAGAGAAGAAAACAATTCATCCAAGAAATAATTGATGAAGCAAAAGAAAAGTGTTCAAGGTTCCGAAAAAGATCAACAGGTCATCAAGAATTTAAGAGCTCAACTAGAAGATGCTAGAAGAATTGAAGAAACTCTAGAATATCAAAATAAATGTTTAGAAGCCAACATAGCAGCAAAAAAGGAATAAGCAGAAAAGAGAGAAAATATATTGATGGATCATCTCAAGGAAAGAACCAATGACTTAAACCAACTTGAGGAAGAGTTTGGTAAATAAGAGAAAAGACTGGAAGAAGAAATAATTACATTGAAAATCCAACTCGAAGAAGAAAAGAGAAGAGAAGAGGTCATGAAGTCTCAGATAATGAAGAAATAAGAAGAGGTTGAGAATCTTGAAGAAGAAGTTTTCACACCAAGAGTCAAAATTGTCAAGCTCAACAAGAATGTTGAAGAGACAGAAACATCCACATCAGTTGTAGAGAATGAAGAGAAACACTCTACATTGCTAGAAAAGAAGAATGAAGAAAATATAAAGAGTTATGCAGAAGTACTCAAAGGAAGGAATCATGGTCAACCAGAATCTAAGAAAACTAATAAAGATACATATTCAAGAAGACCATCCATGTTCAAGCCACAAAGAAGCTTCAATCATGATCATGATCAGTCAAGGCAGAAAGTTAGAAGGACTACACCACAAAAAAGATCATTCACTCCTAGGTATGCAAATTTCTTTTATGGTCATTGTTTTTATTGTACTAACTTTGGACATAAGGTTGCATATTGTAGGGATTATAAAAGAAATGTTCAAGCAAGAAGTGCCTATGTGGCCCCACGAAACATTCAATGTTACAAATGTCATACCTATGGACACATAGCTCGTGATTGTAGAAGCATGATCGATACTTCCATGAAAGAGAACACTGATATCAGATGTAAGAAAGTATGGATAATAAAATAGGAAGAATAGGTGAAAAAAGACCAGGTCCCAGAGATCGCAAGATTGGCAATAAAACGAGATGAAGAAAAATCTACAGAGAAAAAGAAGGATGTCATATATAGAAAGGTTTGGAAAATAAATGAAAGAAAAGAAGGACACGCAAATAAGGAATAGGTTCAAGAGATTGTACTTTCAGGTATTGTAGTGAAAGATGAATCCATAGATAGAAAGAAAGAAGTCATACCTTAGAGAGATGATGAATCTACCAATGAAGATGATGATGAATACACATCAGAACAAGAATTGTTATCAGCCATCCGACTTAGAGACTCCCAGGTAATATGAATATTAGACAGGGGGAGTCTATGCAATAGCTGTGACAGACCAAAGAACCATCATTGGAGCAACTTGCAGAGTTTGAGAAGATATATCCAGAGCAGTCAGTTATCATAAGTACAGCTTGATAGATTAATCAAGACTTCATGATAGTATAGTGATAAATGGGTCAACACTATGGACATTTGTGCAAGTAGAGTCTTGGACAGTATGGACAAAGATGGATTTGTAAGAATCCTTAGCAGGTATGGACATATATGTGAAATTGGATGAGAGCATGGATTCATAGATTGGTTCAGAGAGTGGTTCAGAGACAAAGGAACATTATCATAATGGATGATAATTACACAGGAAATGGCTCGAACAATGCTAATGGATTCCAAATTGACAGATATTTTTTGGACACATGCAGTGCATACAACAATTGACATTCAAAATAGAGTAATTCTCAGGAACAACAATGGCAAAAATCCCTACAAACTATGGGAAGGAAGCGCAAACAAAAACCTGTACATCAAGGTAACTCAAGGTAGTATTTTATTAATTGAAATTTATATTGATGATAATGTTTTGGAAGTACTACTGACAGGTTAAGCCAGAAATTTGCAAAGGATATGCAGAATGAATTTGAAATGTCATTACTTGGAGAAATATCCTTCTTTTTGGGTCTTCAGATATGTCAAAGCAACGAAGGAATTTTTATTTCTCAAGCTAAGTATATGAGAGAAATGATAAAAAGGTTCGGAATGGAAGATTGCAAACTAGTTAGCACTCCTATGCAAACCAATTGCAAGTTGAGAAAAGATGACGATTCAAAATCTATAGACCAGAGACAATACGGGTTAATGATTGGTAGCTTACTATATGTGACATCATCTAGACCATATGTAATGCAGACAATTGGATAGGTGGCACAATTTCAAGCAGCACCAAAGGAATCACATGTATTAGAAGTGAAGAAGATTTTCAGATATTTCAAAGGAACATAAGAGTTTGGATTATGGTATCCAAAAGGAAAGGATCTATCACTTATTTCCTACAGAGATGTAGATTGGGCAGGTTGCATTGATGACCGACGAAGCACCAATGGAGCATAGTTCTACTTGGATGAGTGTTTAGTATCATGGTTAAGCAAGAAACAATCATCAATATCCTTATCTATAGTCGAGGTAGAGTATATTGTAGCAACAACATGTTGTACATGGGTTCTATGGATGAAACAAACTCTGGCATATATACAGGTTGAGTATGATGAGCCCATTCCAATCTATTGTGATAATACAAGCACCATCAATATCTCAAATAATCTGGTGATGCACTCCAAGACGAAGCACATTCCAATCAACTATCACTTTCTATGGGAACATTTTACAGAAAAGAACATGATAGTTGAATATATGGGCACAAAATAACAAGTGGAAGACATCTTTAAAAAACCACTTCCACGGGAAGCCTTTGAGTATCTTCGCCAGAGACTAGGAGTAATTTATACTCCAAAATGAATTATTTTGAATGCTTATCTTATATGTCTTATATGTACATGAGGAAGCACCATAACTAGGACAATTCAGGTTGGGAGATCAATTTTAGGAAGATTTTAGTYAGGGGGAGTATCCCCAAGGACAGTTCGGTTAGGGGGAGAAGTCCCAGATGGAATGATACCTTTTCCATTGATTTCAAAGGGGGAGAGATAAAAACATTGATGAAGATTATAAGCATGAATGTTATCATGACTAAGTGTTGCCATGAATGTTGGTGTTGCCATCAATGCCAAAGGGGGATATTGTTAGACAGTTGGCTTAGATTGATGGACAATTGGTATGGATTGTTGGTTTTCATTGATGTCAACCATTGGAGAGTGATATTGTAGATTGATGTCAACCCTTAGTGATTGATGTCAACCCTTGGAGAAAGTTCGGTAGCGAATTCCAGTAGAAAAAAGTTTTGGGTAATGGACCCAAGTTTGTTTGATGTATAATGGTATGTGTTTTAATATATTTGAAGGTAAGACTATTCTATATGGGTAGTACATGTCATTCCATTTTTGGTGGTATGTGGAACATCACATAACTCCTCATGGTTAGAGAGTTATAACCATGTGAAGTTGGAGAACCCATGTTTGGGTAATGGACCCAAGTTTTTTTGATGTATAATGGTATGAGTTTTGATATATTTGCAGGTAATACTATTCTATATGGATAGTACATGTCATTACATTTCTGGTGGTATGTGGAACATCACATAACTCCTCATGGTTTGAGAGTTATGGCCTTACGAATTTGGAGGAACCTCATATGTTGGCTTGAAGCCCCAGAAGGTCAAAGAAGTCAAAGTGCTTGCTTGCAAAGAAGAAATTATTTAAATAATAAAGTGAAGTGAAAAAGTAAAAAATTATTATTTAAATAATAAAGTGAAGTGACAAAGTCAAAGAGGATTATTTAAATAATAAANAAAGTGAAGTGAAAAAGTAAAAAATGATTATTTAAATAATAAAGTGAAGTGACAAAGTCAAAGAGGATTATTTAAATAATAAAGTGAAGTGACATAATCAAAGAGGATTATTTAAATAATAAAGTGAAGTGACAAAGTCAAGGAGGATTATTTAAATACTAAAGTAAATGGAGAACTTTCTAATTATGGAAGGTGGTTATAAGAAGGTTAACCCTAAAATGAGGAAAATGGGTTAAGTGGTCAACTGGATATTGGATACATGGACAAGTGGCAAATTGGGAAAAGCTGGACATAGGTGACTATGTGGACAAAGTGGCTATGTGGACAAAGTGGCCTAGAAGATGGTTCTAAGGAAACTACTTGGAGAGTATAAATAAGAGGCAGGGCTCTCTCATTTTAATTACGCTTGAGAATATTGAATATCTATAGGTGACTGAGGTAACCAAATGATATCTATGCCAAATTTCAGAGGGAAGGTGAAGTAAAGAATGTTGAAATTCAAGGCAAGATAAATTCTTTTGATGATGCTTTCTAAGGTATGTTATTTACAGGTCATCTCACCATTTTCACAATAACCTTTTTTCTAGAATGATTCAGACCATGAAATTGGGAGGCCATTGAGAAAACATATCCAAGTAGTTGTGGTATGAATTTCAACTTGTGGGTTGTTTTATTTTTGGAGTTACACTCTGTGGAAACTAGGGTTTGTGGCTAGTCCTGAAACTAGTCTAAAATAGGTGTTTCAGGTAAAAACATCATAACTTCTTCATAACAGACCCAAATTCAGTAAGACCAATTTTTTTGGTTAGAGTAAAGTCTGTAGTATTCTTTGTAAAATTTTCAGATCCATACAACAAAAATTTTGTGCGGCAAATACTCTACAAGTTCTCTCTCTAGAAAAAGACAAAATTCAACAAGATATGTCATTTTTGCTATAACTCCTTTTCTGAGAGGTTCCAAGTAGTGAAACCTGGAGGAATTGTATAAAACACATTGAAGAACATTGTGTACTATTTTCATATATTTATTCATTACAGGTACATAGTTATGATTATTTCAAGTCAGGGTTGTTGACTAATCCAAAAATAGTCATGTGAGACTAAAGTAAAGTTTGATGAAAATGCTAGTCTCTTGTTGTTAAAGTTAAGGAAGTTTACAGGTATGTGATCATATACACTAGGTCTATTACAGAGTTACAAATTATATTTGGATGATGAAATTGATGAGGGATTTTGGTTTAGGTACATGTTGGGTGCATGGTTGAGACAAGTAGTTGATGAGTTGACACATACATGTGGTGTATAGTTGATGATGTTGGTACATATTGATGAGTCATAGTTGATTAGTAGTTGATACATGATTGGTACACACTTGGTACATGGTTGGAGGCACTTTTTAGTAGTATTGTTGACACATGGTTTATGGATGATGTAGCATACTTGTATTGGTATATTATTAGAAGTACATATTGATCTTGGTGATGAATATGAGTTGTTGTGTTATGCTTGGTTGGTGCACATCTTTGGGAGTTGTCTTGGTGATTGATCTTGGTCAGTAGATATGATTTGGTTGATAATATTGATGAGACAGGTTGTTGTGGTAGGTTGTTTGGCCAGTTTGTTGTGACATGTTATTCATACAGGTTTGGTGCATGGTTGATGCACTTATTCATGGTACAGGTTGGTGCATGGTTGATGAACTTGTTTATCATATATGTTGATTATAGGTTGTTTGGTACAAGTTGGTGCATGGTTGATGCACTTGTTTATGGTACAATTTGGTGCATGGTTGATGTGCTTGTTTATGATACAGGTTGATTACATGTTGATATACAAGTTGATGCATGGTTGATACATGGTTTAGGTTATTGGTAGAGGTTGTTTGGTGCATGTTTATTGGTACATGTTTACAACAATATATATCACAATGATAGTGTGGCAGTGGTTTCTTCATTCTACTTATATGTCAGGGAGGTTGGACGGGGCAAGGAAAGGTGGTTATATCCACATTCTGGTTGTAGACGTAAAACATAGAGGGTTGTAGCCTCCTTTTGGTTGTAGCCAGAGAATTGGGGAGTTGGAGCTTCCCTTAGGTTGTATCATGAGAAACTAGGGGGTTGGAGCCTCCTTCCAGTTTTAGCTGGAAAACAAAGGAAGTTGGTGCTTCCAATGAATGTAATTCTTCAAGACATATAAGAAAAATAATTCCTTGGTTTTCTCCCGCTTTGGGTTTCCATGTAAAAACACTAGTGTACTGTTTATGTGTATGATTGTTCATTGTTTCATTATTTATTTACTCTGCAAATATTGGATGATAATGCTACATTGATATAACACTTGTGTTATATGGTTAAAAAGGATTATATTTCTCTATTACTGATTCACCCCCTCTCTCAGTAATCCAACAACTTTTTTGTCGATCTTGGGCCTCCTTTAAATTCTGTTGTACCCTTTTTACCATTTTCTCCATTTCCTAGAGCATTTCTGGTCCCATCATAAGCCTGTCAACTGGATTATCCTAGCTAATCGGGGTTGTGCATTTCCTTCCATATAATGCTTCGAAGGGACTCATCTTGGCTGATGTCTGATAGCCATTATTGTAAGAAAATTCAACTAAGTGTAGGTACTCCTCCCACTTAGTTGGTTTCATTCTCACATACATTCGTAACATGTCTTCCACAATTTAATTCGTCTGTTCGATTTTCCCATTCATTTGTGGATGATAGGTTTTGTTGGAATTCAAGTTACTATCCAATCCTGCAAACAATTCCTTCCAAAACTTTGACGTAAATTTGACATCTCTATCGGAGATCACCATCTTAGGAATTCCATGCAATCTAAATATTTCTTTCATAAAAATTTCAAAAATATTAATTTCTTTATAAGTAGATTTCATAGGTATAAAATGTGCAGATTTGCTAAGTTTATCAATCACTACCATAATCGAGCCATTTTTCTTTTGAGTCTTAGGAAAACATGTGATGAAGTCCAACGATATAATCTCCCACTTCCATTCTGGTATAGGTAGAGGTTGTAACAAACCGACTAGATGTTGATGTTCAACCTTTACCTATTGACAAGATAAGCATTTAGATAAATATTTAACTATTTCACTCTTCATGTTAGGTCAATAAAACAATTTTCTTAAGGCTGTTATCATTTTCTGGTTTCCTGGATGACCAAAATACAACGTTTTGTGCAATTCGTCAAGAATTGTTGATTTTAAATTAGTATAATTAGCTACATACAACCTGTTTTTGAACCTTAGCAATCCATTTTTATCTAAACTTGGATCTATTTTGTTCAGTTTTTTTGCATTGTCTTGCAATTCTGTTGTTGTTTTGATGTACTTTTCGTCATTACTACTTGCAGATTTTATTCTTTGTTTGATTTCATTTTCTTCTTTGCTAACACTTATCTCATAAAGTTCGTTAGTCCTCCGACTTAGAGAATCTACAACTTTGTTTTCTTTACCTTTGATGTGTCATACTTCGAAATCAAATTCACTTAAAAAGGATAGCCATGTCACTTGCCTTGCATTGAGATCTGGCTGACTGAATACAAAATTTTCACCATTGTTGTCGGTTAGTAGCATAAACCTTCTCCCCATTAAGTAATGTCGTCACATTTTCAGAGCATGAATTACGACTGCTAATTCAAAATAATGTGTAATGCAATTCCATTCATGTTCTTTCAGTTTACATGATTCATAACATATGACGTGTCCATATTGTGTTAGGACCCCTCCAAATCCTTCTTTTCTTGCATCCATGCAAACTGTAAAATATTTATTGGGATCCACTACCCTTAGGATAGGTGTTGTATTTAACAGTCTTTTTAATTTATCAAAGATGTCATGACACTTTTGTGACCAAGTAAATATTATTCCCTTTTTCTGTAGGGATACGCAATCTTAGAAAATCCTTCGATAAATATTCGATAATAAATGGTAATTCCCATGAATTATATGATGTCTTATACATCCTTAGGGATATGCCATTCCATAATAGCTGTTATCTTTTTTGGATCAACTGCAATACCATCGTCGGATATCACGTGTCCTAGGTACTGTATCTTTCTTTGGTAGAATTCGCACTTATCAAACTTCACATACAACTTATGTTTCCTTAAGGTCTGCAATACTATTTCCATATGTTCTTCATGTTCTTCTTCCATTTTTGAGTAAACTAAAATATCATCGATAAACACCAACAAAAAATTATCCACATATTGATCGAATATACTATTCATCAAACACATAAAGGTTATTGGTGCATTAGTAAGACCGAACGAAATTATGAAAAACTCATAGTGTCCTTAACGTGTTCTAAATGTTGTTTTATTTATGTCTCCGTCTTTTATTCTGACTTGGTGATAAACATACATTAAATCTAACTTAGAGAAGATTCTTGCTCCTCCAACTTGGTCAAGCATGTCGTTAATTCTGGGTAAAGAATACTTATTCTTGATTATCATCTTATTTAGTTGTCGATATTCAATGCACAGTCTCAAGGTCCCATCTTTCTTTTTAACGAAGAGAACCGATGCTCCCCAAGGTGAGACACTTGGTCTGATATATTCTTTATCTAACAGTTCTTACAACTAAATTTCCAGTTCTGTCAATTCGGGTAGAATCATTCTATAAGGTGCTTTAGATATCACGGAATATTCAGGTAGTATATCGACAGATAAATCTATCTCTCTTCTTGGAGGTAGTTCATGTATTTCTTCCACAAATACATCTCTAAACCCATGTAGGATTGAAAATTCCTATAAAGTGGGTTTGTTTTCCTTTTCTAATAGATTAGTTACATGAACAACATAAACTTGGCAACCTTTGTTCATACATTTCTTAAACTGCATGGATGATATCTTCCTAACCGAAACTAGTTTTCTGATCCCTTGTATCGTCCTAACTGTGTTGTTTTCATCTTTGTAAATAAGTGAATTTTCATAATAGTTTAATATTACTTTATGTTTCTCTAACGAGTCCATTCCAATGATTAAATCGTAAGATCCCAAAGGTAAAATTTTCAGGTCTAACTTTGTACTTTGACCGTCTATGCAGAGTTCGCATTCAAAAATTAAATCTATTACCTTTCTCTTGGTCCCTGTTGTTAACTGTACTAACCAGGACTTAGCATGATTTACTTTCTTGATCTTGTTTAATTCAAATAAATCGGGAGTGACATAACTTGGACTAGCTCTTGGGTCAATTAATATGGAAATACGGTTATCATGAATTTTACCTTCAACCTCCATGTTAGTGGATTGATAATCAACTTGCCCGCCATCCATAGATGAATTAATTCCGTGCACGCTTATGCCCATATCTCCTATTGTCGAAGCTTCTTATAGGTTATGGAATAAAGTTCTTGCCATGGAAATTAAGCATGGACAATTTCTCCTCAAGTGAGGTTCTCCACACTCCCAACACTTCAATGGTTCTCTGGGGATGTCCCCAACTTTATTGACTCCTAGGTTAACTGGCCTACCTCCCCCTTGAGCGCTCTGGGTGTTTGAATGATAGTCCTTATTTTGGAAACTTTTTTTCGTATTACGGAAAGGGACTGGTTGGAACCCTTTCTTTCGTTGATTCATTATGTCTTGTTTCTTGTCCTTCCATGCCTTGGGAATTTCAGACCTCTATTTGTACTGATCATAGCACATCTGAGCCTTTCTAAACACTTCATTTGAAGTCCTTGGATTTTCAAATTCAATTTTGTCTTTGTATGAATGTGATAGACAAGTTAAGAATTGTTGTATCTTTACTTTGTCTTCCTTGATGTATGGTACAAATCTCAATAGTTCTAGAAATTTATTTATCAGATCGTCCATGGTCATTTTTCTGAGTCTTAGCTCATAGAATTCCTTAGTCTTTATTTTGTAATAGATTTATGAAAAATATTGCTTCTTGAAATATTTCTTAAAATCTGACCATTCCATTTGTTTCTCCTTCAATCCCTTAGCTAATTTCAAGTCTTGCCACCAGATACTTGCTTTTCCCTTCAAGTTGTAAATGGTCATTCTGACTTTCATATTACTAGAGTAGTTGTAAATCTGGAAGTATTTCTTTATATCTAGTAGCCATGCTTCAAACTCTTCACCCGTCCTTCATTCTCTGTCAAAGGTGGACGGTTTTATTTTCTTGAATTCACCTTCCAGGTGATCTACTTGTTTTGTTTTTCTTCCCGTAGTTGTTTTGTTTCCTGTCATGTCTGTGTATTCGAAAAAACTATCCTCATTTTCTGTTTCATGACCATAGTTTTTAGAGGACATTTTTCTAACTTCTTCCTCTTTGTCATTTTTCTTTGGGATCGTCTTGGTTACTATACTGTGTAACATCATTTCATTTATTTCTAACTGGTCTTCCTGTGCCTTTTTCATCTTTTTCGTTATCTTCTTTAAACACTTGTAATTCCACGATGAGGTTCTTCATTGTTTCCAAAACCTAGGTGGATAAACTTCCTTTGCTGATATGCTATGGTTCTTTAGGAAGTCCTTGATTTGCATTCTCCTTGGGTCTGATTTCTTCTTCATTTTGTGTTCACATTATCACAACAAACTAACAATTTTCCTGTCTGTAACAGTAAACATATTTGTTATTTTTTCTTCAATAGAAATATAATAATTAAAATAATTTTTTCCTTGCCCTAAGGTCCAAGTGTTGTAACCTTCATCTTTGATATCATATGTAATGTACACCAAATTTCTCTAGTATTTTTTTTTTAAATGTAACAATTAAATCTAAAAATGAACGTACAACATTTTTTGTTATCTAGAACCATGATATACCATTTTGGTATTATATGCACAACTTTTCCTTTTATGGTCACCAAAAATATCCTCTCTGACTTCCTGTGATCTAAACTGCTCAATCCTCAAATATGGATGAATACCTAGAATCCGCTTTCCGCGATCTTTCCAATTATTGCTTCCTTGCTCAATTCTGAGCTTCGAGTAGAAAGCTATGATCCTTTAAAACTTGTTCTTTTTGTCTGATGCATTCCTTGTGTAGTTGATCTCTTTTCTCTGAGCTAATGGCTCTTAGATCTTTTCTAAACCCTATTAACAAGTTCCTAGGTTTTCAATGCCTCTTTTGATGTAGGTTCAAACCAAACGAAACCCACGAGCTTCCTTCCTAACCCCCTTTCCCTTCTTTAACACAGGTTTCGGGCACTAGTCCTTTTTCTTTATCCCTCAATTGGATACGACCATTGGCTGTGACTCGGTGCTATAAGATAGGTGCTTATTCGGAGCCTTGAGAGCTTTGGGGCTCTAGAACTTCATCTTTGGAAGCTCTTGCTACTTTGTGCCTTATTTCTCCCGAACAATGAATTGGCGAACTTTGCGAAGTGGGGTGGATCAATGGTCCACAACTTCCCCAACAACCGATGGTTTTGATTTATTACGGAACTTTGGGATTCATAAATTCTGGGCTGTCCATACTCTCCAACCTTCCATACTGCCTAGTCTCCGGACTGTGGTATCGGTTGCCATGTACCTTCTCCCGATCAACAATCGAGATTAACTCCATCCTCCGAGAGTTCTTGACTCAATGAAACTGCAACACAATTCCTCTAGAGTATCAAGTCTTCAGACCTTGGGTTCAGGCGCCACGTATCCATTGGGGCCCACAGTCTCCGTGCTTGAACTAATAAATACAGAAAAATGTCACATCGACTTTAGTAATTTTAAAATTTCGGAGACATGGGTTGGAGGTTTTGAAGTAACTCACCAATCGTTCCGCAATTATCCCCACGTTGACACGTAACCCTTATGGGAAACCGTAGTTTGGATTGTGGGACCACACTGTATAATTATCTGTCGCACAACTTCGATCTCCGCAATGCCTCCCAACCATCAATCTTGATAGATCGTGATCAAAGTTAATGCAGTCTCGATCTAGCTAACTTCTTTTCCAAGTTTAACTACCTTGTGCCACCACCCGGAGCTTTTTGCATCAAAGATGAACTGTTAGATGAATTCAAGTTACTCAAGTTTTATTCGGGGAATGTCACTTCGGGAGAATTGAGAATTGGGAACGGATAACCCAAATTCCTAAAGGCTGAAATGAATCTAGACCATTGATGTAGAACTAATCACAGTCATTAGATCTAGGAGGAGGATATGTGCCATGACAAGAGATCTACGTCAACAAACAATGTCAGCAAGGACATGTGGCACAATCAGATGATGAAAAGTGTCAAGATGAAATTGGCATTTCAGATACGTGCAAGTCACGAATCTAAGTGACATGTGGAAACCACTTGGCCAATGGAAAATCAAAAGTGACATCAGAAAGTTACGTCACTTTGAGAGTATGTACTTCAGGGGAAACCAATTTCTAACATAAGAAATCACTCGAAGCGTTGAAGGCCAAAGTTAACGCTAACTGTTGATCTAATTAGGATCTCAAGCTAAGTTTTTTCCTTGGCTTATTCTATTGTTTGATTTCCAGAGAATTAAAAGGCTAGCACAATTACTAAACCCTCATTTTACTTCCTTTACAGGTTATGCAAGTTGGTGTAATCGGATGAAGGAAGCATCTTACCTCGAAAGGTATTCAAGTTCCATGTCCTTCCTTTACCGATCTATGCACACATTGATTTTGGTTTCATACAAAATTATGTGTATACTTTCTTAGAGCTCTGTTTACAATAAGAGGTTGTGGAGTTTTTGGTCTATGGTACTCCAACTGTAATACTTTGAACAAGATTCATTTGAATGTGAAAACTGCTTTCACAATAAACTTGTAGTCTACTGAATCACTATCTTTCTATGGTAATAGATAATATAAAGGATATATTCAGACTGCTTATTCTTTTATCTATTTTTACATGTTATCAAATTGATAAGCATCCATTTAAGTTTATTTCTTATTGCACCATTTCCCTACAGTGATTGTTATGTACAGATTTGAATAGCAATTCAAAATATATATAATCCAATGGTCATTAGGAACACAACAATAGTTATACCATTTCTTTATGTATGAGCACACACACACACACACACACACACACACACACACACACACACACACACACATATACCACAATCATATGTCAAACAACCAATATTTCCAGTATTATTTAACTATGATAAGCCATAGGAAACATGATCATACAGTCCCTTAAGAATTGATTCCAATTATGTATACATAGTCAATCATATTCCTAACAAATGATAACCATACATATAACATTGACAAAGAATATAAGCTGAGATACATATCTGAAACTTGATGCTGGAATACAAATGGAACAATCATGTTCCACCCAACCATAGAAAAGAACAACCAAGTTCACTTGTCCTTCTCACCCCCTAGCCTGACCATGAGTCCATAAGGGAAAACTGAATGATCCTCCTTAGCTATAGTCACCATCCACAGATCAGAAAAACCTTTGCCTCACAATAAAAATTCTCATAACAACAGATAGTTTCTTTTCCCAACATACTAAGCAACATCATGCTTCCTCCATATGTTGTTTTTATATGCATCCTTGTGCCTAGGTATTTCCTTTCCTCCTTGGGAAATTCATAGCTTTACAAATCCCTAATTTTTAGGGGCTTCTAGTGTCAAATTCCACATTTTCCACTTGTAAAAATCAGCCTTGAGGTAACTCAAACCTGTTCCCCACTCATGGAGTCATAGTCAACTATTTTTAACCTGGCAATTCCATTTGTCTTCTAGCATTTAATTTATTAAAAGTTTGTCTTAAACATGTGTCAAATAAAAGAGGACAGTTGGGCCAATCAAATATTTTCCCAACAGTCATAAAATAATTAATTACAACAATCAAAATTCCAAATTCAGATTTGCCATAAATGGAAAATAATTTCCAAATACAAATTTTCCAAAAACGGAAATTTATTTCAAAGTTCATTTAGAATTTAATATTCTAAAATTTGAGGATATTACATAACCATTCCTCTATATTAATATTCTCATCAAGGGTATATTAAATAAAATTTGAACAACCCTTCTTAAATCTCAGTATTTTCATCTAGTGGGATATCGGGAAAGGGTCGGTAGATCCCTTTTCTAGATTAAATTTCTCATATATAGGGAGCTTGGAGAATGGACTACTAAAATTTCCTATATATTAATAGTCACATCAATGTCTAGCTTGCAAAAGGTTGATTGACCCTTCTTCAAGCTTAGTGTTCATATCAAGTGGGAGCCCAAGGAAGGGTCATCCAACCCTTCCTCTAGATTAGTATTCTCATTTAGCAAGATTCAATGGAAGGTTCGATTGATCCTTCCATTAGATTAGTATTCTCACTAGATGGGAGCTTGAATAAGGTTGGTCAACCCTTTTTAAGCATACTATTCTCACTGAGGGGTAGTTAAGGGAAGGGTTGATTGACCCTTTCTCTAGATTAATATTCTTGTCCAAGGGAATTATCCTACTTATAATTTATTCTTCTATGACCACTCAATTTTGAGTCTAATTTCCTTAAATAGGAAACACTTTATCTCATCAACAAACATAAGACCCAACATATTGGGTCTAATGATGTTTTGTAAAAAAAAAATTAAAACCCGCCAAATTTGAAATTAATTTATTCCATTTAAAACAATATTTCTTCAATTAACTGAAGAAGGGTCAATCGAACCTTATATAAGGTAAGAGATTTCTCATTGAGGAAAATATAAGGGAAGGATCAAATAACTATTCCTTTGGATTAATATTATCACAAATCAAGATATTAAAGAAAGGTTGGTTGACTTTTCTTTAGGCTTAGTTTTGTTATCAAGGACTATCATGGTAAAGGGTTGGGAATCCCTTCTTTAAGTTCATAGGTTTCTCATCAAGGGGGATCACGAGGAAGGGTCAATCGACCCTTTCTCTTGATTAGTATTCTCTTCAAGGGAGGGCATGATGAAGTGTTGGTTGACCATTCTTCAAGCCTAGTTTCTCTTCAAGGGAGAGTTGAAGGATCGACTCACCCTTCTTCGAGCTTGTATATTTATCATCAAGGGAAGTCCTAGAGAATAGGGAAAATTTTAAGGATAAATAGTTATCTTAAACTATAATTTTTTTTATTAATCTTACCATTTATTAAAATGCCAACCATCAAATGTTTGGCGTTGTTTTAATAAAAACATTGTTTCTAGAACTTTTTGGCAAATTTTAGAGTAAAATGTTATATTGTATAGAATTTGGGTGAATATTTTTAGGAAACAAAATGGAAATTGAAAAATATGTTTTTGGAAAAAAACATGGAAAACTAGTCCTAAATTTGTCCCCTAAATTTATCTTGGTCCGAGAAAGGTCAATAGACCTTTCCTCTATATTAATACTCATGGAGGGAGAATATTAGGAAGGGTTTTTTATCCTTCCTCTAGATAAATATTACTTACAAGGGGGACCTTGAGGAAGGATCACTTGACTCTTCTTCAATCTTATGATTAATATGATTTCAGTTTCAATGAGATAACTTGAGTGGAATAATAATTTATCAGTGATATATGATGACATGTGTTGGGATGGATGGCCATACGAGGTCCATGAAATTATTTTTTTCTCCTAGGGAAGTGAAAGGAAGGGTTGAATGACCCTTACCACTTTACCTTATAAATAGAAATAGGTTGAAATGGTATATAGATCCAATCTTATATAATGTATTGATTGCACATTATATTTTTCCATTAATGTTATACATGAGATTTTATGTTTATAATATTGAAAAATGTTTTTATATCAATTCATTCATTAAAAAATAACATTTTTTTAATTAACTACATGTAAAAGATATCAAGGCATGTCAGTCTTAGACAATTCAAGAAGATTTCATTTCTTCAAGTAGTAGCAGACCACAACATTGAAAAAGTCACAAATGAATGATATGTTGAGCTAGAAAAAATACCCAAAATCCACATAGACTTATATAGTTATTGTAACATGCCCGGACCCCACCTCCGAGCCACATTACTACAATTATGTTTACCATATTGTACATATTGTATTTTCAAAATTTCTTTAAGCTCGATTCATTAATTCTCTGATACCATGAGTAAGTATGCCCAAACAAGGCCCTGATACCAATATGTGATATGTATTGCATATGATACACTTATGTAGTTATACAACATGAAATTYAATGCATAGATTATAATAAAACACATAATTTTAAACATGCACAACATAATTGAATTAAGCACATGTAATTACACATTATATAAAACATAAGAGTGTATAATWTAGAACACTTATCTTAAATATAAGCACCAACTGGCTATAAAATTCAGACATTCCACCCAATCATAGACACTATTGTTCTAGTTCTTTCAATAATGGGCCACCCCTGAGCTGAGGCTATGAATCTACTAGGGGAAAGAMACTCTCTCTAGGCCAACTAAGGTTTCACAATCAATAATAGGTTTAAACTAGKCCAAGGTACCAAATTCTAGTAGAAAATACAACCAACAATATCTCATACCCATCGACCTACATAACCGAAGGAAACATACCCCCTTCTTTACACTGTAGTCCCTTGGGCTATGCCACTTCCATTATAGGGTTCTATCATAGGCCAACCATGAATTCTTACAGTTGTGGCTCCAGTAGATCCAACTACTCTCATAGAGTCTCCAAGTACCCTCCAAGACTCACACCAAGGGAAACCTATTTGAGACAATTCATGCTCCGGGTATCTAGCCTTCCCCAAGGAAACCAAAGGAGAATTGTTCACCCAAATGAACCTAGGATTCATACGGTTCAAAAAGAAATAGGGTTACAATGTCTCACTATCTTACACCCCAACATCCCATTGCAAGAATGGAAATAATGGAATGATAGAATGGTAGAATGATGGATTTTCCACTAATCCCCAAACATTTTATATGCATCTTCTCTTTTTGACAAGTGGCACTCAAGGGACCCAATTGATCTTGAAATCCTTAGATGCCAATTATTTCTTAAATACATATAAACATTTGACTAGATTCAAAAAATGAAGATCGTCTTTGACTATTTGCAAATAACATGTGAATGTCTTACTTATCCATAAAATTCAATAACACAGATGAATAACTTGCATAAATAAAATGATAACATAAAGTAAATTAAGATCAACAAAAATTCAAATGGAACACAAAATATTTGTTAACGGAGTTCACCCATCTTGGGCTATGTCTCCGGGTCCCTTTTCAATCAATGAGACCGCTTAATTAATGCTCAAATGCCAAAATTACAATGATTGGACTTACAAATACCACGTTTTTGAATCCACCCTTCAATTCTACTACTCAATACCAAGAAAAAGGTCATTACTAAATTACTCATGAAATTCTAAGAAAAATGAGTATAAACTTGACTATGTTTTGAACAGGTGTCAGAAAGCCCATTTTTGCATGCATAACGAGACTATGGGTCTCATACATAGAAATATGAACTAATACTTTCATACATAGAATGTTTACACAAAATAGACGTCACCATTAGATTTCTCTTGAAATTCAGAGAAAAATGAGTATAAACACTTTATACTTCCCTCAAAGAACTCAATGACATGCAAAATGAGGAAAATCAAAACTAAGAACACCTATTGTAGGAAAATCAAGACAAAAATTTGCAACTCGAATGAATTTCTATGTAGGCCCTCTCTTTGGCATGCATTTCCATGTCATATGCAAACCAAGCTCTTAGTTTATATAGGCCAAAGTAGGCCTAACCAATCCCCTTTATTCTCGGGCTACTTGGTTACACTTTAAATAACGTATTGTTTATTAGTTGTAACAAGAATTGCATGTGGAACAATGGTAGGAGGAATATTCGCTAAAACATAGGAATATTACCCTGGAGGTTATGGGTTCGATTCCCATGGGGAACCAATTTTATTCTCCCTTATCCATTATTGGCTAGTCGGGTGTCACATATTTAGGTGGTTTTTTGGCACATGGTTTCTTTGCCGATGGTTTTCTATTTCCGGTTAAGGAATTAGGGTTGTTGACTAATCTGAGGCATTGGGTTAGGGTTTTGGATGCCGTTGACTCATATATGTATATTGTATTGTAAACAATGTAACACTATGAATAAATATAGAATATGCTGGTTTTCCAGTTTTGGGTTTTCAGGGGAAAAATCTATGCATAATGTTTGTATTTTTTATTGTATATTTTCTGTTCTTTTACTAAAAAACAGTTTGCAGTAAATATTGTACAAGGTTAAAATCTACAACGGGGAGTGCCATGTGGCACTCTCTGGCTTGTCCACTTGCCTACATTGTCAGCATCATGACACATCATATTCCACTTGTACATTTAGGTATCTACCACTTGGCTTCCAACTGTCCCTTCCACGTTAGCATACAAATGCCACATCATCCGTACAAAAGAAATTTTTGACCTCCAAAAGTATGGATCATTTAGAAATAAAGTGAGGACATTTTCATCTCACTTGTCCAGTATCATCCATCCTTTCTTATTGGATAACGCGTACCTTACTCATCACAACCATAATGAAAACTAAAACAACATTGCTGACCAAGTTAACCATTCCATTAAATTCAAAAACTCTGCCATTCATTGTTGCAGTAGCTAACCATACTCCACTGACTAGTAATAAAATCAACAAAAAAACTGAATATACAGATGCAAAAAAGAATGAACCATCAACATATTTACCCTACTTAACAGGAACAACATCAAGTAGAGGACATGTTCTGCTTTCATCCATAGGCTATAAACCTATATCTTGGATACTAGCATTAACTAGCATGTGCCTTGTAGTGACAACAATCGAATTCGTCTTCATCGGATAAGCTCTCACAATGAACTCAATCCCATCCTTGAAAATATGGTAATTTATCTATTCCCTGTAGAAAATTTCCTTCCTGTCATACAAGTATGGACTTCCCAAAACCATCTTGCAAATGTCAAGTGAAACCACGTCTAAGTCTACCTCATCAATGAAATTGGGTGTGATCACAAACTATAACTTGCATTTTTTAGTTACCTATAACTGAGCATTATCACAAATCCAACCCAAAGGATACAGTCTCGGATGAGGCCTAGTTTCCAATCCCAAATTATGAACAACTTGCGAATATATGAATGCATACCACCAATATACTTTAGAAGAGTTTCAGGAGTATGTAATGGAATTCCCAATGACGATTCCTTCCTCTTAAATTCCTGTGTATAAGCTTGAATATTTTTCCCTTTTCTTTGTTTTAGATGTTTCCAAGAAATCATTGATGTTTTCATATAAGATAATGGATACAATTTATTTCTTAATGCAACAATAAACTCAATCCAGGAAGAAATGATTTTACCATGTTGAATAATATCAAATTGTGTCTGACTCTCCCACCATATCAAATTTGTGTCGCTCAGGCGAAGAGTAGCCAACTGTATCCTTGAAGTGTCATTTATGATTTTTTGTACCGTGTAATATACTTCAATTTTCTTGACCCAATTATCCAACTTCTCCGCATTCAACTCTTCATCATAAGTAGGCAAATCAAACTTTACATCTAGCTTTAACAAAGGAAAATCATGAGAACGCACAGACTTCTTAGAACGCTTCTTCCTCTTATGAGAATAATGTTCACTTTCATAAGAAGAAGATGACAATGATGATGAGGACGATGATGATGATAGGGGTGAAGGAGGCTCTGGAGTTTCTTCACCTTCTCCTTCTCCTTTAACTGATTCAGGTTTTACTGGTGTACTTTCTCCCTTGGAATTCTTTCGATCCTCATACATTTCTTATGCCATGGCCTTCATAAAATTAAATACCTCAAAGAAATCATTTCCATAGTCGTAAGTGCCTACCCTTCTTGGTGAAGTCATCTTTCCTCTTCGAGTGAAGCTCCTTGAACAAATTTTAGGATTATAATTTGAAAGCTTTCCTTCAACTCGCTTATATTTGGACCTCGTAAGCATTCACTTGCAAATACATGTCAAAACCATCTCTGATACCAACTTGATCTGAAATTTTTTAGATGCCAATTATTTCTTAAATAGACATAAATATCCGACCAGATTTGGAAAATGAAGATCATCTTTGACTATTTGAAAATAACACGTGAATGTCTTACTTATCCATAAAATTCAATAACAATGATGAATAACTTGCAGAAATAAAATGCTAACATGAAATAAAGTAATATCAACAACAATTCAAATGGTAGATAAAAAATTTGTTAATGGAGTTCACGCATCTTGGGCTATGTCTCCAGGTCTCTTTTCAATCAGTGAGACTGCTCAATTAATGCTCAAATGCCAAAAGTACAATGAATGGAATTAAAAATACCCAGTTTTTCAATACACCCTTCAATTTCGTTGCTAAATCCCAGAAACAAAGGTCATTACTAAATTCCTCACGAAATTCTAGGAAAAATGAGTATAAACTTGACTATGTTCTGAACAAGTGCCAAAAAACCCCTTTTTGCATGCATAACGAGACTATGGGTCTCATACATAGCAATTTGAACTAAGTCTTTCATACATAGCACGTTTACATAGAATAGACATCACCATCAAATTCCTCTCACAATTCTAAGAAAAATGAGTATAAACACTCTAGATACTTCCCTCAATGAACTCGATGGCACACAAAACAAGGAAAATCAAAACTAAGAACACCTCTTGCATGCAAATCGAGACAAAAATATGCAACTGGCATGATTTTTAATGCATAACCTCTCCTTTGCATGCATTTCCATGTCTTATACAGGCCGAACACTAAGTTTATATAGGCCAAAGTGGGCCTAACCAAGTCCCTTTATTCTTGGGCTGCTTGGTTACACTTTAAATAACATGTTGTTTATTAATTGTAATAATAATTGCATGTGGCACAATGGTAGGAGGAATATTTGCTAAAACGTAGGAATATTCCAAGAATATTCGCCAAGAGGTTATGGGTTTGATTCCCATGGAGAACCAATTTTATTTTCCCTTAGCCATTATTATCCAATCGGAGAGTGCCACATGGCACTCTCTGGTTGGTCCATTTGCCTACATAGTCAACATCCTGCCATGTCATCTGCCACCTATACCTATACGGATCTACCACTTGGGTACCAACTGTACCTTCCATGTCACCGTACAGATGCCACATCATCCGTATGGATGACATGTGGTACATTTTTATTGATCCACATGGGTGCTTGAAAAATCCAAAAATGAGTGACACATGGTAGCCTATCATGCTGCCATGTTAGCTTGTTGATGTTAGCATGATGTCATCCTAATAGTTGTATAGATGACCATGTGGTAGCCTATGGGCCTGCCATGTAGCACCTCTGCTTTGACTTTTTCCTCATTTTATTGGCCATAAATTCTTCATATCAACTCAATTTGAGGCGATTTTTATGTTGTTGGAAATCTATCGCCGAACTCTATGCAATGGAGGAATTTTCAATATCATTTGAGAAAATCTATTTTTGAGCATTTTTGGATCCTCTTGGATCTCTTTGAGCATTCAAGATCCTACTATATCACCAAATATGGCTCTATCAATTGGGTTATCTAAGCTCACAAGTGTGTTGCATTTCCTACCATACAAGGCTTCAAATGGGCTTATCTTCAAATATGCTTGATACCCATTATTATAAACAAATTCAACGAGATGAAAGTAGTCTTCCCACTTGGAAGGCTTATCCATTACATACATCCTCAACAAATATTCAATCATCTAATTTATCGTCTTTGTCTTCCCATATGAATATGGGTAATATGCTATACTAAAATTAAATTTGTCCCAAATCCTTTAAATAATCATTTCCAAAAATTTGATCTGAAATTGGGATCTTTGTTAGAGACAATTTCCTTAGGCACACCATGTAGCCTAGAAATATCTTTCATGTACATCTCAACAATGTTTTTTTCCTTATGTGTTAGCTTCACTAGAATAAAATGAGTAGCATCTATTAACTTATCCATCACTACTATTATGGAGTCACACTACCTTACAATCCCGGGCAATTTGGTGATGAAATCAATAGTGACAAGCTCTCATTTCTATTCAAGAATGGGAAATGGATTTTTCAATCCTGTTAGATGCATATCCTTATCCTTTACCTTCTGACATCCCATGCATGTGGCTATATAATCATCCACATCTTTTCTCATGCCTAGCCAAAAATATTGGCCTCTTATTACTGTAATTGTCTTCTGATATCTTGGGTGGCCATCATATGGAGTATTGTGCATTTCTTTCAGCACTAAATTTTTAATCTCTTGAGATTTAGGAACATATAATTTTCCCCTATATATGAGGAATCAATCCTCTTTCAACTCTTAATCTTTAATTTTTTGTTGTAAATGACTGTGTTGCAATTTTTCCTTGTAAATAATGCTAATCCAAATTTGCAACTCCCAAAATTCTATATTTTAAATCAGACATATACATAGTTATGGTTGTATCATGCACCCCCCTACTAAGTTCATCGACCACTTTATTTTCTTTTCCTTTGATATGTCGGATATCAAATTCATACTCACTAAGGAATTCCAACCATCTAATGTTTTTGGAATTCAATGTTGGTTGTTCAAACAAATATTTCAGACCACTATGGTTTGTTCTTAGCTCAAACTTTTTTCCACGAGATAATGCTTCCACATATTTAAGGAATGAAATATATCTTCCATCTCTAAGTCACATGTGGCATAATTCTTCTCATTCTATTTCAACTTCCTTGAATGATAACATACCACATGCCAATTTTGAGTAACAAATCCACTAATCCCTTCCTTACATGCATCAATGCACACTATTAAATCCTCCTCTGGATATGAAATGTTCAATATTGGTGTAGTTGTCAGTAATTCCTTCAAATGTTAAAATATTTCTTCACATTGGGATGTCTATTTGAACTTCACACCCTTCTTTTGCAAATAAGTGATTGGGTGTTCAATCATTGAGAAGCCTTCAAAAAACCTCTTGTAATAACTTGCAAGTCCCATGAAGGACCTCACTTATGAAATGTTCTTTGGTGTTGGCCATCCCATGATTTCTTCAATCTTCCCTAGGTACACTTCAATTCACTCTTCTAAAATAATAGGGTCCAAATAATTTATTTTCCTAAGATAAAAGGTGCACTTTCTCAACTTGGCATACAATTGGTTGTCTCTCAACACTTGTAGCACCAACCTTAAATTATTCTCATGCTCTTCCTATGTCTTGGAGTAGATGAGTATTATATCTAAGAAAAAAATAACAAATTTGTAAAGATAATGTTTGAACACTCCATTCATTAGACACATAAAGGTATCTGGGGCGTTGGTAAACCCAAATGGCACCACTACAAACTCATAATGTCCATATCTTTTTTTAAATGTTGTTTTACTGATGTCTTCCTCATTGATCCTCACCTGATTGTAATATGATCTCATTTCTATCTTGGAGAATATCCTTTCTCCTTTTAGTTCGTAAAAAAGGTCATATATCCTTGGAAAAGGATACTTGTTCTTAATTTTGACTTCATTAAGTTTTCTAAAATCAATACATAACCTTAATGTTCCATCATTTTCTTAAAAATGAGGACTATGGCACCTCAAGGTGACACACCTAGGTGTATGTATCCATTTTTCAAAATTTCTTCAAGTTGCACCTACAATTCCTTTAGATTTGGTGTGCTCATCCTGTAAGGATTTTTGGACACTATGGGAGCTCTAGGAACCAAATCAATGGAGAATTCACTATCTCTATTTGGTAAAAATCCTGACAATTCACTAAACACATCCCTCTATGCTTTGAATACTAGATGGTCTTCAAGATTTGACACTTTATCATTGTCTTCCTCTTCCATCCGGGATACATAAATTTGGCACCCTTTCCTAAAATACATTTTCAACTGCATGGTTGAACTTTCTTTGATGGATATATGCCTTGGAATCCCCTGAAATTTCATTAGATATCTTTCCTCACAAGGAAAAGTGAATGCCCTTTTTTATCAATCTAGGACATCATGATGCTTGTCCAATCAATCCATACCAATCAAGTAGTCATATGAACCCAAAGGTATGATGTTCAAATCTTCCTTTATGTCGACTTCATTAATGTCCATTAGAAAATCCTCAACCAATTCATCAGTCCTTCTCTTGGTTCCAGTAGCTAGCTGGAACAACTAAGGTTTTCCATGCTTTCTTATTTTCAAATGAAACCTTTTAACAATATTAGGATCTAGGTAGATATGACTAGCTCCACAATCTATTAAAATAGCTATGGGTTGGTTATTGATCTTACCTTCTACCTCAATCATGTGAGAATAATGGTATGCTTACCTATTTTCTAAGGTTGCATAAATCCTTGACATGATTATAACCTTGTATTCAACTATATCAACTTCATGAATATTATGGACAATCCTCATCCTATCTCCTTTTTTAGGATACTATTTATACATGTGGTCTCCTTCACATCCCCAACATTTTATGGGTTATTTTCTTGGCCTTTTCTCCAAAGACTCTGTCATCCTTTCTTCTTTTCATCCCAAGACTTTTGAAAATACAACCTTCCCTTATTTAGCTTATAAAAATACTTATCTTTTTTGTTGGCTTCTTCCAAGGTCTTGGGCTCATCAAAATCAATTTTATCACTGTATAAGGATGACAATCCACTCAAAAAATATTTGAATTTTTACCTTCTCATACTTGATGAAACCAACATACCTCAATAGCTCCAAAAATATATTTTCATAATCTTACATAGTCATGTTTCCAAGCTTTATTTAAAATAAATCTTGCATCTTCTTGTCATAATAATGCTCTGACAAGTATTGCTGCTGGAAATAGTTTTTGGATTGCTTCCATTAGACTCTCTTCTCATCCAAATACTTGACCTTCTTGAGCTAGTCCCACTACATGGAAGCTTTTCCTTGAATATGGTAGATATAAATTCTTTCTTTAAGTTTGGATGAGTAATTGTGTATCTTGAAATATTTTGGTGGCTTGAGCTTCCCAGGTTCCCATTTCAAATTTTCCATCTCATATCTCCTCCTGTGATGCTTGATAGGGGACAAACTTGGGTTACTTTCAAATTCTGAAAATGCATTTTCCCTTCTAGATGAATTCCATGGTGAAATGTGATGATGTCTACTAGCAATTCTAGAGTTCCTAGAACCTCTAACATTCTCCCTTGTGGCATGATATATATGTTATGTTTCCCACCTTAATCTTGATTCCTTGTTTATTTGCTTCTGCAATTTGTTTAGGATTTGCAATAGCTAAGTGTTGATGTGGTTTTTTTCATCTTAGGATATGATTAACCTTTCATTATTATCCCTATAACTTTGCACCTCTATTTGTAATATTTCCATCGTCCTTTCCAAATCCATGGGATATATTCTACCTCCTATATGTCCATTTTATTATGTCTCTTCATTTCCCAAACTAATTTTTAGGCATTTCACTTCATCTTCATGATGATTGGTCCTCATTTTGAACTTGCTTCATTATGTCTATACCCTTAATTTTGTAAATGTGCATGCAACCAAATTTTTTGTTCAAAAAAAATCAATTTATCATAATGTTGCAATTTTCCAGAGAATTATGCACAATTTATTCCCTTTAATGCCACCAATCATATTCTTTTGAATTTTTGAGAATTTATACTACTCAAATCCATATTCTGAGTGTATAGATGGATTATTCTCTTCAATATAATTCCAATGATTACTTTATTTCTTAATTACGAGCTTTGAGTAGGAATTTATGGCATTTTTAAGTTGTTATTTCAACTCATGATCCGGGTGGATATTGGTTGCCACCCACTTGTTCCAAATTCCAACTAGTTCATCTTGACAATTTTCAGTTCAACACATTTCTCTGTAATGGGGACACTTCTTTGAAATTATGGGTTTTGCACTTATGAGGCTTTCTTGAAGCCCTACACATCATCTGGGTGGATATTGGTGGTCACCCATCTAGTCCAACTAGCCTATTTTGGTAGTTTTCATCTCAATACTTCTTTTTGTACTCTCGGGGCTGTTTTGAGGCCCTAAACAACGTTTTTTGGGCTTTCCATAGTA
The DNA here is from genome assembly GCA_032191745.1 of Picea mariana. Classification (NCBI taxonomy): domain Eukaryota; kingdom Viridiplantae; phylum Streptophyta; class Pinopsida; order Pinales; family Pinaceae; genus Picea; species Picea mariana. The sequence continues at coordinate 45,928 of JASDQU010736985.1, read as the reverse complement.
AAATTGTTGACAAAGTAAATTTTGACAACACAATGTGTAGTTCTCGAAAACACCTTTCCAATGGGCTATCACACGCCTAAAACGAAGATCGTATGCAAAAGTTATGACCCCAGGAAGTTGATGTACTAACTTACCCCAACGGGGCCCACATGACTTTTGGCGCTTCATCTCCTAGGGTTAGGTTTTTGGAATTCATGTTTATTGTAAAAAGGCCTTCAGAGACTCATTGTACTCATATTCTTGTGAATGAGCATATCTGTCACATCTCTTCTCAGAGATAAAGCTGCCATCATTCTAGCGAGTCTTGCACTGTATTTTTACAGTCTCTGTACATTTCTTTCATTAATAGAAATCATGTATTGTTATATTTCTCTGTTTCTGGAAATATTTATGTGTATTTCATTGTAATATCTTTTCTTTCATTTCATCCGAAAATAATCCGGATCAACTCAACTATTCTCTTTTTCACTGGTGTAGTATGGCTCAAAGGAAAATTCCTGCCACCTTCATAAGAAAATCTGTCAGGAACCAATAAAACTTTGGTATAAAGAATATTTAGTACATAGAAAACTTCACATTTTCAATCTGATTCTCCTATAGATTATGTATCAATATGGGATTGTCATTTTAGCATTTTCTCCAAACTTGAATTTTTATCCAAATTGGTTATCTCCAAAATGGAGCAAAATTGGGAAATCTTCACCAAGACAAAATTATTTGGATTAATGAGGAGGTAGAATGTACAGTGAATAAAATTTTCTAGATTTTTGATATGGGGTCCCTTCTCCTCTAAAAATTCCTAAAATTCCCCAAAAGTGGCTTGGAATAATGGATTTTGGCCTGTTTTTGTGTCTTAATTCCAAACCCCTTGGAATCTAGCCAAAATATTCATTGATTACTTTTATTACTACTTCCCAAAATAACTGTAAAAATTTCAATGATAGAAAATCCTATGTCAAAGAGTACCGCCATGCTCTTCAAAAATCATTAATCTATCATTTCTAGAAATATGGAGTAGAATCAACTAGTGGTCGTCACTCACACTTTTATTCCCCTTGCCACTATGTACGTAATGCCAAAATTACATCTAATTTGGAGTTAATATGATCCTATTATGGCCAAAACAAGATTTTGGCTCCAAACTATATATATAATTTGGAATTGATAATTTGGCACCTATGTCTACCTAGCACCTTCAAGTGGTGCGATGTCGTCACTTATCCACCTTGGCACTGCCTCGTCACCTCTTCGACCCTTTGATTCTTCATATTTCCCTTTTATTTGTTTTATTTTATTATTTCTAGACCCACTTGTACTTGACAATCCACGTAGCATTGTTTGAATGGTTGATGGGATAGAGGGGGCCCCATACCTCTGGCATCCTTCCACCCAACACTTCCTCATTGGCCTAGGATATCGTCAGGGTCCTACTTTTCCTATTCTCTTCTGGTGCACATGTTCATCACTACAAATCTAATATATATGGTGAATATTTTTTAATGGTTTCCAAGTTGCACCTGATTTAACTACTCAGTGGGGTGTGCATCTTTCCCACCATAAATCATAGATTAATTGTGGATTTTTATTATGGGTTGATCAATAGCACATGAGTTAATTTTATCTGAGCTCTCATAAATGCTCACCAACTTGGTGACATGTGCCACCCATCTGATGGTTATAGGTCCAAATGAATCCAAACCAATACCACTTGTAATTGGGCCTATAAACTGCCCTACTAGCATGTTTATCCATGACACCTATGAACCGCACCACCCACACCTCAACCCATACCATCTATCTATTATAAAAATAGGTGTGCTCGTTTCACCATAGACAATATAGCAATATTGTCACCCAACCATAGGCCGAAGCCACCCCCGAGCACCTTAACCTTGATAGAGAGAATAATTCTGGAAGAAATACCTAGACCCAATAGACAACCAAGGTAGTATGCCACTCTCCAGAGATAACATACCAAGAAGAAAGTCTAAACCATAACCAAGAGAAATTCCAAGCCTAAAACCAAAAATACAAGTTGCAGTAGCTACAATTGCAGCTACTCTCCAAACTTGTGCACTTACTAAATTTTTGCAGTTGTGAGTTGTGTGTGTCCAAATGAGCTCTAGCATTCTATATTTATACTTCTCTTTCTTAGCTGTCTGGGCCAACTTCTCTTTTTGGAGGCTAAAGACTCAATCTTAGTTATTTTCTTTAGTCGACTTGTCTTCTAGGGTTATGTCCAATGCTTTAGAGTTTCTTCTTGCTTCCCGTAATATTCTATTTTTTTTAGGGTTACATGTGGAGGTTAATATCTCCCGCAACATCCATAATATCAACAATATCACCATAAACCTTTTCTGGCCACGTCACTGGTATGGGTCAACATCACTGGTACAAAAAAATCCCAAATGTTTCCAAAAATGTTTGGTTTCAAAATTGCATTCAAAACCACCATGAAAAATATGGAATTTTTCTTCCTTGGGACAAATTTAACCCCACAAATGACAAATTAACACATGTACCTGTCAATTTAACATTTCTACACCAATTTCCCCACTACATTTCATCCGAACTTGGGGATTTTCCCAAATTTCTTGAAATTTTTCCGTGGACCACTCTGAAACTTTATCAGTTTAGATGAATTGATTCCATGCTCAACCTTGTGATGAATCTAAACACAATTTCATCCTAAATTCATTTAGAAAATTGGGGATTTTACCCCCAATTTCACACAAGAATTTTTGTCAATAATTTGTAGACCTACTATCAATTTCATCTTTGTGTTTTGGCTCTGGTCCATGTAGGTCTAGAGTTTGAACCTGAAGATATGATACCAAAATGTAACATGCCCAAACCCCACCTTTGAGTCAGGTTACTATAGTTTTGTTTACCACACTCTACATAGCATTGTTTCAAAATTTCTATAAGCATGTCTCATTAATTATTTGATACCATGAGTAAGTATGCCCAAACATGGCTTTGATACCAATATGTAATGTGTCATGTATATGATACACTTATGCAGTTCTACAACATGAAATTCAATGCATAACTTATAATAACATGCACAATTATAAACATGCACAACATAATATAATTAAGCACATGCAATTACACATTATACATAACACAAGAACATATAATATAGAACAATTATCTTAAACATAAGCTCCAAGTAGTTGTAGATTTTAAACATTCCACCTAGCCATATAAATTTCTATATTAGCTCTCTCAATAGTAGGTCAACCTTGAGTTGGGGCTATGAATTCACTATGGAAAATGAATTCTCTCTAGGCCAACTAAGGTCTCCCATCTAGTACTAGGTTTAAAATAGGCCAAGATACCAAATTGACAAGCTCTCATCCCCCTCAACATACAAAAACCAAGTAAGTGTACCCCTTATCTTCATTATAGTCCTTTAGGAAGTCCCACTTCCCTTCCAAGGATCCAACATAGGCCAAACATGAAGTCTTAGATTTTTGGCTCCAAGAGATCTAACTACTCTCATAGAGTCTCTACATACCCTCTAGGTATCATACCAAGCGATACCTGTCCTATAAAATTCTCACTCCAGGGATCCAGCCTACCCCAAGGCAATCCAAGGAGAATTGTTCACCCAAATTGACCTAGGATTCATAAATTTCACAAAGAAATAGGATTAAAGTGGCTCACTAGCTCACACCCCAATATATTAGAGCAAGAATGAAAATAATGGAATGATATAATGGTAAAATGATGGATTTTCTACTAATCCCCAAACATTATATATGCATGTTACCTTTTTGACAAGTGGCACTCAAAGAACTACATTTCCCCCACTTGGGAACTCATTCCCATCATTTAGGAACTTAGGATATAATCATGAAAACAAGAATTAGGGATTATGAATATAATATTATATTCATTGGCTTAGTCCCTTTCCTTAATTCTTTAACCGCCTTTCCTTCTAGTGGAGTTTTATTGCCCCATATTTTTTTTTGTAACTCAATCTGCAACCATGATGTGTTTTTATTACTATATATGAGTGTCATTAGAATGTAAAATACTAGGTTCAATGAATTTTTAAAATATAGGATCTCCAACCTAATATCACATAGGCACTTCAGCCCAAAACATACATAGACAAGAACTCTATCCCAAAACATACTAGATCACCAGCTGAAATATCATATGTACACATACATATACAATTGGGAATCCAAAACCAATGCATTACAGTTATAAAGTGGATGAAAGGACTATTACCTCTATTGGCATGACCACCTCTACAAAAGTCATGAATGAAGACATATTGCTTGTCCAAATTGAGGTAGTTGATAACAACACTTGTTTTATACAGAGCTTCCAATTAGTAAACATCATCTAGATGTAATGAAAAGTGACTTGTCATCAACGAGATATATTGTAAAAAATAAGGTTAGGTTTAACTGTCATATGACATATTAAATCAACCAAGGACAAATAAAGAAAGTGATTTGAAAATGTTAGGCTTTTTTGTCCTGAAGATGGATCCTGTTGTGGATCTGAAACGTCGACACGATATCAAAAACACTGTGGTTATTCCGACAATTTCTAAACAAATCTCTCACCACAAAAATCTAAATGATTGAAAAATGTTATTATGGTAGTTTTACAAAAAGGTCTACAAGAAAACATCTTCTACATTACATCCAATGAATATGATTAATAAGCTCACTAATACTCATCATGAAAATAATATAAAATTTTCTAGAATATTTTGTATTATATGTTTAGAAATGGATATTTGTAAGTTTTCTTTCAATTCCTTGAAAGAAATTCCTACAAAGGTGATGAGGTAGAAGGCCACTAAAAGCTATGAGAAATCGTAGTGATGCCACAAGTAACATGTCAAATATTTTTTATTTAATGAAAAATTTATCCGTTGATTTTAATAGATGTGTTCTTGCACCTCTCAATTTGCAATTTTTGAAAGTGAATAAGGAAGATGTGGAAAAGTTGGTTTTGTTGCAACATTTATGGAATTAAACTGTGTGAATAATTTTGAAACCTCCAACGTTTCGAGTGGACACTCCACCCGTCATCAGGGACAAAATAAGCTTTGGAATGGAAAAGAGTGTTGAAAGATGAGAATAAATAGGATGGGAGATGTGAGATGACTGTTGAAGAAAGGAGTGAAAGGAAAATGAAGGGGGATTAATTAATTAGTCGTTGATATATCGATAAAAAATTTAGTCGTTAAGAAGATGAATTGAATAAAATACTTATCCATTGATGAAGAGAATACAATTAAAGATTAAAATCATTAGAATATAAGGATAAATTCAAGAGACTTAGCTAAAAGAGATAATTCCCTAGATATAAGGATTAAAAGAAGAAGGAGAAAAAAGGGGCTAGGGTTAAGAGAAGGTTAAAACAATGGAAATGAGGTAGGGAGAAATTAATAACTAAGCACAACAATGGAGACAACAAGGAAGAATGCATGGGTATCCTCTTTCTATAGTGAGCCCTCAGACAAGGTTACCATATTGTAAAATGACTCGTGGTCATACTGACAATGAGATAACAATTTGTGGGGGTCACTCTTCTCAAACTAGGGTTCATGCACCGTGTTTTGGACAACAAATAACAATTGTGTCGGGTCTCTACTCGTGAAGATGGTTCACACTCAACATTCTAACAAAAAATAACAATGCATGGGGTTCTCCTTGAACTAGGGTTCCCTCTCAACATTTTAGCAGAAACAATAATGCGTGAGAAGCAAAGAAATGACCATCACCAACTTATAAACATTGAGAATAATAAATGTGCCACGATCCACTCATCACCCACAACAATTATAAACAAATGCATAACAACAATTAATAGATTACTAGGAATTTTAATAAACTGCACAAGTGAATTTAAACCAATCATTCTGTTAGCACGCACAGAGGAAAAACAACTCAATGAGACATGATGTTTACCTTGGAATCCAAATTGGGAAAACCAGTCAAATGGTTGTCAATATTCTTCTTTCTTCAAGTTTGCACTAGTAGAAAAGGACAAATTTATGACTAAAAATTGCATATAAATGAGTAAGTTTAGTCACATGACTACTAGTAGTATATTTCCGGACATATATAATGCGACCAAATATATGACTAAAATATTTTAGTCATTTATTGCTTGTTTTGGTTGATCGTTTTGGTGGTAACTTTAGTCATTGTTTTAGTCATTAATTGTTGTTCACTGATCATTTATTTGGTCATGGTAGTCCATTATTGTCGTCAACAAGTAGTAAATTTAGTCATTTGTATCATTTATTTCCTTCAACTGGTAGTATATTTAGTCATTGTAATAATCATTTTCCGTCAACATGTAGTATATTTAGTCATTGTAATCAACATTTTCTGTCAAATAGTAGTATATTTAGTCATTTTTATTCTATAATTTCCATCCATTGGTAGTATATTTAGTCATTGTTATAGTTATTGATTGTCATTAACTGGTCATTTATTTAGTTGTGGTAGTCATTTATTGTCGTCAACAAGTAGTAAATGTATTCATTTGTATCAATGATTTCCTTCAACTAGTAGTATATTTAGTCATTTTGATTCATGGATTTATGTAAATTGATAGTGTATTGATATAATGGTTATTAGTTGCATAATCATTATATTAAATACAAGTTTAGTAGTAAATGTCGAATTATATAATGATGTGAATAATTTATTATTTACCATAAATTACTTGTGTAATCCAAAAATAAGTATAGTACTAAACTTAAATTAAAACATTAAATAACTTAGTATTAAACTTAAATTAAAACATAAAATAAAAGATAAAATATTGATTCTAACATGATCATGATAAAAAAACTAAAGTAGTCTAACATAAAATCAAATTAAAACATGTAATATTGCAATTTAAATAAACTGCAAGATGACCATATATAATAATAATAAATGTTAAAGTAGTACATTGTTGTGATTAAGAATTTCCAAGTATTCCAAGACACCATAATATAATATCCATGAACAATGCACATTCAAACTATTGAATGCACATAAAATCAAATTAAAACATATAATATTGTAATTTAGATGAAATGCAAGACGATCACACACACACACACACACTAAAAAAAAATAAAAAAAAAAATTTCAAAGTCCACAAATACACCATAATAAAACATCCATCATAATAGAAGATCCATGAACAATAATATACATTCACACTATTCCATAAATAAAAAAAATCAAATTAACACATAATATTGTGAACTGCAAGATGATTATATAATAATAATAATAATAATAATAAATAAATAAATAAATGCCAAAGTAGTAAAGTATTGTCATTGATTGACATAGAGAGTTTCCAAGTTTGCAAATACACCATAATATAAAAAAATCCCTGAACATGCACTCATTCAAACAACTGTCATTGAGAGTTTCCAAGTCTACAAATACACCATAATATAAAAGATCCATGAACATACATTCAAACAACTGCATAAAAGTAGTGGGCCAAGCTCTCTAACAGTTGTTTTAAAAATCATCTATGTCATTTTTTGAAAATATTTCAAAGGCCACTGTGTGAAGCTTCCTTCCTTTCAATACATTTCCGCAAAAACCAAAATAAATGCACATTATCTTGAGATATGAAAAATGTTAAAACAATAATTATATTCTAATATTTAGCTTATAATTATTGCACTCACCTCGAGTTCACTAGTACAACTATGAATATACTGCACATTATTCTCGAGTTCAACGTCAATATGATCGCTATCAATATTGAGATCACTTAGTGCATCTTTCATATCTCTTTTGATAAGGACTTGTCATTTTCATCATATTGCTTTTATAGAGTTTCCCTACATGTGGTTTCATCATGCAAAACAAATATACAACATTCAAAAGTATGAAGAATGCAAGAAATAATTTTTTGTCAAAAAGAACATTTTAAGCATGAAAATTTATGACAACATTGGGACAGATTAACCATCACAACAAAAATTTGATTACCTCAAATTTAGCACCACTATCAACAATGTCCTTTACACATTGCTTAGTTGACATTATAAATTCATTTTCCTTTTGGAGACAATGCATGTTTCGTATGCTTGCTCTGCATGTGGTTTAACCATCATGCAAAAAACTATACAACATTTAAACTTAGCAACAAATTGTTTCCAAGGGAACTGTTCTCTTTTTCAAACAATGAAACTACATAATCGCAATAAGCATTTGGAAGAGATGTAAAAAAATAAGTGCAGAACATGAAACATTGTGATTATCCTTCGAATCTCTTTTATGATATGATAGTAATTATGATATTAAAAGCATTAAAATCATTATTTTGCAAGAAATGACCTCATTTTCCAAGGGAGTTAACCTTACAATTCATAACTTTGGATATTTGTAGTTGAGTTGCCTTAGAAAAAAGTAGCACTATATTTCAATAGTAAAAAACATTAAGCATCAAGCAACTCTCCATTATCTATAGTCGTGTCGCCTTAGCAAAAAGGAGCACTATATTAAATATCAGATAAAAGCATCAAGCATAAAGGGATACCACATGTATAGGAGTGGAAATTTACATATTATAATAATTACCTACATAAATTATCTCAATAAAAACAAACTTATTTATTTTTTATTTCTCTTGTATTTATATATTTCCATTTGCAATACCAAATCAACAAAGGAATCTTGATAATATACTGAGTTTTGTGGAACCTAGGGTTGTAAACTGGTACATTGTCACAAAAGGAAAGAATGATGAAGAAAAGAGGTTGAATGAAACCTATATAATCAATGTGGAAAGGAAGCTTGGATGCTCAATTTTCCTTCTACTTGAAGACATTGTTGAGGTCAATCCTAAAATGATACTTATATGTATTGCAAGCATTATGCTTTGGAGTCTTACAAAACAAACCAGTGAAGATGCAGGGATTTCAGACTATGAAAATGGAAGTGTAACTAGCAGTTTCTCAAACATTATTATTGATGGTAGTACATCAGAGGTTTCTTTACCACTTGATAATGGAAGTGGTAGGATATGTAGAAGTATTGGTTTCAGATCCTTGGCTTTAGAGTCAATTCACCCAGATGGAGCTTCAAACTTTAAAATAATAATATGCATCCATGAATAAGGAGAAGGGTGAATTAATTGTTGGGTATTTGAGCTCTAGAATGACTAAACTGAAATATTTTTTAGGATTTGTTCATCGAGGAGGAGGTAGGAGTTTCTATGGGGGAATACCATTCGAATGAAAAAGAGATTTAAAGAAAAATAACACTAAGAAGGATAAAATATTTATGAACATAAGTAGAATTAAACTCTTCTCTTTCCTATGACATCCACACTATTAAAAAAACATAACATCGATGAATATCATAAAACTGTGTAATTTTATTTATATCAGTCTACTGCAAGCATAACGCTTACTCAAAATGATTTTACATATATCGTACAACCTGTACAGGTCCATACTTCTACTAGTAATACTTATCAAAACCAAAACATACAAAATTGGAACTGCTACTCAGTTTATATTCGACTAGTATCTTCTCAGAGCATAACTTATACCATTACCTCTAACCTGGGCACACTTTCCTTTAAGATTGGACGAGTGTGTAATACTAGTGTATGTTATACTTTCCCTAACTAGGCTCCTTTACCTCCTTAAGGCTCGACTCAACCTCTATTCCTTGATTCTGATGAATGTTAGCCCTAACTCAGCTCCTCATATAGGAAATGAGACTTGAACTGCTTTCCTTAACCCTACTCCTTGTTCACACAATGAGACCCGAATTGCTTGCCTCCTTATGCATGCATAGAGACCCTACTTGGTATCTATGAGACCCGACTTGATATTTGGTTACGATTTCCTCCTTGTGCCTACAGAGAGACTCGACTTGGTCTATATATCATCCCTTATTGGCCTCCTCTTGTTTGTTATATTGCATACCATGTCTCTTTCCTCTTTGGAGAACCTCCCCTCTCTAGTTGACCCCACTCTATTTTCTCTTATATTGATAGTGAGGCTTCCAGGTTACTTGTAACCCTAGCATATTTTCCTCAATCATTCCTATCCCTTGGATCCTCTCATTATGAACTTGATCCAAGGGTGGGGACTTAATCAAGCATTGATATGAATCAATGGCTAAGATGAAATCTTAGCTTGAGTTAGTTGTTCCTCACCATTTAATTTTCTTTTGTCTAGTCAAAATATGGGCTTCCTCCTCATTACTAGAAACCCCTAATGAGGAGGATTTACCTTCCCAATCTATACTCTAACACTCCCTCTTATAGAGGGAGGTAAATTCATTGGAGTTGTCTTCTCCAGGATCCACCTCACTATGTGTTTCTCCCTCTGAGTCTGAGAGGCCCAACCGTTCCATGTCTGGACAATCTATTTTTTCTGCTAGTATGGGTCAGCTACACCCTGTACCAGGATTATCTGAGTATCTCCATTCATCCAATTGAATCCGTTCCCACCATGTGGGTCTACTAAGAATAACCTCTTTTTCTCTTACATTTTGACTTGCATACTTATTGCTTTCTTTTGTGAGTCTGTAAATATGTTGTCCCCACAGTTTATATATCCCATATTCACTTATGATTATCATTACAGGTGGCCCTAGTTCTTTACTTTTAACTAAATGAATGTGTACAATATAGCTAAAGAAGCTTTCCCCATACCCTTGATGCTCCAAGGATGAGATTGAGAGAAATTTGATTTTCATACACGGTATGTACAATACTTCTGGTATCTTGAAAATTTTGCCCGATTCTAGTTGTAGTGATACTACCCCTTTTCCATGAAATTCCATCATACTGGAATGCACCCCACACTTAACAATTCCTTAAGCTTGACTTGAGAATTTCTAAATTACAAGTCGGTCACCTGTCATGTGACCCATTTCCTTGTTGTCTATGTACTAGCTTGCCTTGGTTCTGTCCTCTATATTCAAGAATAGAGTGTATTCCTCCTTAAACATTCTATAAAACTCTCTAGCTATGGCAACCAACTGTTGCTCATCTTCCTTTTATTTATTTTCAACTTATGATGAGGCTGCAATATCTTTTCTTCTCCCTATTTCACCAAATCCCTTCTTAGCTTGGGTGCATTGGCTAGAAAAGTGTCCAAGCTCTCCACACATGAGAAATAAATGAAAATCATACACTTTGTCTCAATTATTCAAAGTCCATTGGATGCACAGTAGTAAATATTGGAACACGAGACTTAGTTGAAGGGCAGCCTCATCTTGTCCTTGCAAGGTTCAGAAACAAAATCAAGTTTCAGTATTGGACAAAAATAAATCCACCCACATCTGTTATGTTTTTATTGAGTAGATATTCAACACAAAATGAGACTATTTTTTTTATCTCCACACACAGAAAGGGATACCCCCTGTATAGGAGTGGACATTTACATCTTATAATAATTACCTATATAAATTATCTCAATAAAAGAAAACTTCTTTATTTTGTATTTCTCTTGTGTTTATATATTTCCATTTGCAATACCAAATCAACAAAGGAATCTTGATAATATATTGAGTTATGTGGAACCTAGGGTTGTGAACTGGTACATTGTCACAAAAGGCGAGAATGAGGAAGAAAAGAGGCTAAATGAAACCTATATAATTGATGTGGCAAGGAATATTTTATGCTCAGTTTTCCTTCTACTTAAAGAAATTGGTGAGGTCAATCCTAAAATGATACTTATTATATTGATTGCAAACATTATGCTTTGGAGTCTTAGAAAACAAACCAGTGAAGATGCATGGATTTAAGAGAGTGAAAACGGAAGTGTAACTAGAAGTTTCTCAAACATTGGTATTGATTACAGTACTTTAGAGGCTTCTTTACCACTTGATAATGCAAGTGGAAGGATATGTGGAAGTATTGGTTTCAGATCCTTGGCTTAAGAGCCAATTCACTCAGGCAGATATTCAAACTTTAAAATAACAATATGCATCCATGAAGAAGGAGAAAGGCGAATTAACTTTTTTGGATTTGAGCTCTAGAATGACTAAACTGAAATATTTTTGAGGAGTTATTCATCGAGGAGGAGGTAGGAGTTGTTGTGGGGGAATACCATTCGAATGCAAAAGAGATTGTGGATTTCAAAGGTTTTCTACGGATTTATCTTAATTTGCATAAACATGTAGATACAAAATTAAGCGGTTCCAAGAAAAAATCGACATTTCTAAAGACTTCCATAACCACCTTGCTTCACACAATTGGTGAATCTGAGAAGGTGGCATTTTTTTCTCATATAAATAGATACCTTAGAGATTATCCAATGGTGAAAAGATACCTTCCAATTGATCCTATGAAAAAATATCTCTTTGATATAGTGAAAGATGGCATTCTTCTATGCAAATTGATCAATGTGGTTGTTCCCGGAACCATCAATGATCGAGCAATAAATACGAAACCAATGCCTAATCCATGAAAAATAATTGAAAATCAAAGTCCATTCGATGCATAGTAGTAAATATTGGAACACAAGACTTAGTTGAAGGGCGGCCTCATCTTGTCCTTGCAAAGTTCAGAAACAAAATCAAGTTTCATTCTTGGACAAAAACAAATCAACCCACATCTATTATTTTTTATTGATTAGAGATTCAACACAAAATGGGACTTACACCACTATGCCCATGTCTTATCATATTTTGATAAATTAAATTTATTTTCCTCATCTTTCCACCAAGAAAATCATTACATGGACATGGATGTCTCTCCATATAATTCTCATCAGATATTCTCTCATCATATACATGGTATTCATCCTTTTTCAACCTTCAAATTTGAATCATCTTTGATGTTCTACATTCCAATATTAATTTTATATGTTAATTAAAAAATCTCAGGTAATTTAGATAGTAAAAGGGCACACAATCAGCTAAGTTTTTGTTAACACCAACAACATTGACAAGGAACTAACATAGTCTATGAGTTTGCATTTTCTAGCCATGAAGAGAGGTTGGGAAAACCAAGAATTGCTCGGAGAATCCAATAGGAAATGAGAAAGGTGGCATAGAAGGAGGAGTTTATCAGCCTTGGAAGATTTGAATCCTCTACAGTTTGGAAGTCTTGTGGAGCATGTAGTTTTTACTGCAACTTTCCACTCTCAGTTTTGGCCAAGTTATTACAGATTAATGATTTCAGGGCACTTGAAGGAGCTTGAAA
>JASDQU010736984.1:191653-203294 GCA_032191745.1 Picea mariana | reverse complement strand
ATGATCAGGATTGTAGGGCTTATGGCCTCATGCATGAAAGGTCAAGAGACATATACAAAATTCAAGGCGAAGCACAACAAGAAGGAAACACTACGTAGTATAACTCCCCTAGGAGAGGAAACTTCAATCCTCATGGCGGATTCATAGGACGAGGAGGAGGTATGGGTTGAGTTCAAGGACAAATAATCTGTTATAACTGCACACAACTAGGAAACTTGGCAAGGGACTATCAGAACCCTTGTACCACTTGCAGCTATTGCAACTCTTTTGAGCATGTCATTGAGGAATGTCCAACATTGTTGGATAAAATTCAAGATAAATGGGGACCTCAGGAGAACCTTATAGTGCAACTGATATATGATGAACCTCACGGAGAAGACCCTAGAGTTTCTATTATCACTAGAGGAGGTGTTGTTACAGGAGAAGACAGACTGACCCAAAGAAAGAATACAAAAGAATCAAGAATCAGGAAAGCTACAGAGAAGACCCAAACTTTTGATGCAAAGAAAGAAAGACAAATATTTGATGAGGCAAGAAAAGAGTTCAAAGTAGACCAAGGCTCTTAATCAAATACATGGCTATAAGTAAGAGAATATGGAATTACTATGGAATTCGATCAGTCTGCTTCACCAAAAGAAGGAAAAGAGGTAAGAAATCTCATGGAATTTTTATATACTTGTATTAAGTTGATCCAGGATGAGAGCGATGTAAAAGATCTGCAAAATTTAATCAAACAGTATGAGATAGGAAGGATATATCCTTTACTGAATAAATCAGTACATCAACTATCCAAGAAGAGAAGGACAAATAAGGAACTACACTTGAATGCTCAGATAGGAGAATATGATATAGACTATGTGGTCCTTGACTTAGGGTCAGAGGTCAACGTCATGACGAAGCAAACCTGGGCACTGATGGGAAAACCAAAGTTGATCTATTCCCCTATCAGACTTAGGATGGATAATCAACAAGCTTTAAGTCCCTTTGGAAGATTGGAACATGTCCCTGTGGACATCGACAGAGTAAGAACGTTTGCATATTTTGAGGTACTTGAGATCGTTGATGATAGTTTCCCTTACCCTACATTGTTAGGAATTGATTGGGCTTTCAATAATTCCATTGTGGTTGATTTAAAGAAAAGACATATGACATTTGAAAGAGATGGCCTTAGGGTCATTGCACCTTTAGATCTAGATGAAGGTCGGTGATACACAAAACCTATCAAAGAAGAAGACCGTGCATATGAACTGGAAAACATATACAAACTAATATCCAAACAACATGATTACATTAATACTATGACCGATGGAAACCTAAGCTGGCGAAGTGACAATGCATGTTCATAAGATTCAAAAGAAGCACTGGAGAAATGGAAGAACAAGATGTATAAAGTATCTACAAGGATATGTTCTATATTAACTAGAGAAGTTCGCTTGATTGCCACAATAGTAAGTAACTTGCCCACTTTTGATGGTCTGAATCCTTTAGAAACCTTCTTGTCAGAATTCGAAGCAAGTGTACCAACAAAAAAAATATTGTTGGAAATGGATGAGGCCTTGAAAGAAACACTAATAATATGGTGGGGGACACAAAAAAATAACATTACAGAATGGGTACAATGCCATACCCTGATGACCGCGCGGTTCTCAGCACATGTAAAAGGCTGCGAAGTAAGGTACACATGTCGAAGCTTCCCAAAGGACCATGTGTGAAGCTATGAAGAGGCCTAAAGAGACACTCCTCAATAGTAGTGGGTGCACAAATTCATTAACATGTTGGCACAACCCCCATCAACTGGTATCTTCAAGTGGAGCTGCTCCTCATCACTGTAGATTGGGAAGGTATGACTCAGAACTTTGTAACCACCTTCTTATTTGAAAATCAATATCCTTCAGTAGATCAAGCATTACATATTGTAAGAAGGAAAGTATTTGAGGAGGAATCTATCCCCCCTTTAGAACAAGAAGAGGATGAATAGACTGCGCCTCTCCAAAAATGGCAAGGCTGTTACAACGTCAATGCTTATGAAGACAATGATCCTAGGAAGGTGAACATTGCCAAAACAAAAGGCCATCGAGATGTGAAAGGACCCGGGGTTGAGATACCATTCATTGGATAGCTGATCAAGATCAATAAAGTCAACATTGGAACTGAGCAGACACCAAAGATTGCAAATATTGGAGATTATTGGGATGTTGCTACTATTGACAAGATAACAGAGTTACTACATGAATATCAGGACTTGTTTCCGACCAAGTTCACTGATATGAAGGGCATTAAAGGGCCTATGGGAGAAATGAGAATCCATTTGAAACTAGATGTAAGACCAGTCAAATAGAGACCATACAGATTGAACCCTAAATATAAGGAGAAAGTGAAGTTTGAGCTTGACAGAATGTTGGAAGCAGGAATTATAGAACCTGTTGAAGAGTCAGAATTGATTAGCCCTATGGTGGTACAAGATAATAAGACAGGAGAGATCACGATTTTCATAGATCTCAGGAAGATGAATGATTCCTATTTGCATGAACCCTTCCCTACACCATTCATTGACGAAGTGTTAGATAATGTGGGAGGCCATGAGGTATATTCTTTTGCAGATGAATTTTCAGGATACCATCAGATCTAGATTTCCAAGAAAGATTGCCATAAGACCAAATTTGCAACATAATGGGGATCCTACCAGTATGCAGTGATGCTGTTTGGATTGAAGAATGCCCCAGCCATATTTTCCAGGGTGGTGGTCGAAGCATTCAAGGAGTTTCTGCATAAATTTCTAGAAGCATATTTGGATGATTGGATTGTTTTTAGTATATTGAAAAATCATATTGAATGTCTAAGGCTAATGTTGGACAAATGCAGGCAATGTAAAATTTCTTTGAATATGAATAAGTGCATCTTCTTCTCACCATTTGGAGTGCTATTAGGTCATATTGTATGCAACCAGGGATTGCTAGTTGATCCATCTAAAATTTCCATTATAGTTGATCTACCCCCTCCTACTTCAGTCAAACAACTACACACTGTACTGGGACATACTGGATATTATGGGAATTTCATTAAAGGATATGCCCAGATTACAACACCCATGGAGAATATTTTGAAGAAAGACTGTTAGTTTAGCTGGACAGAACAGTGCCAACAGAGCTTTGACACACTGAAACAGAAAATGGTTATTGCGCCTATTCTGGTTTTCCCAGATTGGAGAAAGGAGTTTCATGTGCATGTTGATGCGTCTTCTATTTCCTTAGGAGCAGTATTAGCAAAACATGGGGAAGGAGATATTGATCATCCATTAGCTTTTTCTAGCAAGAAACTATCCATAGCTCAGATTAATTACACCACCACTGAAAGAGAAGGGTTAGCCATGGCGTATGTGCTTCAAAAATTTCTCCACTACTTGTTCGGAGGACACTTTAAAATGTTTACTGATCAATCCATGCTGGAATACCTATTCAACAAGCCAGTGTTGTGGGGGAGAATATGCATATGGATTTTTCTATTCCAGGAGTATGATTTTGAGATCGTTGTTAAGCCAGGGAGAATGAACAAAGGTCTCGACCACTTGTCAAGGTTGGAACATGGAGAAGAACCCACTAGTTTGGAGGATGCACTTCCGGATGCACAGTTACTGGCCATTAGAAAGATTGATTACCACTTCATGGAAATATTCCAGTTCCTTTCAACATGAATGACACCTAGTGAGTATACAATTCCCCAGAAGAAACAACTAGTCATGTGCGCTGTTGAATTTTCACTTATAGATGGACAACTATACAAAATGAGACGTGATGAGATATTGAGAAGGTGTGTTATGGAGGCAGAGTGACCATTTATCCTTGCTAAATATCACGAAGGCATCACTGGAGGACACTACATAGGGAAAGAAACTGTGCAGAAGGTTCTTAGAGTTGGCCTTTGGTGGCCTACCTTACACAAAGATGATAAAGACTATTACTGAGCTTGCGATGTATGCCAAAGAGTTGGGAAACCGTCCAGAAGAGATGAGATGACATTATCACCACAACTGACACTACGAGAATTTGAGAAATGGGCCATTGACTTCATGGGACCTATAAAACCACCAGGAAATCACACAGGAGAAAGGTACATAATCACTGTGACAAAATATTTGACCAGATGGGATGAGGCAAGAGCAGTTAAGGATTGTAGTGCAAATACAGCTACGTGCTTCATATTTGATGACATCATAACTAGGTTTGGTTGCCCAAAGATCCTTATGAGTGATCAAGGAACACATTTCATAAATAAATCAGTATAACCCCTGACTGAGAAATTTGCTGTCCACCATCAGAAGAGCACGCCTTACCATCCACAAGAAAATGGGATAGTAGAAACATTCAATAAGATCTTGGAGATCACACTGATGAAGATTTGCAGTGTGAACAGGGATGACTGGGATTTAAGAGTACCAGTGGTACTATGGGCCTACAGAACCACTTGTAAGAAGCTAACATTGCCAACCCATTTTAAGTTTGTGTATGGTATCGAAGCTATTGTCCCAATGGAATACTTGGTACCAATCTTGAGAATTGTTTCCCTTATAGATATGGACGACACTGGTGTTGTTCAAGAAAGTCTTGCACAATTGGTCGAACTAGAAGAAGAAAGATTTATTGCAGGATTCCATCAACAGGTACAGAAGGAAAGAGAGAAGGCCAGACACATTAAGACGAAGGAATTTAAGCAAGGTGATATGGTATTTGTATATGACAGTAAATTCATGAAGCATCCAATAAATTTTAGAACGCATTGGCTTGGACCTTATGAGGCCACCTATGTTACAGAAGGAGGAGCTATGCAGTTGAAGACTTTGAATAGAGAATGGAAGGAAGGTTTGGTGAACGGGAGTCGAATGAAGTTGTATTATGACAAACAGCTGCCTCGCAACTCTCAGTAAAAGCATGATGAAAAGGGTCTAGGTACCTGGTGCAGTTGAAAATGGGCACCAAACACAAAAAATATAGTCTGCACAAGGAAGGAAAGGAGGCATAGAGAAAAAAGCAAAGGATGCACTACGCAATCTGAAGTCGAAGTAAAATAGAAAGGTCAGATCTGAAGTGCCTTGAGATGAGTCACATGTGAGTGTTGGGGGCCTATTGTCCCTTGGTTATGAAAGTAAGCAAATATCAAGGAAGAAAAGGCAAAATGTGAACTGCGTGAAAGACACAATGACTATTACTGGGTCGAAGTGAGCAAAAGAGCAAAAAAGATGAAGCAAAGTAAGAGAAAGCAATCCATTGGATGAGGAGATCGAGGATGACATATCAACAAGAAATAAGGATCATGGAAAGCTTAGTAATAGGAAAAATCCACCATTGGATGCTTTGGAGCATCGCACGAGAAGGAAGGAAAGACAGGTTGGCAAAGCCCTGAAAATGTGGGTCAAGTTGACCTAGGGTTTTTGACACCTAGGGTTTTGGTATCTAGGGTTTTGACACCTAGGTTTTGGCCTAAGGATATCGGTGAGTGATTGTAATGTATAAATAGAGGTCTAGAGGACCTGGGTTGGGTTGTTGTTAGTGTTATGATTGTTGTTGTTGTCATTGTGTGATTGAGTAAGTAATATTGAGTAAGAGAGAAGTGTTCAGTACGAGATCCTTCTGTGTTGTAAGATCTTCAGCTAGGTGCAAAGATAAACCCTACAGTTGGGTGCGTAGGGAGGGGAGAGATAGCGAGGAGAAGAAAGAGGATCTGCTAGCTGAGAGAACTGAGAAGAACTGTATGCTTTATCTTAATATATTATAAAGCACAATTCTGTGGATGTAGCCCTAGAGAGAGGGTGAACTACATATACCTTGTGTCGTGTGTGATTGATGCTCTTTTATTTGTCATTTGATATACTACTACTGCATTACTGTGTTAGATCTGATAGATAGTTGTGTGGAGTAGATATAATTTGATAAGTGATATATGCATGCTGTACTATTCTAGTATTAGATCCACTTGATATTATCCTTGGTTGTAGATATCACTGTCCTGCAACCCCCCCATAGCTACTTTGGGTGAGACTACATCTTCTTCGCAGGTGTTTCCAAAAGGGACAGTAGTTAGGGCTTGTTGGTGTGCTCTTGGAGCTGAACCTTGGGTCTGCCCTTGTGCCAACAACTGGCATTCTTCTGTCCAGTGAAATTGACAATATTTTTTCAAAAGATTCTCCATAGGTGTTGTAATTTTTGCATATCCCTTAATGAAATTCCTGTAGTATCCAGTATGTCCTAGCAAAGTGCACAACTGTCTAACTCAAGTAGGAGGGGGTAGATCAACAATAATGGTAATATTGGATGGATCTACTAGAAACCCCTCCTTACACACAATATGGCCTAGCAACACTTCAAAGGGTGAAAAGAAAATGCATTTCTTGAGGTTCAGGGCAATTTGACATTGACTGCACTTATCTAACATTAGTCTTAAACATTCAATATGATTTTGCAATAAGATTAAAATATTCCAATCATCAAAATAGGCTTCCATAAATTTATGTAAAAACTCCTTGAATGCTTCGACCACCACCCTAGAAAATATGGCTGGTGCATTATTCAATCCAAAAGGCATCATTGTGTACTAGTAGGATCCCCATTCTGTTGCAAATGTGGTCTTATGGTGATCTTCCTTGGCAATCCTGATCTGGTGATAACTTGAAAATCCATTGGTGAAGGAGTAGACTTCCTGTCCTCCCACATTATCTAACATTTCATCAGTAAATGGTGTAGGGAAGGGATCATGTAGACATGCATCATTCAGTTTTCTCAGGTCTACACAGATTCTGATCTCTCATGTTTTCTTGTCTTGAACCACCATAGGGCTAATCCATTCTAACTCTTCAACAGGTTCTATGATTCTTGCTTCTAGCATTTTGTCTAATTCAATCTTAATTTTTTTCTTATATTTGGGATTCAATCTGTAGGGTCTCTGTTTGATTGGCCTTGCATCTGGTTTCAAGGGAATATTCATCTCTCCCATGGGTCCTTTAATTCCCTTCATATCAGTGAACTTGGTTGGAAACAAGTCCTGGTATTCATGAACTAATTATGTGATCTTATCAATAGTGGAATCATCCCAATAATCTCTAACGTTGGCCAACTTAGGTGCTTGCTTTGTCCCAATATTGAATTTCCTGATTTTAATTGGCTGTCCAATAAAAGGTAGTTCGAGTCCTGGTCCTTCTATGTCTCTCTATACTTATATTTCTGCGATGTTCACATTCCTAGGATCATCATCTTCATCGGCATTGATATTATAACATCCTAGCAATTTCTGAAGAGGTGCAATCCATTCATCACCATATTTCCCCAGTGGGAGGTTAGGTGCCTCCTCAAATACTTTCTGTCTTACAACCTGTAGGGTGGTGACTTTCAAATAAAAATGTAGCTACAAAATTATGAGTCATACCTTGCCAATCTGCAGTGGTGAGGCACAATTTTGATTGTAGATACCAATTGATAAGCATTGTATCCAACGTGTTAATGAATTTATGCACCCACTGCTCTTGAGGAATGCTTCTCCAGGCTTCCTCACAACTTCACACATGGTCTTTCAGACAACTTTGACCTGTGTATCTAACTTCACATCCTTCTATCTAATCTGAGAATCATACTGTCATCAAAGTGCGACATTGCACCCAGTCCGCGATGTTCTACTTGTGTACTCCCCACCATATTGCTATTATTGATTTCAAGGCCTCGTCCAATGCCAATAGTCTCTATTGTACTAGTACAATTTCTTCAAATTATAGTAAGAAAGTTGCTAAGTGATTCAAACCATCAAAGGTGGGAAAATTAATTACTGTTGTGATGATCCAAAGAACTTCTTTGGTCAATCTAGCACATTTCTGTGCAAAAAATTCATACATTTTGTTTTTCCAATTCTCTAGTGCTTCTTCCAAATCCAATGAACATGCATTGTCACTTCGCCAACTTGAATTCCCATCTGCTGTAGGGTTAATTTAATCCTACTGTCATGCTGTCAATTTATATATATTCTCTAGCTCATATGCGTGGTCTTCTTTTCTGATGGGTTATCTGTATCCTCGACCTTCATCAGGATCCAGAGGTGCAATGACCCGAATGCCATCACCTTCAAATGTCATTCTTCTTTTCTCTAAGTCAACAATAGTAGAATTATTGAAGGCCCAATCAATTCCTAACAACGCAGGATAAGGACAACTATCGTCAACTATCTCAATTAATCTGAAGTCTACAAACGTTCTGACCCCGTCGATGTCCACAAGGACATGTTCCAGCCTGCCAAAGGGGATTACTGCCTGCTGATTAGCCTGATAGGGGAATAGATCAACTTAGGTTTTCCCATCAGTGCCCAGGTTTGCTTCGTCATAGCATTTACCTCTGACCCTAAGTCGAGGACCACATAATCTATATCATAATCTCAAATTTGAGCATTTAGGTGTAGTTCCTTATTTGTCCTTCTCTGTTTAGATACTTGATGTACTTCTCAAATTAGTAAGGGATCGACCTTTCCTAGCTCATACTGTCTGATCAAATTTTGTAGCTCTTTTACAACTCTTTCATCCTTAATCAAGTTAATGCAAGTGCATAAGAATTCCATAAGCTTACTTACCTCTTTTCCTTCTCTGGGCCAAGCAGACTGATCAAATGCCAGAGGAATCCTACATTCTCTTACTTTTGGTCGAATTTGATGAAGAAGCCTGATCTCTCTCGAATTATTTTCTTGCTTCCTCAAATATGTATTTCTCTTTCCTTGGATCAAACTCATGTGTCTTCTCTACATCTTTTTTGACCCTTGATTCCTGTAAAATATTCCCTGGGGTCACCCTATATTCTCCTGTAGTAGCACCTCCTCTAGTGATAACAACGACTCTGGAATCCACTCCCTGAGGTTCTGCTGAGATTAGTTGTACTTGTTGGTTTCCTCCTCGTCTCTCCTTAAGTTTGGCTAACAATGTAGGACAATATTCTATCACATGTTCAAATGAGTTGCAGTAACTGCAAGTGGTACAAGGGTTTTGATAGTCCCTGGCCAAGTGACTTGGATATGCATAGTTATAAAAAATGATCTGACCTCGAACTCGGCCCATGCCTCCTCCTCATCCTCTTCCTCTCAATCCACCACGAGGGTTGAAGTTTCCTCTTCCTAGGGAATTAAACTGCGTAGTGTTTTCTTCTTGTTGCACCTCTCCTTGAATCCTATATGTATCCCTTGACCTTTCATGCAAGAGGTCATAATCTCTACAATATTTCTCATCATGCCCCACATATTTATAGAATGTGTAGTAAAGATTTGTAGATGTTTGAACATATTCATGCATGTAATAGCATTCACTAGGGAAGTGTCTATTTGTACATACCTCGCACCAGGGTAGAGTAACCTGCTTCAAAGGGCTTAGAGCTCTAGAGGCCAAGTATTCATGAAATAGGGGACAATGCTCCTTATCATGACCTTCTGACTTGCATATAATACACCATATTTCCTCTCTCTTATCTTTTCCCTTGTCCTTCTTCATATCTTCGACCTATAGAGATAAGCTTGTTAGCTGACTCAAAATTTGACTCATACCTGAGATGGATTATCCCATAGGGGTTGTTTCTAGTTTCATGGCGATCTCTATCACCTCAGCCCATGAAGCAATCCCCTGCCACATCAGAGGGACTCTGATGTGTGGTAGGAGTGAAGCAATGAACCATTATTTGTTCTACTCCTCTGGGATCTGAAAACTCAAATGGCCTATCAAGGTATTAAACCTCTGATCAAATTACCAAATAGGCTCAACTACTTTCTGCTTGGTTTCCTTCAGCTCTGTAATGCATTGTGATTCCAACTTGGGTTTCTTGAATTCGACAGTCAACGCAATCTTAATCACGTTCAATGGTTTCGACTGTGAAACTCCTTGGATGAACTTCATGTACCAACTTAGTGCACGGTCTCTTAGGGTAGTACTAAAATGAGCTCTCTTAACATCTTCATTGGTGACATTCTTAATACTCCACACAGCCTCACATAAAAACTGGTGTTGATCAGGATCTTCAGATCCATCTCCCCTAAAGGTGGGTAGTCTCATCTCATCTGCCATAGATCTTCCTAGGTTTCCTGACTGAGTATGTACTGAACTGATTGTAACAGTGCTCTGAGTGCTTTGATAACTTTGACTACTTTGGTTACTTAATGCTGCTAAAACAATGGGAGGAGTAATAGTACTTACTTCAACAGTCGGTGCGGTTCCTGAAGTTTTCGATTCTTCTTGGCGATGTTCTTCAGTCTTCCCTTTGTCTGCCCTAGTGGACTCAGAATGTTCCTCGTTCAATAACTCTTCTTCTTCTCCACTGTAGAACCCTTCTTCCTATGCTAGTGGTTCGTGATTCTTCTCAAACAAGTTCACCAGAGGAACTTCTCTGAAGGTTCTCCCATTGCACGTATGTCCAACCTTTGTGTCGTTGTCGCTGTATAAATTCTTTAACATTAGCTTTGAATTTGACCAAATACTGTATCTTCAATATGTTCTTCTCATGCAATAGCATCTTGATCTCAACTTCAAAAAGTGTAAAATTTTTCCTCTTGGCCCCTTAAAGAAATATCTCTCTACTTGGCTATATGACTCTACTCTGTCAATAGCAAACTCAATGATGTACCCTCCAATGGTGCTATCAAACCAGTGATCTACTGCTCTTGACATGGCATTATCAACTCTCTTGACCTTCTTGATCAATGCCAATGTCCAAACCACAGGGGGTCTATATCTGATTTCAATCTGGGTATCTACTAATCTGGCTAACCACTCGTATAGATCCTTATGAATTCATCCAAAGAAAATCTCGTGTATATCAGTAAAGATATACCTTCCCAACCAGTCTTCTGTGCCAAGATTAAGGTTCTTGTTTAGGGCTTCTGTGAAGTCATTCTCTTGCTCTTCTATCCACTTATGGATATCTGTCTTCGATGAAAACCAGCTTGGCATTCCCTTAAGAAGATCTCGGTCCCCACAACAGAACCATTTTTTGGCATAGGGGCAGACCCAGGGTTCAACTCTAACAGTGCACCAACAATCCCTAACTATTGGCCCTTTCAAAAACACCTGCGAAGCAGATGCAGTCTCACACAAATTAGCAATAGGGGGTTGTAGGACACATGTGTCTACAACCAGAGGAAATGCAAAGTGTGTCCAAAACAACAACAACATAACATCTAGATATCATTTACCAAATTAAACCTACTTCGCACAGTTATATCTCAGATCTAACCCAATGATACAATAACAGAATAATCAGAAGGAAAAAGAACACCACATCAATCACACTGAACAACAAGATATATGTGGTTCACCCTCTCCCTAGGGATACATCCATAGAACTATGTTTCTTGATATTATAAGAAAACATATAATTCTATCTGTGCTCTTAGCTTGCAGATCTCTCTCTTGCTCTCTCTCCTTCTCTCCCCTCCCTATGCACCCAGCTGCAGGGTTGATCTTTGCACCCCGCTGAAGATCTTACAACACATAATCTCTCCCGACAAAATACTTCTCTCTCTCCACAAAAATAATTGCTCATTACGTTCTCTAACCCAACCCAAGTCCTCTTGACCCTTATTTATAAATTACAATGACTCTCGGACAACCTTAGGCTGAAACCTAGGTGTCAAAACCCTA
>JASDQU010736984.1:163079-181751 GCA_032191745.1 Picea mariana | reverse complement strand
ATATTTGAATTGTTATTTCTATTTCTTCAATTATGAGGTGGAGGATACATCAAATGGATGTGAATAAAACTTTCCTCAATGGTATTATTCAGGAGGAAGTATATTTAGAGAAACCTCATGGATTTGAGGTACATGGGAGGGAGTCTCATGTGTGTAGTCTTAAGAAATCCTTGTACATACTCAAATAGGAACCTGGGGAATTGTATTCTATAATTTTCAGATACTTGAAAACTATTGGCTTTACCAAGAGTGAGGAAGATCCTAACTTGTACTTCATACTTGTTGGGGAGGATCCACTCATTTTGGTTTTGTACATAGATGATTTGTTTCTCACATGTGTAGAGGAGCTTATTATAGCGTGAAAAGTAGATTAACTATTAAGTTGAGATGAAGGAAATTGTATTGATGCATTATTTCTTGGGGTTATAGGTATGGTAGGTATCATGAGAGACATTCCTTGGTTAAGGGACGTAAATAGTTGAGATCTTGAGGAGATTCAGGATGGAAGACTGTAGACCAATGACTACACCTATGGTGACCAATGACTACACCTATGGTTACCAATCTGAATAAGGTTGTCACTTCAGATTTAGAGTTGGTGGTTCCAAAGATATACATGCCACTGATAAGATGCTTGATGTATTTGGTCAACACAAGGCTAGATATTTATTTTTTCTATGAACACCTTGAGTCAGTTCATGGTGGATCCGAAGTAGGTGCATTGTGTTAGCACTGGAAGTCACACTTTGACTGCTAAAGTGTAAGCTCAACACCCATTAGAATGTAAAAGATAATTTTTGGTTTGAATAGGTGGATCAACAATATTGTGAAAGAAATGAAGAGGGCAACAAACTACATATCAGTAGGCTACACCAATGGGAATTGGATTCACACAAACATCCTGAAGTTAGAAGGAATTTGAAAAGCATATCATAAAAATGGATTATAAGATCGCATATGGAAGAAAGTATAAGTTAACATAAATTAGATCATCCATTAAACAAATATCCTCTCTGCAAAATGGATTAGAAAGCTACTTGAATAAACACAATGAGTTATAGGAAATCACAACAAACCCTTTGTTGCTCAAGAATATATAAATCAAATATAGCCATTGATCCTCAAATCTACAATTCATTCAAGCAAGATAGAAATGAATATGAATAACAAAAAGAACACAATATGATATAACAAATCTCATGAATCTTCAATGTTAGGAATATTTACATGATAAAAATGCCCCCAGGCTTACAAATGAACACACACAAGAAAATTGTCTGCTCCTTTTCTCTCCAGCCTCTCTTGGCTCATGAATCCAACACTTCTCCAAGATCTCCCTCCTTCATTAAATATAAAATAGTATCAAAATATCCTTAGGAGGTCGAATCCCATATATTTCATTGGATTTTAGGCCTTAGAGATAGGTGACAATAGACAAAGAGACAAAAATCCAACAAACTTCTAATTTTCAGGATTTGTTGGAAGTCATTAATAAATTGTTTCCAACTCACTGCACAAGGTCTTTTAATTTTCAGGAATTGTTGGAAGTCATTAATAAATTGTGTCCCTTAGCATCTAAATGATCTTGAGAATTCATTCGAACCCTCCTTGACAGGTGGAAACCTCCCAACAAGGCAAATATCCAATCAACTATGCAAAACTAAGAGTTTGCAACACATTTCGTAATGAACTGTTGTTTTAATTGTTTCTCTCAAATTCCAAACTGGGTCGGGCTGATGTTTTGTCAGCAAGTCAGAAATGTCATGTTCTTCCTCCACAAAACATTTCAGAGGAACCTAGATTGGCATTCAAAATTGATGAGCAAAAATGTCCTCTGATGTGTGCTAATTTCTTAAAAACAGTAAAAATACCATTTTGTAGTGCCGACGCTGTGAAATTTCTTGCAGCAACTTGTTTCATCTTTTCCAAAGTTTATCATCTAAAAAATATATTAGGTGTCCCAAGAGTGTTGTAAACTTCATTATATTGATATATGACTTAGAGGAAAGCACCACAACTGATACTCATGGCTTACAACTCATAGCCAACACTGAAAAAAAGTTGTAAAATGAATAAAAATAGGTTAACAACATTAACAACATTTGCAACTTTAATCCTGGTTCAACAAATGATAAACCACACATTGTAAATTGGATAGGGGTAAGAATTCATTCATTTAAGGATGAATTTGAAAGGATGAAAAAGGTGAAAGTTTCAATAGTCCTAGAATAAAGGGTTCACAACACAATTCACAATGCCAACAAATATATTAGTAAAAGGATCTCCTTTCAACCTTCAAATAGCATGATAACCCTTATGAAGTATCCAATAGACTTGATATTGATGCAGATAATTGGGGATTTTAACACACGTGTCTGCAAACTATTCAACCTCCAACACTCTCCTTCAGCTAGTTTGCAGCGCCAATTCACAGCACCCATCTTAAACACAATTTGCACACTTGGAGGAAGCTGTTAGAAACTTTATGACATAATCCCTGAGAATTTGTTTGAAAAAAAATCTCTGAAAAAAATAAGATCTTCTGTGTCATGATTCTTTAACCCTACAATTCTATGTGCTAACACATTGGATAGTAGCGAAGCATGTGCTCAGGTACTTGAGAGGTACAATGGAGTATGGATTGAGTTATATTGGAGGAGATGGGGTGGAGTTGCAGGCATATACAGACTCATATTAGATAGGGAGTGCAATAGAAAAAAAGAGCACCTCGAGGTGCTCCTTCATCTTGGGATAAAAAATGATTACTTGGTTCAACAGGAAGGAGACTTCTGTAGCACTCATTTCAATAGAGGTAGAGCATATGGCAACTATTATGGCTAGCTGTGAAGTTATTTGGCTTCAAAAATTTCTTACAGGTTTATTTGATCAGGAGTTAGAGCCTACAGTGATATACTGTGATAATCAGAGTTGTATCAAACTCTCAGAGAATCCAATATTCAATGATAGGTTCAAGCATATAGAGATAAGATGCCACTTCATTTGAGATATAATATAGAAGGGATAAATGAATCTTTCATATATTTCCATAGATGAGCACGCTGCAGATATTCTGACCAAACCTTTGGTGAAAGGGAAGTTTGTGTTCTTCAGAGACAAACTTGGAGTGGTGCATAATACCTTCCTCTCTAAGAGGGAGTGTTGATGTTGGTAACATTTGACAGGTATTTCCACACATGCCTAAGTGTCTAGACATGTGGAAATCATCCAAAGCCGTCTACCTTGAGACTTTACTTTAATTAAAGGAATTATTAAAGTAAAGTGATTCTATTAATTAATTGAGTTATTTAAGGAAATGATAAAAGTAATTATCATTTAATATTAGCCATTGATCTCAAGTGAGGTGAGAAGTAATCTCAACCATCAATCACTTTGGAGATTAGGGTCAGGTCATAACTCAAGATTATAAAAGCAAGGCTAGGGTGAAGTAGAAAACACTTGATATTCTTGAGAGTAGAGAAGGAATTTTTTCTCAGAGGGTTGGATCACAGAGGACTATGATTCAAGGAGATCTTGGATGGGTCAATAAGGACTTCCATCTAGAGATCAGGTCAAAAAGAAGAGAGAATAGACGCATCCACAAGTGGGTTTCAATAGAGTGAAGCCACAATAAATGGTTGATCCGTATGTAGTTTTCCATACAAACCTTGAGGTCGTGTATGTGGTTTTTATTGGAGATAGGTGTGTATACACGGATTTTCTTAAGGAAAGGTGCGAACACCTAGAAAATCATGCCAAATTTGGGTTGTAATGCAGAGGAGACTTTGCCAGGTTTGACTGTAGTTGTATTTCTATTAGTGGGCCATTGTCCTTGTTATGAGAGCCTTGATTTTATCATAATAAAATCATCTTAGTATCGGTTTTCCATGTAGTTTTTTTCCAGGGTTATCTACCCAAAAATATTGGTGTTTATGTGTGCATGATTTGGTTTCTAGTATTGCTTCTGTTATCTTTATTTTAGTTGAATATTCCAACATTGTAGTTTTGTTTTGTGAGTTTATAACATGATTTGCAGTAAGGAAATCACTAGATACAAAGATACCTAGGTGTTAGAGTAATTATTTCAATAGGTGGAAATTGATGGGAAAAACCCAAGAACAATAGTTGGCAAGGATATGAGTAAGAAATCCTCATCGAAAGACTCCTTGTCATAACTAGAAACAATATTTGGTGCCACAGAGGAGAGGAAATCCTTCCTAACCCATTTCTTGACTAGACATGTAACTGGATATTCAATTAATCATTAGTGGATTGGAGACCTTTCTTGTGGAACTTCAAAGGAAGAACCATGATCTGTTTCGATAGTGAAATAAAAGCACAATTAGAGCATTTCCCACTGAATGAGGTTCACCATAAATTGCAATCTAATTGTAGTGTTGCATTCATCCCAAAGTCTACATCTACCCTCTTGTTTGAGTAAATCAATATACAATATGTGAACTGAAAGTCTGGAATAACATTAAATTTTGTTCATTGTTTCATTTACTCCTCCAACGAGCATTGTCTAGTGTACCACCCCATATATTATACAATATAGCTATAGTAAGTTAAGTGCCTAATATAATTTATGACCGGAACCCTACTCAGTGGAACGTACATTTGGAAAATTCTTTTTTTTGATGATGATAAACAATCATGTGTGAATTTCATATCCACCTATCAAATACATTTTTTAAGGGGAAAACCTCCTATGGGCCATCAAATTCTATAACTGGGTGTATTTGGGGGGTCGATCAAACTGTTAATTGTATTCTTTGAAAAAACCATATCGTATGTATCGTATTCATCGGAAAAAACCCCACACCATATTATGTCCAAATACAAAATACATATTGCGTACTATTAATGATCATCACATTATTACCATAAAAAATAAATCGTATTCACTGAATAAAACCATAAAATATTCATTGAAAAAAAACCACGCTAGAATCTGCTAATCATATTCTATAAAAATACCAAAAAGGTAAGGTCTTCGGGTAGAAGGACATGGAGACCCTCGCCCAAGTCCTCAAGAATATGAAACTTGGGGTTTCTTTGACACCCAAGTGTTGTGTAACACCTCATTTTCCCCAAGACTATAATTAAGTTTAAATACTTCATGCATTTTGAATAATGAAGACTGTAATAGTGTTTTATGTTAATAAAAACACCAATCAGTTGACTGACAGGGAAGCCTTGTAATATTGTCCATGATATCACAAGTGGGACTGGTGAGGTGGACATGGGAAGTTTTAATGAGGAAAATAGGAAGCTTTCCCAACAACCCAACCTACACCTGCATGACTTGAATGCACAACTTGTCCAAAAGTACCATGTTTACCTTGACCACAAGGAATTGTTAATGGCTTGCAGACGGGGTGGTTGGAGAAGATATAATTTCCTTCAAAATGGTATTGGGAGAAGTAAAGGGTTAGCTACAACATCAACTAGAAGGAAAAAATGAATATTTCCCTTTCAAATTGGGAGCTTTCTTTTGACAAAAGTGAATAGGGATCCCAAGGAATGAGGAGAAAGAGGGAAAAATAACTAGAGGACATGCAGACGGAAAATAGAGACAAAGATCATGTATAAGAATAGATAAAAATCACTCACAAAGATGAGTCACAAACACCCAAAATATATGGTGATGTATTGAGTAGAAGAAATCAAGCACATAAATTTGAGTAGTAGAGAAGACTTGGGAAGTTTTTCCAAAGAAATTTGGAAACTTGCCCAAGAATTGAATGGACACCTTGGAATAGAGAGGACCCATATCCATACCAAATAAAAAGAGGGACTCGCCTTGGTGATGGTTGGAAATAAATTGACACTGGTAAGGAGAGGTCATTGAGGGACTATGTAGTAGAGAAGGGACTCCCTTTTGTAGAGGAAATCCAATTGGGAAGGCACCTGATAAACTCATGGAGGTTCTAAGATCAGTGGGAAGAGGGAAACTTATGTTGTTTCCAATGGAGTGAAGGAGAGTAACCTTCCTGATCCATTGTTTGACTTGTTGAGTCGATTGTGACAGTCCCTTGGTGGTATCATGGTCTGGCACGGGGGTGGATTTATGTAGAGAGACAAAGTGCATCATAGTCTATGGTTAGGTGGAAAGGAATTCCCCCTCATTCAGTTGGCTGGTTAAATTCATCATTGAACATATAAGTGTTTTTACTTGTAGTGTTTATTGAATACATGTTAATGATTATAGATTGTACTATGTTCATGTAAATGGTTTAAACATGAACGAATGTTTAATTCTGAGTTAAATCCGTCCACTATGTCAATGATATGAGGAAGACTATTATTGGCCGATAATTTCTGTAAATTTTCCCTTGATTTTGAAATGGAAAGATTACAATATATGAAATTTGCATTGGGTGTTGGATGAGAGAATACATGGAATTAGGGTGGTAAAACTGTGGGATGATGTAGGATAATACTACAGGACTACTGAGTCCCAAAATGAACCTTAACCCATTGATTTATCCCTGTGTAAGTTCATATTAAACCGATAGATGTCGATCCAAAGTAGAAGGACCAATCTTGACTCTTCAATGAGAACTGGGTGTTCAACATACGACTTAACTGGCCCTCGTTGAAAACATCGGATCCAAAATTGGTTTTATTATACTGAAGGAGGCTCTTGACTTAACCTAAGCCCATTCAAAATCACTTTTAAACTAGAGAGAAATGGTAGCCATGGGATCAGAGGGGAGGATGAATCCCAACCATCCGATAATCACCAAGAAATAGGAACTGAAGGTGGAGCCCTGGTTAATCGGGTCACTAACAACTAGTGTAATGGAGGGTCTATGTGGGAGCCCTTGTTGAATATCGGTGTCGATGGAGCGGGGTTCTAGCACAAGGTTCCACCCCCTTTTCAACATATGTAAATGAGAGAAAGATGATGATGCCATCGTGATGCATCATGCCACCTTGGTGGCTAGAATTCCATAGAGGATGACACTTGTAGATGTCATATTTGTGTGGGTCAATTGTGGGCCCTATAAAAATGGGGCAAAAACCTTGGTTTGGAACACTTGTACCTCAACCATCGGATTCCAAATGTCGAGAGATATTGGCCATCAATTTCTTGGAATAATCTCGGGAGGGGATTCGTTAGACTGGAGAACTAGGCCACCAATTGGGAGAAGTGATGGTTTCATGGGTCTTGGTGAGGATGGGGCCCCAGTTCCTAGTGGGGCAGGGTGCTCAATGTGGTGAGGTGTTCTATAGGGTTAAGGGGAAGGTGAAGTGTATTCCCAGTTGGATAACTTCCTTGGGGACTAGACCACAGTGTAACTAGAAATCAGGATAATCTTTGGTTGCATTAGTGTAGGGGATCCACAGATCTTCATGTCTAGTGGGGAACATTAGCTGCCTACGATACCATCACGGATGGTGTGCATGCATTTCCCCCATTGGATGAGAGTGTTTCTTTAGAATGTGACATGTCCTAACATTTCAGCTCTAGGTAGTTCCATGAAGGATGACATAGTTGACATGGATCCATGTGGATGCCATGTGGGTTTTAGGCATGGTATGGTTCAAAAATTTAGAAGACCATAACTCTTGAACCAAGTTTCATATTTTCACTTAATCATAGGCATTGGAAATATCTCAAGGAGTAGAAATGAATTATGAGATCATAATCGGGTTCTGAGGAATGATAAAAAAATGTGGTTTGAGAAACAAAATGAGTAAATTTATACACCGACCAGCCTAAGAGATTTTAGGGGGTTGGGTGTGTTACATGTTGCACTAAATGGGCAAGTGGATTCCTTGGGAATCTGAACATGCCAAGGGGCTTGCCCAAGTATGAAGTGACCAAGGTTGGGGTGCTTCAGTACCAAGGGGAAAGACGATTGACAAGTGCATCAGTTTGTTTGGGCGACCAGGTCTACGAAGGGGTGTGATGATTCATTTGGGCCACTGACTCCACAAAGGGGTGAAACGATTCGTTTGGACACATGGGTTCATGAGGGGGC
The DNA here is from genome assembly GCA_032191745.1 of Picea mariana. Lineage (NCBI taxonomy): Eukaryota > Viridiplantae > Streptophyta > Pinopsida > Pinales > Pinaceae > Picea > Picea mariana. The sequence goes on along the minus strand of JASDQU010736984.1, from coordinate 173,760 downwards.
ATGAAACACATAAAGGACATGATAGTTCATGATGGTGACCTTTGGAGTCCCTATAAGAGAACAAGGGTGCACAACCAAGGAAGGTGGATTTGAAGAAAAAGGAGAGTTTCATGTCCCCACAATATTCCTAGCCAAATATTGCGATCATACACCTTTTGAGGGAATGCTTCACAATGATTTTTCTCACTTGGATTCTTGGAAAAATCAATGATATTTCATTAAGACTAAACCTCTTCACCTAGAGAATACCCATACTTTGTTCTAGGCTACCGACGTGTCACACTCCTACTCTAGTGTTGTTGGCACACAATGGGTAGACAAGAGGTTCAACATTAAATCACCAAAAAAACCCTAAATATATTGGCCCTTTCAGCATCACCATCAATAAGGTGAAGTCTCACCTGAGGTATCTATGGGGAGTGCAGGAAAAAAGTTTCCACAGTCATGGAGGAATGTGAGACAATCATCATATTTGTTCTACTTAACATTCATTCATTCTACCTTACAACATGCGTGCATAACCATCAAAATAGAGAACATATTCATATTAACCATTCATACATTATATGTGCACCATAAACAAAACCTAAAATAAACACATCACAACACAACATGCATCATAACACAAAGATTTAACGCGGTACACCCAAGATGGGCTACGCCCACAACGACATGCTTCTCATATTATTATTTAGAATTGTTCCTTATAAAAGGTGTGCACTGCACTCATAAATGATATCTCAGTTCTACGCACATACCCTTGTCATTCACACCTACAATGCACATTTCACTCTTCATTCATTCACTAGAGAGCTTGAATCATGCATAGCTACTTCCAAACATGCATACTCATGAGCTACCAAAAAACAACAACAACAATCTCTACCCCCAAAACCCATTAAATATTTATACTTTTACAATAGGGCTTAACTCGTTACAATGTGGACAAAAATGTCTAACGCCTTCTAACTAACTTCCACCTTTCACACGCATTGACTCCTGAAAATGGAATGACTTCCTTCCTTTCTTTTGTGTGCATTAGTCTTTAGCTGATTTTTCATGTGGTTTCCTCATGCGTGATTCCCAAAAATTGTCCCAAAATGACCTGCTCCAACAAGCCCCTAGGCACAATAAAAATTAACTTTTATTAAATAAGAAATATGCTGAAAATTGTGAAATGCAGACTGAAAACAAGATTTCTAGAATGGTGGCAACTTATCTGTGAGAAGAGATGTGACAACTACGCTCATTCAAAAGAAGATGAGTACACAGGATTTGAAGGCCTTTTTACAATAAACATGAATTCCAAAACCCTAGACATCCAAAAACCTAACCTTAGTATATGAAGCGCCAAAAGTCATGTGGGCTCCGTTGGGGTAAGTTAGTACATCAACTTCCCAGGGTTGTAACTTTTGCATACGATCTTCGTTTAGGAAGCAAGATAGCTTGTTGGAAAGGTATTGATGAGGAGATTCATTTAGGGGGATCATTCAGATCCATTGATTATAATTGACATGCCTGATCGCTAAAAAAACATCATTTAGGCCCTCAAAATGGACCTAGAAGTTTAGGAACCGAAAAACTACTAAAAATAGTAAGTTGCCAAAAAATTGTTTTGATCCAGTTGGAAAAGGTGGGTGGCCAACGATATCCTCTTGGATCAGTTGGATCCTGTAAGTAGGGGATTGGAGCCTCCTTCCATTTGGTGCTAGAGAATTTGAAAGTTGGTTCTTTGTAACACCCCGAGTTTCGAGCCCTGTATTAAATAATGTATTTTGTTAATACATGAAAGGATAGAGTGTCCAAGCAATTGAAAGAGGCTAGTGTGCCTAGGAAATGTAATGTTTTTATCATTATTATCAATAAATACATCATTATATGCTAGATGAATGAGGAAAAGAGTTATAGGGGGCTATGATTCCACAAGAAAGGGGGCTTGAGGGGCTAAGTATTTATTTTATACTTTTTTACCAATTTTGTTTTAATGGATAATAACAGTTACATCAAATTCTTGGGGGGGAAGGCCAAATGGTTCCTTAACTCCAAGAATTACATAAACCCATCCTTGGTCTATTTGGGGGGTTCTCATTCTTGTTCTTCTTGTTGCTTCTTCTTCACTCATTCACTCACTCACTCAATTTCTCATTGTTCACACCTTTCATTTTTTTCTCACTCCATTCATTATTTCATCCACTTGTCCTTCCTCATTGGTGTCTTGGCTTGGGGAAAGGAAAATGAATAGTTGGAGAGGAGCCATGGTTTTGTTAGTTGTAAATACTGTTGGTGTATTCCGACCATGAATCAAGGACTGCATGTTTGATATTTTTTGGCCCATGTTCAATTTTTATCACAACTGCGATTCCTAAGAGTCCCATCATGTATATTATAGACCAGTTGCACTGGAGCCCTGGAAGGAGATGGATAAACAGAGGGACTACGTGGCAGAGAAGGGGGTCCATTCTCTTGGGTTGTGCAGGTTGGGTAGAAGACAATTGGTGTACTTGGACTGTTGTGGGTGTTGAAAATCCTGTGAGAGATTGAGTGTTGATTGGTTTGGGAAGTCGAGTGACACTCTAGAACCATCCTTGTGGATTCATTTCCCTGACTTGAGGGTGACAATATCGTTGAGACTTGGAACAACAATGTCTACGGTTGGGTGGAACATCCTTAGTTTGTAGCCAGTTGGTGATTCATTTAATTAAAGATAATTTCTCTCTGTTATGGTTTTATTTACCTGTGTAATTATTTCGTTCTGTATTTACTTATCCATGAAATTTGTATATGTACTAGGCATGTTTTCTAGTTATTGTTGTGCATGAAATATGTCTCATTTATTTATGTCGTAACATGAATCTTGATCTATACATGCGATTACTACATGCTTATTTATTAATTACAAGTTAGATTAGAAGTTGAAAGAAGTGCAAAAGTGGGCTTGAGGTGACGTAGCCTAGCCTGTGGGTGGTTGGGTACGTTACATGCTTCCTATGAATGTATTCTTTGATATATAAGAAAATCATTATGTGGTTTTCTCTCATTTTGTTTTCCACGTAAATTATGGTGTACTGTGTATATGCGGTTATTTGTTATGCACCGTTGATTGATAATTCCTATGGTATATTGAATGCAAATGATATATTGTTGATAAAGTTAATGTTCACATGTTTTGATGAATAAATGGTAAAAAAATTTCAATATCGATTCACCCCCCACCCTCTTAGTATTGGTGAATATTCCAACAAATGGTATTAGAGCAGGTTCCTTCAAGAAAATAGTCTAACCATTGCAAGGTAGAACATGGATTACATAGATAATGGATCTTCACTATTCATGAAGTGCAAATAAAATGGAACACCAATATTTGATGGTCAGAATGGTCTAAAATATGAGATATGGAGCACAAGACTGAAAACATTTATACAGGCACATGGGTATGATGTTTGGAAATAAATTATTACATGATACATTTCTTAAAAGAAAGGAAATACTATAGCCAAGAAGGAATTAAAGAGAAACAAAAAAATAGAAATGGATTTCATCCTGGAAGGATTACCTGATTCAGTAAAAGACAAAGTGGGAAAATGTTCATCAGGAAAAGGACTATGGGATAAGCTACATAATCTCTATTCCAATTGATATCATAACATCACAGAGACAAAGCATATTAAACAAGATGAAAGGATACAACGAGAATAAATATTCTTATCATGTCAAATGGATTCATAAGAAGAATATTGTGAAGAAGGCATAGTGGATTTCGAGGCTGAACTAATCAATGATTTAAGTGAGATAAATAAATAAAGAAGGGAAAAAAAATCCCTCAAGGAAGAATTGATCATGCTAAAGGAAGTTTCTAGAGAATTCAGGAAGGTTGTCATGAATCTAAAATCTCAACTGGATGAAGCCAAAATTATCGAAGAAATTCTCAAATAGCAGTTGAAAGAGAAGCAATGTTTTGAAGACAAAATAGTATCACAAAGAAAGGAAGCAGAGAAGAGAAAATAAATTTTTACAAGTCATCTTAAGGAAAGATATGAGGACTTAAACAAGCTTGAAGCAGAATTTGGTCAACAAGAAAGAAGACTTGAAGAATAAATTATCACCTTGAAGACCCAACTTGAAGAAGCAAAGAGAACAAAAAAAGTTATGAAGGTCCAGATGATGAAGAAAGAATAATATTGTGAGAATCTTGAAGAATAAGTTGTCACTTTAAGAGTTAATTTTTTCAAATATCGACAAGAATGTTGAAAAGAGAGGCAAATCCATACCACCAGTAAAGAAAGTTGACAATAAATGTTACAATTTATTAGAAATGAAGAATGAAAAGAAGGCTAAGAGTTACCCAGAAATCATCAAAGGCCCCATCAAGAAAGAATAATGTGAGCCTTCAAAGGAGAATATTCCAAAGATGAAGAAGACTCAAGAAGAATATTACATAAGAGAAGAATATCAAAGAAGACCTTCCACTTTTAGGTATCAAAGAAGCTTAAATAATTATGAAGGAAAAATAAGAAGAGAAGATCATGATCAACCAAGGCATGAATTCAGAAGGACTACATCACAAAGAAGATCATTTATTTCTAGGTATCAAAGTTTATTTTGTGGTTGTTGTTTTACTTGTAATAGATTTGGACATAAATTTGTAGATTGTAGAGTGTATGGAAGAAATGTTCAAACAAGAAGTGTTTATGTGGATCCATATAATATTGAATGTTATAAATGCTACAAATATGGACACATAGCCCATTATTGTAGAAGCATGATGGATACTTCCATGAAAGAAAAAATTGATATCAGATGCAAGATGGTTTGGAAAAGAATGCAATAACAAGTGAATGAAGAGCAGGTGAATGAAAAACTCCCCAAAATTGTGCTCACAGGATTTGTAGCAAGACAAGATCATGATGAATATATATACCAAGAGGAAGATGTCAGAATTCATGAAGAGGATGAAGATGAATATGTTATAATTCAGAAGGATGATGAAGAGGAAGAGATCAAAATTCAGGAAGATGATGAATCTATAAGTGAAGAGGAAGATGAACCAACATCAGAGTAGTTTCAAGTATTCTTCTAATCCATCCATCTTGAAGACTGCTAGTAAATATGAATATTGAAGAGGGGGAGTCTAAGAATAAACTCTACATATCAGAGAACTATATTTTGAGAAATCTGAAATGTTTTCATATTTTAGGAAGGCGGTTTCAGAGAGAATTGATGACATAAATGCAAAATGTCTTGTGACAGTTTGATTGTTTGAGGATCAAATTTCATAAAAAATTCCCATGTTGGTATTAGATGAGAGTTATGAAGAATTCCATGGCATAATTTTCAGGAAGAGGTTCATAGAATATTCCAAGCAGTGATGTACAAACTCAAATATGTGTTTGATTCAGTTTGAAGAGAAGGAATATGTTGTAATCAGTTGCATTAGATGTGTCAGCATTGTGGACAGTTTTATGACACATGGAAAAAGATGAATTCCTGAGACACTTGGAAGGTACAAAAGATACGAGTAAGAGAATATGAATCATAGTGGATGATGTTGAAAAGTCAACAAGAAATGTATGTCTAATTTATTTTTCCCTTAAATAAATTGGACCATAAATATTAATCTATTATCTCATAATTACTTGAAATAGTTAACTGAAATGGAAAATCAGTTAGCTATAGGAAACTTGAGTACAAAGGTTGACTGGTGGGACATGGAAGTCGAATTAGTTGTAACTAAGTGACTTGAAGTTGTAACAGAATTATAAGTGTAGTTATGCAAGTTGTGAAGTAGTTTAACTTAGTTAAGTGAGTTAAGCTCAGTTGTACTAGTTGTAACTGAACTTACACTAGTGAGAGTTCAGTGAATTAATTATTAATTAATTCATAATCAATGAAATCACATACAACTAAATATTTACCACTGTTAACTACATGCATGCCAGATCCAGTGGAGACCCAGTTGAGATAACAGGTGAAAGGGACAGTTTGGCTATCAGTTGTGATTCGAGTGAAGTGCACTCATGCAATCACACACATAGTGGATGTTCCCATGAGAAATGTGCAGCCTAGGAAAGAGGAATTTGAATTCATTGCATGGTTTTCCATTAGCAAGGATTGCACAAAGGAGGCAGGTTGTCTGGAGGCAGTAAATTGGCACATGCATTTGCCAATTTTTGTATGACAGTGTGAGACAATTGTATATTGTACTGAGAGCTCTTGGATTAGATTTTTGTATGATATTTTTTCATGATCCATGATATATACATAATATATGATAGTGGGGTTTTTTATCATAAAGATAAANAGGTTGTCTGGAGGCAGTAAATTGGCACATGCATTTGCCAATTTTTGTATGACAGTGTGAGACAATTGTATATTGTACTGAGAGCTCTTGGATTAGATTTTTGTATGATATTTTTTCATGATCCATGATATATACATAATATATGATAGTGGGGTTTTTATCTTTATGATTTCCAGGTAAAAACATTTGTGTTATGTGTGATTGATGTTTCTTCTTGATATTGCAATTGGCAATCATGTTTTAAATTCCACAAGAATATTTGTAGAAGAGATTCTGTATTTAACAATGGCATATAATTGTTAGATCAGGAGAATCCATTCAATACATAATTTGTATTGAAATTTCTACATGGTATGATAGCGCAGAAGATTGCAGAAGCTGAGTTTGTGATTGGATAGAATTCGAATTTGCAGAAAGACTTTCATGGTGCTACAACTGATTCAAGATCGAAATGGCTTCCAATGGCTTGAGGTTAGAGATGCACTCGAGGGAAGCTCAAACTACATTTCTTGGAAGGACAGGATGGAGGCAGTACTCGAAGACAATGGCTTGAAGGAATTCATTAACAAAGATATTCCTAAGCCAGATGTTGCAGATGCTGCAAATCTTGATGCATGGAAAAATAAAGTGGCAAAGGCGAGGAGGATCCTGTTGGAGGGAATACAAGACCACATTGTCTCAAGCTTCCATGGGAAATTCACACCATATGCAATGTGGAAGACTTTTACGGATCTATTCCAAAACAACATCGACCATAGGAAATTGGTGCTCAAAGATAAACTCAGGAAGATCAATATGGAGAAGGGCGACTCCATTCCAAAATATCTCATGAAGTTTGTGCATTGTCAGGATGAGCTGGGGAGTGTGGGAATAACAGTCACTGATGATGATTTGGTGATCTTGGATCTCCTAAGACTTCCCAAGAGTTGGCACAGTTATCAGGACTCTGTCAATGGAAGGGAAAAAATTCCATATTAGCAACGACTATGGTCGGATCTAGTGCAGGAGGAGTTTAGGTGGAACACCAGAGATGGCTCTTCATCAAAGCATGAAGATGAAGAGGATTGTGCTTTGGCTGCAAAGTCAAGGAAAGGGAAGAACAATAAATTCCATTCAAAATCCTATTCTAAAGGCAAGAAGCTGGATTTTTCCAAAGTGAAGTGTTTTCACTATCACGAACATGGGCATCTCGCTACTATCTGTCCGTAGAAGAAGAAGAACAAGAAGGTTGTTGGAGTGTCCCTTGACTCACAATTTAAACTTGACTTATATTTTATCGCATGCATGGCTTCAAGTGCATTGGGATCGGTGTGGTATTTGGATAGTGGTGCTTCATTCCACATGATGGGAGATAAGGACCTTTTCAGTGTCTTGGAGGAGATATATCTCAAATTGAATATAGAGATGGGTGACGATGGATGATACAGTGCGACTGGCATTGGTACCATTACCTTTCAGAGGGATTCAGGTAAACCATTTCAATTGAAATATGTTAGGCATGTTCTAGGCCTAAAGAAAAACCTAGTCTTAGTTGCAATGCTGGAGGATAGAGGCTATGACATTTTTTTCAGCGATGGAAAAATTTCTTGTGACATAAAACAATGGGTCAAGTCAAGAATATAGGGATTCAAGTTAAGAATCTCTACAATATGGAGGTAGATGGATGCACTGCCATGATGGGCAAGGTAGAAAAAGTGGTGAGCTGAGATGAGGGAAAATTATGGCACAGGCGATTGGGGCATCTTCATCATGGAGCCTTGAAAATCATGCAACAAATATATACTGGAATTCCAATGGGAACACTTGCTAAGTTATATCAGTGAAAGGGTTGCACCATGGGGAAGTATGTAAAGTACACCTTTCATGAAAAGGAGAACCATTCTTTAGTGATCCTAGAGAGAGTTCACACAGATGTGTGTGGACCATTCTCGGTTGCTTCAATAGCAAAACATAAGTATTATGTTATTTTTGTTAATGAATGTTCTCATAAATTTTGGATCTTCTTCATGCAGAAGAAGGATCAAACATTCTCAATGTTCTGTGAGTTTAAAGCATTGGTAGAGAAAGAGTTGGGGAAGCAAGTTAAGGATCTGAGGAGCAATAGTGGTGGAGAATACATCTCTAACTTCTACAACAAAGAAAGAATTCGAAGAGAACTCATAGAGCCTCATAACCCATAGCAAAATGGGGTCGCAAAGAGAAAGAATAGAATGATCGTGGGTGCAACATGAGAGATGTTTCATGATCAGGGCGTATGGATGCATTTGTGGGCAGAAGCACGCAATACTGTGGTTTATGTGCAAAACTGTTGTCCTCATAGAGTACTTGGCATGGATACACTTGAAGAAGTTTTCACTGGTAAGAAACATGATTTTTCTCATTTTAAGATTTTTGGCTCATCTGCTTATGTGCATTTGACTAAGGATGCCAGGAAGAAGCTGGAACCAACTGTTGAAGTTGGGATATTTGTGGGGTACATAGAAACACCCCATAATTATCATGTGTATTTTCCTAACAGTAAGATGACTGTTATGCAACGAGATATAAAATTCGTTGAGGGGAAAGCCATGCAGTTGTCGCTAGAGAGGGAGCTAGACTTGCATGCGAAGGAGGAAATGATGGTTCCCAAAGATGAGTCTCAAGATGTGGATCAACCACATGAGGAGGTTCATGGAAGTTTATGTTGATGATTTAATACTGACTGGTGATGAGTAGCTGATACACTCATGCAAGGAGGATCTTGCAAAGGAGTTCAAGATGAAGGATTTTGGCCTCCTTCATTATTTCCTTGGATTGGAAATATGGTAGTAAGATGGTGAAATTTTTGTGTCTCAAGACAAGTATGCAAGGGAGATAATGGGTAAGTTTCACATGGAGGGCTGCAAACCCATGGATACTCCTCTTCCACGAAACTGGAGGAAAGAGGATGCTACTTCCGTAGAGCTAGTGGATGCTACGTTTTATCGACAATTAGTGGGTTCACTAATGTATTTAGTGAATACAAGACCAAGCATTTGCTATGCGGTTAACAAGCTCAATCAAGCGATGGCTAAGCCTACCAAGCTCTTTTGGAAGGTGAGCAAGCATGTACTGAGATACCTGAGGGGCACATCTGAGTATGGATTACGGTACATACAGACAAATGAGGTGAATTTGCATGGCTTCACGGATGCAGATTGGAAAGGTAGCCCAATGGAAAGAAAGAGAACATCAGGGGGGATCTTTAGTATCAGATCTACAACTTTTTTTTGGTACATAAGGAAGCAGATATCCGTGGCACTCATTTCAGTGGAAGTGGAATACATGGAAGCGAGTCAAGATGCATGCGAGGCTATCTGGATGAGAAAGTTCTTGGTTGGTTTGTTTGGTTCTCATTTAGATCCGACAGTGATTCATTGTGATAATCAGAGTTTCATTAAACTCTCGATTAATCATGTGTTTCATGATAGATCTAAGCATATACATATCCGGTATCATCATCTCAAAGATTGTGTGTAGCGGAAGATCATGTTGCTTCAGTACATTCCTATGGAAGATTAGGATGCAGACATTCTGACGAAGGCGCTCACCAAGAGAAAATTTGAATACCATAGAGACATGATTGGGGTGAAGGATAATCCCTTTCTTGTTGAGAGGGAGTGTTGAAAAGTAAAAAATAAATGTGTGTCTAATTTATTTTTCCCTTAAATAAATTGGAAAATAAATATTAATCTATTATCTCATAATTACTTGAAATAGTTAACTGAAATGGCAAATTAGTTAGCTATAGGAAATTCGAGTTCAAAGGTTGACTGGTGGGACATGGAAGTCGAATTAGTTGTAACTAAGTGACTTGAAGTTGTAACAGAGTTATAAGTGTATTTATGTGAGTTTTGAAGTAGTTTAACTCAGTTAAGTGAGTTAAGATCAATTGTACTAGTTGTAACTAAACTTACACTAGTGAGATTTCAATGAATTAATTATTAATTAATTCACAATCAGTGAACTCACATGCAACTGAAGATTTACCACTGTTAACTACATGCATGTCAGATCTAGTGGAGACCCAGTTGAGATAACAGGTGAAAGGGACAATTTGGCTATCAGTTGTGATTTGAGTGAAGTGCACTCATGCAATGACACACACAATGGATGTTTCCATGAGAAATGCGTAGCCTAGGCAAGAGGAATTTGAATTCATTGCAGGGATTTCCATTAGCAAGGATTGTGCAGAGGAGGCAGGTTGTCTGGAGGCAGTAAATTGGCACATGCATTTGCCAATTTTTGTATGACAGTGTGAGACGATTGTATATTGTACTGAGAGCTCTTGGATTAGAGTTTTGTATGAGATTGTTTCATGATCCATGATATATACATAATATATGATAGTGGGGTTTTTAGCTT
>JASDQU010736984.1:149701-161481 GCA_032191745.1 Picea mariana | reverse complement strand
CTCTCAATATTGGTGAATATTCCAACAATATTGAAGAGAAAAGAGATAAGGACAAAAAAGGATGAAGAAACAAAGTTAATGTCATAGGGGAATGGAAATGTAGAATGAAGCACATTGTTAAATACCAAATACCTGAATACAAAATACACTATAATAGATCCAAGAAGAATATATGAAAACCACACTTTATTATAGAAAACCCTTGAGGTAGGGAAACATCATACAATGGATCCTATTATGGAAGGGATCCTCTCCTATTCACTTTCCTCTTTAAGGGGGAAACCTCCTAATGAGCTTTAGCTCCAAATAAAATAATTATCTTAATACTCATTACATTGCTTGAACCCCTTTATATAGTGCTACCAACCACCTAATAACATTCTAGAGGAAGAACCTTCTAGAATCAGAACCTTCTAGAATTAGAACCTTCTAAGAAGTCCTCTTACATTTATTATATCTAACTACCATAGTGGGACTTATTTAATACTATAGTGGACCTAGTCCACCTTACATTGAATGAACTCTACTATTATAATTATGGGCCCTCTGCCCCCCACCCCGCCCACTACCTCTCTAAGTACCTAACATTCCATCCCCCTTATGAAAGCATATCCCTCAATGCTTTCTATGAGGCTATACAACCATATACCAGGGTCCCATGGATAAGTGTGGACCATAGTTCTGAAGTAGACTAGAGAACCAGGGTCCCATGTATGAATGTGGGACACCATGCTGAAGTAGTCCAATCGCCACTACAAAATGGGATCCCATGTCCAAGTGCTCATGTGAAATCCACACGGAAGATATCAAAACCTAACAACCAACTGAAAATGATGTTCCAAAGATCGACACTTGTCATGTGGATCCAAATAAAAAGATCCATCCACATAGTGGGAAAGGGTTGTAACTAAATATGGAAGGAATAATTCCACTGTATAATATGCATGATAGACACTAGTAATCATAATTGGCTCCTGATTTGTCACAGTGATTTTCTCTACATAAGGTGGAGTAGAGTCATCAAATAAAATATGAAAGTGGTTGTCATCCCATACATGACAACTATCCATATACCAATCATCACAATTGACCTCAAAATCATAAAAAACATATACTTCTTGAGTATATGAATCCATGATTTCCTCCATAACATATCTCTCATGTATGATATCCAAGTACCTTTGAACATTGTGACAACTATCCCTAATAATTTGTTGCACCTCGTAAAAATGTTGCTCAATGGCTTCAATCTTCTGTAGAATTCCCATGAGGAGTTGAGATCCAATATCTATTGGAAACACAATATATAATATATCAAAATAAATCTCTTAAAATGATTTATCCAATGATATTGATTTGATAGCAATATGAACACCCTAGGAAAATTTATGAACTCTGCAGTCTTGCTGTCGTCATGAAAACCCCCCAAAAATGATAGATTTTAAATCAACGATATCTTCACTTCCAGAGCTATGATTTGGGTGATTTTTTTTTTTAAATGGGGGATGGAATGTTAGGTATATAGAGAGGTAATGGGGGGCCTAGAGGGCCAATAGTGATAATAGTGGAGGCCATTAAATTTAAGGTGGACTAGGTACACCATAATATTAAATAAGGCCTACTATGATAGTTAGATATAATAAATGTAAGAGGACTTCTTTGAAGGTTCCATATTATACAGGTGGAACCTTCTAAGAAGTCATATTACATTTATTATATATAACTATCATAATAGGCCTTATTTAATATTATAATGGACCTAGTCCACCTTACATTGAATATCCTCCACTTGTTATGAGGGAAAAACTCTCTATGGCTAGGGTAAACCACAACAGATGAAATGACTATAGAAATAAACTCTATCCCAAAACATGCTATATAAACCAATATGCTAGAGAGATAAGATAAAAGGCCTACCTCATCTATATGTTCGATGAAGTCCACCGTTGAGAACTTTGACCCAAAGCTATATACTTGCAACCAGTTCTCAACAACCGAGCAAAGAAAGCATATGGTAATAATATAAAAGCCTAGAACATTAGATAGCATAATCCATTAATATACATAAAAAATACACCCATGGATAACAATCAAATATTTGCGAGATAACAATTGGATGGGAAAAGAGTATTTCTATTAATGTATGATCAACATAAGTAAGAAAGTTACAAACTTCCATGTCGACATGGTTCGGAACCAAGAAACTAAGTTCCTTCCAGCTGGGCCTCCACCACTCCAATCCTCCACCAAAGGCAAGCTCATAGAAGAGAGACAATAAGGTTCTCAATCAATAAGGGAAGAGCTTGTGGGCTGAACAGTGTGTTCAGACTTAAAGGACAAAGGGATGCAGACTCAATATGAAGTAAATAATTTCTCTAGAGTAACTTTGCTCTCAAATTTGAATTCTTTCTCCTCTTTTTCCATATCTCGGAATTGGCCCATTTATAGCCTTCAAATGGAACTGAAGGGCCAAGTCGGAACGTTTCCAGTATATGGAAGGCCAAGGATCATAAATCTCCTGTCGTGACATGGAAACCTGATTCCATTTTTCATTTTCTGGCACAAATCCCGATGTACACAGGTTGTAGTGGAGTAGCCTGCATATACGCATGCTGTATAGTAGGCAAGGTGCATACATACGGAAAAAATGTTTTTTTTCTCTGGAACTTGCAAAAAAGGGATGACAAGTCTGCATAGGGAAATGGAAAAAGGCCTTCTGTGCAAGATTGCATAGGGTGAGGAAAATATTTCTATAAAATATGCCCCCTAATGTGTGAGGTCAGAGGAGCATCTACAATGGACTAAATACATTATAAACAACCCAGAAGTGGAGTGATGGGGAACCAGATGGAAGGACTAGTTGCTCATTACATTATGCACTAACTCTGCATACATGGTTGCCAATTGAATTACACTACATATCCATGTGGAAATATACCAAACATGTGTCTGTGGCCATGAATAGGAAAATAAAAATGTGGTTACATGCCAAAGGCTGTCATAGTCACGAAAAAGGCCCAGTAGAACCAATCTCAAAATCAATATGAAGATATATGTATACAATGGAGTACAATCTGATCTCCCATGATCACTGAATTCATATAGGTGCTCGTCCAATGAAAAGGAAGAAACAACTCAGGAAAGTTGCAGTCACATGCTGGTGTCTTCAAGTATTCTACATAATCCACCAAGGGTGCAAGTCTACATAATGTGAATAAATGAGTCAAGGTCGAACAAAATGAGACATCGTTTGATTACTGGTCATTGAGGTATACCATTAAAAAACGTGAGATAACCTATCGATTATGAAATTAGGTATCAAGGCACCAAGTACATTCTTACAAATGTGAATAAAGGAGTTGGTGTCGAACACTTGAACAATCCATTGATCAGAAGACATTGATGTATTCCCAATTGTTGATGGCGAGAGAACCTGCCACTAATGACTACAAGCCTCAAGTTACTCATAAAACTCTAGGTCTCGTTTCCTGAATATATGAGATGAAATCGATGGAAGGAGACCCACTGAAAGGAGAAAATTAAAGCATCTCTCATCATTAAGAACGAGGTACAAAGAAGAAGCTTCATGATTTGGAGGAAATCAAACGAAGAACATGTTCGCGAACCAACGACCTTGTGCATCTTTCGCGTGTGCCAAGTGCAAGCGGTACATGAAAAAGATCCTTTGAATAATAGCCAATGAGGAAAACTGCCAACAAAGGCAAGGAAATCATGAATAAGGATAATGGCATCCAAGACACTGCATGAATCCCAATGTGTGAATAGATTTCTTACCGTCGAACATAAGGGAAACCACCCAATCAATGAACAATGATGAAATGTCAATTGCTGGGTTCAAGGACTACAATATCATGTGATTCTGAGACAAACTGAGGGTATGGCCGACATGCAAAGTAAAGAGTTCTAAAGAATGGATGACACAGGTTGATAGACTTCCTTTGAACAAGAGCATGGGACATATGGAGGACTCTGGCAGCATAGAATCGATGATGAAACCATAAGATGTATGAGGCATCAACGATATTCTCCATAGGGACTAGAAGAGTAACCAGTTGGTAGATAAGACTCTTTGTAATGAGATAAACTTCTTAAGGATATCCTAAACCCAAAATTATGATGAAAAACAGACTCAATAACTTTGTTCTATGTTCAAAGGCGACACGACTACTGCCAATATAAGATAATACTCCCTTCCCGCCCGTCTTTTTTTATTTTTTCATAGAAAAATGAATGCTATGATACAAAGGAGGAAACGAGTGTCACAAGTAAGAAAAACTAGTTCCAGCAATGGAACATACCTATGCTCAATTCAAGGATATGCATGCGGGATATGGACACTCGGGGGAATGTTCCCCCCTGGGTATAGGGTGTTAAATTGCGAAGGATATAAACAAGGATCTTCTTGGTTGAGGATGCAAAAACTGTTGAGGAAAAATGATTTGTAACGCAAAGTGAGAACCGACTATAGGCTCAATATTGAAAGCGAGGGCATGAGATGCAATCACAACTTGATGCCAAAGAATTCCCTTTTTCATGATCTTTAGTCTAGTTGGTGTGAAAAAGGGATAAAGTTGTACCAAATAGATGTCCTTTCTAATCCAATTTATGAGTGTGAAAGAGACAAGTTCACTCGACAATCTTTTCACTTTTTGAAAATGAGTCAGAAAAGAGATTAACTAAGACTCATGACCTTTCAAGTCCAATTAACGAGTGTGAAAGGGACAAATTCACTCGGTTATCTTTTCAGTTTTTAGATGACTCGAAAAAGAGATTAAATTAGACTCGGTTGGGAGTTTCTTGGCAGCAAGTCATGGGGGAGGCAGCTCTCGTGCTGGACTTCTGTGGAATGTCAGTATCTTACAAATAACCGACATAAACTTGGGAAAACCCAAAGCTATCCAAGTTGAGGAGGATAAATTTCTAACAGAGGTTATCATCTATGTGATATATCGAATAATGTCTCTCATAGAAAAGGACATAGGAGGAGGAATTGGATGCCTCACAAGACCATCCCAATGAAAGGGAATCTCCTCAAGACTTGGAGAGAGAGACTCGGGGAGAGTAACACTCTCTCTTGTTCATAAGGTGCAGGAATATAAATGCTAAGGACCTGGTATAGAAGGTATACAACTAGAACTAGAAGAGCGGGATTGATCGAAAATTGCATGGGCGCGACTGCTTCCTTAGACTTGTTAGTCTCCAAAAGAAGAGTGGGGTTGATCGAAGATTGCATCGACACAACCACTTCTTCAACCACTGGTTGAATAGGATGCAAGACAAAAAGGTCAAAAGGTGCATGACCCCCAAAAATAGGAGTGTTTTTGGTTGAATATTACATAGACACGACCGTTGGTTGAACAAGATGTGAGACAACAAGGTCAAGAGATGCATCACCCCCGAACATAGGAGAGGTGTTGGTCAAAGATTGCATCGACATGAGCACTGGTTGAACAGGATGTGAGACAACAAGGTCAAAGGATTCATCAAACCCTAAAGGAAAAGGGGTGTCAGCTGAAGATTGCATCAACATGACTGATGTATCAAACAAAGAAGGAACAAAATGTAGGGAAACCATAGATGACTCAGAACATGAAGGGTCTTCAAGTAAGAACCATGCTTCTGGTATCCCAATAGTAGTAGGAACACAAACGATTAAGGTGGTTTCTTTCACAAGTCCTATAAAGGAATCTAGCCTTACGTCTGATATGTCTAGGTTTCTCAATTGCATGAATGCCCCCAACATAACTTGTAGTGGATGGTGGCATGCTCCCAGCATGACTTGCAAAGGCTAGTAGAAAATATCCAACATGACTAGTAGAGGTTGGTGATGGATCCCCAACATGACTAACAGAGGTTGGTGATGTATGTGTAGTGAGACTAACAATGACTAGAGTTGTTCCCCCAACATGAATTGCACCGGCTGGTTGTTGGTCTTCAAAATGAATTGTAGAGTTTTTTGGCCAATCTCCAACATGACTATCATAGGTTGGTGGTATAATTCCAGTATGACACACAATGATTGCACTTGTGGTGGTGATGGGATGTGGCATTTGTGACCAAGGTTTCATGAAAGACTGGTTTTGAGAAATTGCAGGCCAAGAAGGGCTTTGGTATACACCATGGCCCTGCCTGATAGGATAGTATCCTCCTCCATACTGATTCATAAAGCGGGGTAAGGGCATCAACACCGAGGAAGCCACTTGCAAAGAGAAAGAGACACGAAAAGGGTTAATCATGTGAGGATATGTGTTTCCCCTAGATGAAGGAACTTCATGAAGGGGCTTGCCCATACTATAAGAATGATTCCCTCTGGATGAAACACTAGAGGAAAGACAGAGGTCCTCCATGGTAAAAGCATTTGTAGGAACTGACATAGCGGAAGAAGGATAGGTGGATTCATAGGAAGGAATATTCCAACCTCCTACTGTAAGAGTTGTTTGAGGAATATGACTCCCACCAAACGAGAAGAGAGAATAAGGAGGCATCATGCCCCCAAACCCACAACTAGGATTCACAGAGGATGGAAAGTGCGAAGAAATGTCTGGCTTACCATGAGAAAAATTATTAGAGACCCAAGGCATTGACTAAGTGCCATAATTTTGCATACCATAATGCAAAGCAGAAGGATTCATCCCCATGAAATGAGTGAACATCATGGGGGGGGTAGCAGTAAATGAGGGAGCCAAAGGAACTCCACTATCCATGATAATAAAGACTCAATATGAAATCCTAAGGTCAAATAATAATCAAAGAACACACGAAAAATCAAATGACCATTATGCACACAAATGGGGTAAAGTGGATGAAAGGGGCCTCCCTCCCTAAAGAAGGTATGTCTCACCCAAGAGGGGCATGAGACTCCCTACTAAACATCAGAGGTATCATAATCATTTATAAGGGCCCTCATGGGCTTAACAACCAGTTGATCAGATCCCCTCAGAGAGGTAATCCTCCATAAAGGATGTGTGATGTCCGACCCTTATCTGACCCAGGGTACCTACAGAATAACCCTTGCAAGTAACCTATGTGGCACTTAATTCAAGCAACTAAGAAACCAATGTATAAACAATGCACATGAAAGCAGTCGTAAGTCAGGTCCACCGTATGGGCAGGGTAGAAAATCTCAAAACCTTGAAAGTACCACCTCTCATGGAGGTAAAGGCACTATCAAGATCTCCATATACGAATAGATCCCCAGAAATTTCTTTGACACTAAGAAGGTATTAGGGGGATATCCCTTCAAACTACCTCGCGCGACCTTGTGATTAACTCTGGTGTAAGAAGAGCCTCCTCATATTACCGATTATACAATGGATTTCTCCACTCCCTTTGTCAAACACATATGTTTATTTAATTGCCTTGGAGAAGTTTACTCACAAAATCTTATTCCAAGGCACTAAATCCTAAGCTAGTTTGTGCACCCTAGAAATAAAATTGTGACTAATCAATTTTAAATTATAGTGTTAATTTTAATGGCCATTCTTACTCAAAAAGGTATGGCAGTGAAACTCATGATGTTATGACTTAGCAAGTAAAGTAAATATGAATACAATGCAAAGTCCTGACTTTCAATTTTCAATGAATGATATGCTTTTAAAAACAAATACAATTTTCAATTTCAACTCTGCAATTCTGAAGTAAAAACACAATATTTAATTACATGCATTAAACTAATGATAAAGACTCAAAAGACCAAAATGCCAAGCAATGCAAAATGCCTAATATTTTTGTATTTTCAATATATTAAAAATGAGAATGCATGGACTGAACAACAACTTGATATATAAATTCTACTATGTATAGAAAGAGATAACTCGGGTAGAATATCAAGGAGCAGAGCACCCAACCCAATGTACAAGGAAAATAAAAAATGAAAAGGTGATGAGAAAGACTCCGCCCAAAAATTCAACCCTAGATAGGTTTCCTGTCATCCCACAGACACTCAACAATCACTACAGAGACCTAAGAAGACTCAACAAACATCAAATCCCACCCAACAACCACCAAACCCAGTAAACAAGCACCAGAGGTTGATGTACGTGATTGTTCAAGGAAACATTGCGTATATACGCAACTTACAGAAGGAAACCCTGCGTATACACCCAACTATCAAGCAAAAGGCCACTTATATGTTTCAAAAACAAAGTCAGACATGGGAGAAAGCTGAAAAACTCAGACCCAGAGTGAACAAAGGCTGTCAAGAAATGATACGACAAGAAATGAAAAATGAATGAGAGAAATCTAAGGTTAAAATTACTCCAAACCCTAAGAAATAAGGTCATTCCCTAGTATGGTTGCCAATTATGTTACGAGGGAAAAACTCTCTATGGCTAGGGTAAACCACAACAGACGAAATGACTGTAGAAATCAACTCTATCCCAAAACATGCTATATAAACCAATATGCTAGCGAGATGAGATAAAATTCCTACCTCGTCCGAATGTTCGATGAAGTCCACTGTTGAGCACTTTGACCCAAAGCTATATACCTGCAACTAGTTCTCAACAACCAAGAAAACAAAGCATATGGTGATAATATAAAAGGATAGCACATTAGATATCATAATCCATTAATATAAAAAACAAATACACCCATGGATAATAATCAAATATTTGTGAGATATCAATTAGATGGGAAAATAATATTTCTATTAATGTATGATCAACAGAAGTAAGAAAGTTACAGACTTCTGTGTCAGCATGGTTTAGATCCAAGAAACTAAGTTCCTTCTAGCTGGGCCTCCACCACTTCAATCTTCCACCAAAGACAAGCTCATAGAAGAGAGAGAATGAGGTTCTCAATCAATAAGGGAAGAGCTTGGGGTCTAAACATCGTGTTCAGACTTAAAGGACAAAGGGATGCAGACTCAATATGAAGTAAATAATTTCTCTAGAGTAACTTTTCTCTCAAAGTTGAATTCTTTCTCCTCTTTTCCATAGCTCGAAATTGGCTCATTTATAGCCTTCAAATGGAATTGAAGGGCTAAGTCAGAATGTTTCCAGTACATGGAAGGCCAAGGATCATAGATCTCCTGTCATGACATGGAAACCTGACTCCATTTTTCATTTTATAGTACAAATCCCGATGTACGTGGGTTGTAGTGGAGTAGCCTGTGTATACACTTGTTGTATAGTAGGCATCATGCGTACATGTGGAAAAAAACATATTTTTTCTCTGGAAATTGCAAATAATGGATGACAAGTCTGCACAGGGAAATGGAAAAAGGCCTTCTATGCAAGTTTGCATAGGGTGAGACAAATCTTGCTATAACACCACAATTATCACTATTGGCCCTTAAGGCCCCCCACTACCTCTCTAGATACCTAACATTCCATACCCCTTATGAAATCGTTATCCACAACACTTTTTATGAGAGTGTACAACCATATACCAGGGTCCCATGGATAAGTGTGGACCATAGAAGACGTATCATGAGAAGACGTAGATGATAAGTGTGCAGTATTGTATGTACATAGTACCAACATGTTGAAGTAGTCCAACCACCATTGTAAACCAGGGTCCCATGTCCAAGTTCTCATTTGAACTCCACGCAGAAGATATCTGAACTCAAGAACCAACTCAAAATGATGCTCCAATGAGCTACATTGATCATGGGGATCCAAATATGTATATTCATCCATATGCAAAAAATCATTTGAATAACACACTAGTATTAGAGAATATTGAAAATTAGTATTCATATAAGGCTCTATACTTCTCTCCATAATGTGCTCTACATAAGGTGGAGTAGAGTCATCAAACAAAATATAAAGTAGTTATCATCCCAAAGATTACAATTATCCAAATACAAATCCTCACAATATTCCTCGTAATCATACCAAGAATATATTCCTTGAGTATATTCTGATGTGATGTCAATGTACATGAGATTCCTAATATATCTCTCATGTGCTCCAAGTTTGATCTCTTCAATAGCTTCCATATCGCATTGAAATTTTGCGTTGGAGGCTTCTAGTTTGCATAGTAGGGCCATGAGGGATTGAGAATGAATATCCATGGGAAACATGACATATAAGATACCAAAAGAAATATTTGAAAATCCTTTATCCAATGGAACTAATATGGTAGCAATTTGATGACCCTATTAAAAGTTATGAACTCTGCAATTTCGTCAGCATCACGAAAAACCCTAAAAAATGGATGATTTCAAATCAATAATATCTTCCCTTCTAGAGCTCCGATTTGGGTGATTTTTTTTTTGAAATCAGATATTTTTGAAATATGAACTCAGATATGTAATTTGTTTTAGCATATTCGGCCTCCAGATGCTACATAAATAGAAAAATTAAGTCGTTGTTCACGGAAAAAACTCTGAAAATTGGCAGATTTTAAAATGCTAATATCTTGACTTCCCGGACTCCATTTTAGACCATTTTTTTTTGATTGGGTGTTTTTATGAGAGGAAATAATATATACAACCCATTTTTGCAAATTTTCACAAACATGTACAGATATTGTTCAGAATTTTGCGATCCTCTTTCTCTTCTTTGAAAAAATCTGCAATTTGTTTTTCCCACACTTCTTTTCAAGGAAAGTGCTTTGTTACCACTTGTTAAGTACCAAAGACCTGAATAAAAAATAAACTAGAATATATCAAAGAAGAATATATGAACACCACACTTTATTATAGAAAACCCTTGAGGTAGGGAAACACCATACAATGGATCATATTATGGAAGGGATCCTCTCCTATTCACTTGCCTCTTCAAGGGGGCAACCTCCTAATGAGATTTAGATCCAAATACAATACTTCTATTCATACTCATTACATTTTTTGAGCCCCTTTATATAGTGATACCAACCACTTAAGAACATTCTATATGAAGAACATTCTAGAAGCATAATCTTCTAAGAAGTCATCTTACATTTATTATATTTAACTACCATAGTTGGCCTTATTTAATACTATAGTGGACCTAGTCCACTTTACATTGAATGACCTATATTATAACTATGGGTCTTCCAGTCCCCCCACTACCTTTCTAGCTACCTAACACACATAAATGAATGAATGATGAAATGAAGAAGGAAGGTAAGAATAAATAGTATTGTGTGTTGAAATTAAAAAGTAGTGAATCCATGAAAAATGGCATCCCTAGGAAGTTTAATGGTGCTCCTTGAATAATATTTTTTGATGAAGGAAAAAAATGTTCTCAGTCTAATGTTTGTAAATGACTAGATTAGCTTGAAGTGAAATTTTGAAGTTGTATGTACTTGAGTTAAATGTTTATGTAATCCCTGATGAGGCATGTATACCCCCATAATTTGAATGTTGAATGATTCATGGTAAGCCAAAAACTACCTTTCGTGATAGAGGAAGGTTCATGTTCATTCAAAGCCACTCAATGTAATGTATGGTTTTTTGTATGCCAATACAACTTGAGAATTGTAATGGTTGAGGGTAACCTAGAAAAACCTAGAGTGTGGCTACGGGCAAGAGACAAAAAACCTAGGATGATGATTGATGATGATGAATGATGATCCCAGTGGAGTAAAAATGTTTGTTATTGAAGAATTTTCATTGAACGAACACAATGGATGGTAACTCATGTATTTCGATGGATGGTAACTTTTCTATATGGAATTCAACAAACACAATGTTTATATTTTGCAGATACAAGATGGAAATTGAAGAAGATTGAGGATGAATAATGAAGAAGACCATATATGTGAAAGAGACAAAGGATGAAGACAATAGATGAAAATATTAATATCACAGAAGAAAAAAGACAAAGACA
>JASDQU010736984.1:130434-141286 GCA_032191745.1 Picea mariana | reverse complement strand
CTTCAGGGCGGTTGGACAGGGCAAGGATAGGTGGTTGTAGCCACCTTTCAGCTGTAGCCGGAGAACATAGGGGGTTGTAGACTCCTTCTGGTTGTAGCCAAAGAATTGGGGAGTTGGAGCTTCCCTCAGGTTGTAGCCTGAGAAACTAGGGGGTTGGAGCCTCCTTCTAGTTGCAGCTGGAAAAAAAAGGAAGTTGGTGCTTCCAATGAATGTAATACTTCAAGACATATAAGAAAAAGCATTATGTGGTTTTCTCTTGATTTGGGTTTCCACGTAAAACAATGGTGTACTGTGTATGTGTGTGATTGTTCATTTCCTATGGTTCATTATTGGATAATAATTCTACATTGATATAACACTTGGATTATTTGAAGAAAAATGATTATAATTACACTATTACTAATTCACCCCCCCTCTTAGTAATCCAACACGAATTTTCTAAAACAAATTATAGATCTGAGTTGATATTTCAAAAATATCTAATTTCAAAAACAAATCACCAAAATTGGAGCTCCGGAAGTGAAGATATCATTGATTTGAAATCAGCCATTTTTTAGGGTTTTCGTGATGGCGACAGAATTGTAAAGTTCATAAATTTTAACAGGGTGATCATATTTCTACCATATTAGTTCCACTGGATAGAGGATTTTTAGAGATTTATTTTGGTATCTTATATGTGGTGTTTCCCATGGATATTCACTTTCAATCCCTCATGGACCTACTATGCAAACTAGAAGCCTCCAATGAAAAATTTCAACACAATATGGAAGCTATTGAAGAGATCAGAGTTGCAGCACATGAGAGATATATTAGGAATCTCATGTACATTGAGATCACATCAGAATATACTCAAGGAAGATATTCTTGGTAACGCAGCCGCACCCGCAGGCACGTCCGCTCACACAAGATCTTCTTCTCCTCGGCCCGAAGAATGCCAAGGTCCTTCTATTTCCCTATCAGGAATTACCTATACCCATAGTAACTCTCGTGATTGATCTCCCTTAATGATCGAGAAATCACGTATTGCGATATCGCGATCTCAGCTTCACTTGTTCTCGGAACTTTCTAAGTCCCAAACCCAGATATGGGGTGACACATGTCCTCCACTCAAATGCTTGTGGTTATTTGGGCGTCGCGTTTCGGAGTTTCGCGACCCCTCCTACAATGATTCTCACGTCACCGAAAATCCCAATATACCGATCCCCGATGCACGTGAGAATGGACTCCCCCACATCACTGTCCCTTCGCCACGTTGTCGGACATCACGTGATTGCGATTCCTGATGGTGTGATTTCTTCACTCTCAGAGTTCCCGAAGTATCGAACCCCGACTTCTCTCCAAATTCTTGACGCGTGTCCTTCTGAGATCAACGGCTAGGATTTCTCCAGAGTTTCAAGATTCACAAGGTCTCTGATTCTTATCCTTTGAAAACCTGATGCCTCCAATATCCCGATGACTCTTCTAGAACTTCTCCTGTACCTATTAGGACTTAACCCCGGTGCAACTCCTATCAAATCTAACGGTTGATGGGAAATCAACTACTGATCCTACGGCCCACAAACTTTTGAGCCCGAACTCTAGATGTGGCCGTAACCTTCTCGTTACTCTGTTGGATCTGACGGTTGGTGGGATTTTCACGGGTTCCCTCCAAAAGATCTTGACCATCGCTCCTCCCTCCTTGAGGATTTCTTGATGTGAAACCTTCTGTGTGGTCCTTCAACAGATTTTGAAGGCTCTACTCCTCCTGAGCTTTTTCCAGCTTCTCAATTTCTTAGAATGAGAACCCTTTGCTCGCACTCCTTGTGGAAACTCTGCAACACTTCAAGTGTTCAGCCTCCCCTGACTCTGTGCACACCTACAGCAACAGTCTTTTGATGCTTCGCTCAGAATCGTAACTCTGAGGCTTAGTTTGGCCTGTGAACTCCTTGCACGGATCCTGTAATCCAAATTTACTTCTGGGTGAATGAGAATCAAAGTTATCTCTAATTGAACCCTCTGTCCATGCACTCCTTGCGGACAACTTCGACTGCACTCCTTGCAGGAATCCTCTGGTTCAAATAGAGAAACAATTGAAACTCATTCCTTCACCCCTTCAGACTTCAATTCAACCATAAAATCACATACACAGCATGTAAAAGAAAATGTATGATAGGAAATAAACATTCATAAGCATATCAACACCAATACACAGAGAACCAGACACAAAACCATGAATTTGAACCAATATTCTTCTATTAATTCAAATATCAGTACATGGGTGTTCTCTACACAGCTCTCTGCTTGTAATTTCTCTATCTATTCCCTTGAATAGTGTTACAATGCACAATGAGGGTGTCTATATCTGTTTTCCCTCCTGCTCTCTAAAGCTATCAACCTAGAATTAAATTCTACCTACTTGCATTAACTATATTAAATTTCGTCTATCTACTAAGGACGAGAGCTATCTACTCAAGGTCCATTTACAATATACAAGTGCGCCAAATCTTAATAGCTCATTTAAGATTTGCGCAACAATCCCAAAGTGTTTCAAAATTTGTGCTGGCTTATCCAGCTCTCTTCTGCTTCCGCGTTGGCTCGCTTGATGTGTTGGTGATGCTCCTGCATCATACTCCTCGCCTTGAAAATTTTCATGGGCTCCTGTCCATGAGCTCCTGCACGGTCTGTCCATGCTTTTGAATCTCTTCTTCACTTTCCCAGCTGGCATCTTCAACTGGATGGACCTTCCATCTGACCAGATACTCATAGTAACCTTTCCTTCTGGTCTTCTTACCCACTCTCTTGTCCAGTATGCATTCCATCTGCGGCTTCTCTGCAACTGGAATTTGTTTCATCCACCGGATCATTGGCTGCTCAGCTCCAGTCTTTACTTCTCCTGCCCTATATGGGTACAAATCTGCAACATTGAATATCAGAGATATTCTGATTCCATCTGGTAACTCGATCTCATAAGCATTTTCTCTGAATTTTCTCAAGACCTTGCATGGCCCGATTTTCTTCATTTTCAGTTTGTTGTATGTTCCCCTTGGGAACCTTTCTTTCCTCAAATGTGCCAGAACTAGATCACCAACTTCAAATTGAAGTTGTCTCTTCCACTGGTCTGCTCTGTGCTTATACTCCTGGTTTGATTTTAACAGTCGCTCCTTCACCTGACTGTGAAGTTCCTTCATTGCTTCAGTGAATTCTTCTGCACTAGCACTGCTAGTAGCAGTTTGTTCTGAATCCCTCAGTTCAGAAACTCCTCTCAGCTGCATCCCATATACAACCTGAAATGGAATTTTGCCTATCCTTCTGTTCACTGAGTCATTGTATGCAAACTCTGCCTGTGGTAATATGTGGTCCCAACTATTGTGGTGCTCTGTGACCAAGCTTCTCAGCAAATCTCCCAGACTTCTATTCACCACTTCTGTTTGCCCATCCGTTTGAGGATGATAAGACAAACTAAACGATAAGTTAGTCCCCAGCTTCTTCCATAAGGTCCTCCAAAAATGCCCTATGAATTTGGTGTCTCTGTCCGAAACTATACTTTTTGGCAACCCATGAAGTCGAATGACCTCTTTGAAAAATAGGTTCGCGATGTGAGTCGCATCGTTTGTCTTCTGGCATGGAATGAAGTGTGCCATTTTAGAAAACCTATCTACTACCACAAAGACCGAATCAAATCCTCTTTGCATCCTCGGCAGCCCCAATACAAAATCCATGCTTATCACCTCCCATGGCCTCTCTGGTATGGGAAATGGCTGATAAAATCCTACATTATGCTTCATTCCCTTCGAATGTTGGCAAATTCTACACTTGTCTACAAATCTCTTGACATCTGCTCGCATCCCTAGCCAAAAGTATGATTCGCTCAGCATTGCAAATGTTTTGTCATGGCGAAAATGTCCTGCCAATCCACCACTGTGCTTCTCCTTTAACAAGTTCTCCCTCATGGAGAAAATTGGAATACACAGTTGATTGCCTTTGAACAACAGTCCTTCTTGGATTACGTACTCTATCCACTGGCTTCTATCTCTGAGAACTGGATTCTCAGCTGCTTCATATGCTTCTGCAAAATCTGTATCTCCGGCGTACATGTCCCTGAGATCATCAAAACCTAAGGTCTTGACTCGGAACTCCTGCAACAACAAACACTTCCTGATCAAAGCATCAGCCAATTTGTTAGCAGTACCCGAAATGTGTTTAATCACAAATGTGAAATTCTGCATATACTCTACCCATTTAACATGTCTCTGATTCAACTTCTCCTGTTGAGTCACAAACTGTAATGCGTGGTTATCACTATATAAAACAAATTGTTTCGGGATCAAGTAATGCCTCCACTTCTTTAGTGCCTGTATGATAGCATAAAATTCCTTATCGTACGTGGAGTATTTCAAATTTGCCTCATTCAGCTTCTCGCTGAAATATGAAATCGGTCTTTCCTCCTGACTCAAGACCGCTCCTATGGCAAAACCGCTTGCATCACATTTTATCTGAAAAGTTTTCAGAAAATCTAGCAACACCAGAACCGGTTGTTCCATGATCTCCCGCTTCAAAAGATTGAATCTCTTTGAAAATACTTATGCCTCTTCTTCACTGTATCCATCATCGCTACATTAATTCCACTGAAATTCCTGATGAATTTTCAGTAGAAACTAGCCAAACCATGAAAACTTCTCACCTCAAATATGTTCCTCGGTGATGGCCAATTCTTAATTACCTCTACCTTATCTGGATCCATCCTCAACTCATTCACTAAAATCACAAACCCCAAGTAAATGAGTTATGTCTTCATGAATGAAGACTTCCTCATATTTATCAACAGCTTCTCCTGCTTCTTCATCACAATGGCCAAATGCTTCAGATGTTCAGCCTCTGATTTACTGTAAATCAGTATGTCATCCAAATACACAATGAAAAATTTCCCGATGAACTCTTTCAGGACTTCATTCATCAACCTCATGAAGGTACTTGGCGCATTCGTCAAGCCAAATGGCATGACTAGCCATTCATACAAACCTTCGTTTGTTTTGAAGGTTGTTTTCCACTCATCGCCTTCTCTCATGCAAATCTGGTGATATCTGCTTTTCAAATCTATCTTTGAAAAATACTCTGCCCCGCTCAGGAAATCCATCAGATCATCCATTCTCGACAGTGGAAACCTGTACCTGATGGTTATCTTATTGATCGCCCTCAATTCGGTACACATTCTCCAACCTTCATATTTCTTTGGATTGAGTACTGTCAGAACAACACATGGAATCAAACTTTCTCTAACCAATCCTTTGTCCACTAACTCCTGGACCTGCTTCTTAACCTATTCATTTTCTTGCGGTGTCAAATTGTACGCGGATTTATTCGGCAAAATGGCTCCTGGTATGAGGTCTATATGATGACTCACACTCCTCATCGGTGGCAATGAACGAGGTAATTCATCTACCATGATGTCAGTGAACTCTTCCAGTAGTTCCTGAATCTCCTCTGGTAGATCATCCACTCTTGTGCTAGTCAGAACAATCCTCGACTTTCTGACCACAAAGAATTGTGGATCTTCTTTCTTCTTCACCTCCGTAAGAAGCTCCTTCCCACTCATGAGAAGTACTGTGTTGCTTACTTCCAGCTTCACCTCCATATCCTTTATCGGAAGCAACATATGGGTTCTTCCATTCTTCTCCAGCGTATATGTATTCATTCTTCCATCATGAATCACATTTCTGTCATATTGCCATGGTCTACCCAGCAATAAATGACAAACATCCATAGGAATGACATCACATAAGATCTTATCATTATATCCTCCTATTTTGAATTCAACCAAGCATTGTTTAGTAACAGTTACCTGGTGTCCCTTCTGTATCCATGAAACTCTGTATGGGCTTGGATGATCAGTTGTCTCCAGCTCCATTTTTTCCACCATCTTGGTTGAAACGAGATTATCTGTGCTACCGCTGTCCACAATAACCTTGCATACCCTATCTTTGGTATTGCAAGCAGTCCTAAAGAGTATGGTCCTTTGGACTGAACTTTCCACCTCTTTCTAAGGTGTCAAAAGGACTTTTCGCATCATCAGCGATCTTCCACCTTCTGCATCTTCTGCCTCAACATCCCGCCTCTGTGCCTCGGCGATGTGAGATTCCCCAATGTCCTTCTTTTTCTCTGGACACTCATAAGACTTGTGCCCATTCTTTCCACATGTGAAGCATGTGATTACTCCACCTCTTCCTCTTCCTCTACCTCTGGTACGAGGAAACATATTATTGTCAGCATATCCGCCGCTCTGCTCGGTATGTTGTTCTCTCTGTTCAACATATGGCCCTCTCTGTGAGGTCCCACCTATCTCTACATGAGTCTACGGTTTCTTCCATTCCTCCTTGGGCTTCTAGTATTTGTCCTGGGCAACTGCCTTGCCTCTTGGTTGACTTATGCCTCGCCCTCACTGACCTTGCTTACGGCTCAGCTTCTCCTCGGCTTTCAGAGCCATCTGATAAGAATCCTCCACCGTACTGATGGTAACCATACTCAATTCATCCTAAATGTCATATCTCAGACCATTCAAATATCTGGCAACTTTTTCATCATTGCTCTCCCGATGAACTACCCTGATGTTCAGCCGTTAGAATTCCTTCGTGTATTCTTTCACTGTCATCAGCTTCTGTCTCAGGTTCTGCATCCTCCGGAACAGAGTAATTTGATAATCTCTCGGGATTAATTTTGCCTTCATATTTGCAATCATTCGATCCCAGCTTTTAATTTTCTGCTTGCCTTTGCAGCGTCTATCACCTTGTAGCTCATCCCACCACAATGATGCATGTCCCTTCAAGCGCATGACAGCATGCTTGACTTTCTTATCCTCTTCAACATCTTCGTAGTCGAAGTAAGTATCAAGAGCTCTAATCCAATCTAGAAGCTCTTCCACATTCAAATTTTCCTCGTAAACTAGAATGTCCATCTTCGGCTTTGCACCCATCTGTGCAATAGCTTTGATTAGATGCTTGTTTGCTGCATCTTTGACTGCAACTTCTTCTTCGCGTTCAACCTCAACTTTATCCTCTGAATCGCTAAAATCCCCCACACTAACTGTGCGTCTTTGCGCTGTCTCCATGTCTTCGATTCTAGCTCGGAGATCACGCATCTGTCTCTCCATTTCTGGATTTGTTACCTGCCTGCCTCTTCTTCGCACCTCCCTATCCTATGGATTAGGTGATTGTCTGTCTCTCCTTGGTGGCATGGTGAATTCTCCTCTTCTCTGCTACAGAAAGCAAAGAACAATCTGTCTTACCTCTGATACCACCCTAATGCAGCTGCACCCGCAGGCACGTCCACTCACACGGGATCTTCTTCTCCTTGGCCCAAAGAACGCCAAGGTCCTTCTATTTCCCTATCGGGAATTACCTATACCCACAGTAACTCTCGTGATCGATCTCCCTTAATGATCAGGAAATCACGTATTGTGATATCGCGATCTCAGCTTCACTTGTTCTCAGAACTTTCTAAGTCCTGAACCCCGATATGGGGTGACACCTGTCCTCCACTCAAATGCTTGTGGTTATTTGGGCATCACATTTCGGAGTTTCGCGACCCCTCCTACAATGATTCTCACGTCACCGAAAATACCGATATACCGATACCCGATGCACGTGAGAACGGACTCCCCCACGTCACTATCCCTTCGCTGCTCTACCGTACATCACGCAATCACGATTCCTGATGGTGTGATTTCTTCACTCCCAGAGTTCTTGAAGTATCGAACCCTGACTTCTCTCCAAATTCTTGACATGTGTCCTGCCGAGATCAACGGCTAGGATTTCTTCGAAGTTTTGAGATTCAGAAGGTCTTTGATTCTTATCCTTTGAAAACCCGATGCCTCCAATATCCCGATGACTCTTTCAGAACTTCTCTTGTACCTACTAGGACTTAACCCCGGTGCAACTCCTATCAAATCTAATGGTTGACAAGAAATCAACTGTTGATCCTACGGCCCACAAACTTTTGAGCCCGAACTCTAGATGTGACCGTAACCTTCTCATTACTCTATCGGATCTGACGGTTGGTGGGATTTTCATGAGTTCCCTCCACAAGATCTTGACCATCGCTCCTCCCTCCTTGAGGATTTCTTGATGTGAAACCTTCTGTGTGGTCCTTCAACAGATTTTGAAAGCTCTACTCCTCCTGAGCTTTTTCTAGCTTCTCAGTTTCTTAGAATGAGAACCCTTTTCTCGCACTCCTTGCGGCAACTCTGCAACACTTCAAGTGTTCAGCCTCCCCTAACTCTGTGCACACCTGCAGCAGAAATCTTTCAATGCTTCGGTCAGAATCACAACTCTGAGGCTTAGTTTGGCCTGCGCACTCCTTGCACGGCTCCTGTAATCCAAATTTTCTTCTGGGTGAACGAGAAACAAAGTTATCTCTAATTGAACCCTCTGTCCATGCACTCCTTGCGGACAAATTCAACTGCACTCCTTGCAGGAATCCTCTGGTTCAAATAGAGAAACAATTGAAACTTATTCCTTCACCCCTTCAAACTTCAATTCAACCATGAAATCACATACACAGCATGTAAAAGAAAATGTATGACAGGAAATAAACATTCATAAGCATATCAACACCAATACACAGAGAACCAGACACAAAACCATGAATTTGAACCAATCTTCTTCTATTAATTCAAATATCAGTACATGGGTGTTCTCTACACAACTCTCTGCTTGTTCTTGCTCTATCTATTCCCTTGAATAATGTTACAATGCACAATGAGGGTGTCTATATCCGTTTTCCCTCCTGTGCTCTAAAGCTATCAACCTAGAATTAAATTCTACCTACCTGCATTAACTATATTAAATGTCGTCTATCTACTAAGGACGAGAGCTATCCGCTCAAGGTCCATTTACAATATACAAGTGTGCCAAATCTTAATAGCTCATTTAAGATTTGTGCAACAATCCCAAAGTGTTTCAAAATTTGTGCTGGCTTATCCAACTGTCTTCCGCTTCCGCGCTGGCTCGCTTGATGTGTTGGCGATGCTCCTGTATCACTTGGTATGATTAGGAGGAATATTTTGAGGATTGGTATATGGACAATTGTAATCTCTGGGATGATAACTACTTTCATATTTTATTTGATGACTCTACTCCACCTTATGTAGAGCACATTACGGAGAGAAGTCTAGAGCCTTCTATGAATACTACTTTTCAGTATTCTATAGTACTAGTGTGTTATTCAGATGATTTTTCGGATATGGGGGGATATACATGTTTGGATCCCCATGATCAATGTATCTCTTTGGAGCATCATTTTCAGTTGGTTCTTGAGTTCAGATATCTTCTGCCTGGAGTTCACATGAGAAGTTGGACATGGGACCCTGGTTTACAATGGTCGTTGGACTACTTCATCATGGTGGTATTGCGTACACACAATACCACACACTTATCATCTACGTGTTCTCATGACATTGTGTACACATCAATTGCTTGTTGTAGAATGGAAAGCTTAATTCCAACTTAAAACATGCTCTACTTATTTTATTCACACCCAACTCTTAATTACCGACATGCTTGCACATAAATTATATTATCAAGCAATACAAGATACATTTTAACTTGTAACTACTTCTCATCATAGAAAGTATACATTCTCAAATTACACATGGTTGCACATGTGCATTGTTGTAGGTAATTAATCAATCGCATGGCTTGAGGTCAATTTGTTTGACATCGTATGAGTTTCTAAATTCAAATAGAACATAGAGGATTTGTAGGTACCCACTATGACTTGAATGGAGAGTATGGAGATATTTTGTTCGACCATTTTCATAACTATATCCACAATATCTCTTTAATTATTTCCATGAATATCTCAACTCATCTTCATCATTAACATTTTTCTTTTCCCTTCATCTTTGATTCTTACATAGACTTCTATGTTTGGTATACATCATTACAAAACCATCATACAATTTAGACACTATTCATGATTCACAAGTAGGATTTAATCCTTCATACTCCTCAAAAAATACTTGTGATCTCAATATGTAATCAACATCCTCTATCTTTTCATCTTCCTTTTGAACTRKTCCCATTTTCATCTTCTATGATCTTTGAATTTGACGCTCTTTGTCTTTGTCTTTTTTCTTCTGTGATATTAATATTTTCATCTATTGTCTTCATCCTTTGTCTCTTTCACATATATGGTCTTCTTCATTATTCATCCTCAATCTTCTTCAATTTCCATCTTGTATCTGCAAAATATAAACATTGTGTTTGTTGAATTCCATATAGAAAAGTTACCATCCATCGAAATACATGAGTTACCATCCATTGTGTTCGTTCAATGAAAATTCTTCAATAACAAACATTTTTACTCCACTGGGATCATCATTCATCATCATCAATCATCATCCTAGGTTTTTTGTCTCTTGCCCGTAGCCACACTCTAGGTTTTTCTAGGTTACCCTCAACCATTACAATTCTCAAGTTGTATTGGCATACAAAAAACCATACATTACATTGAGTGGCTTTGAATGAACATGAACCTTCCTCTATCACGAAAGGTAGTTTTTGGCTTACCATGAATCATTCAACATTCAAATTATGGGGGTATACATGCCTCATCAGGGATTACATAAACATTTAACTCAAGTACATACAACTTCAAAATTTCACTTCAAGCTAATCTAGTCATTTACAAACATTAGACTGAGAACATTTTTTTCCTTCATCAAAAAATATTATTCAAGGAGCACCATTAAACTTCCTAGGGATGCCATTTTTCATGGATTCACTACTTTTTAATTTCAACACACAATACTATTTATTCTTACCTTCCTTCTTCATTTCATCATTCATTCATTTATGTGTGTTAGGTAGCTAGAAAGGTA
>JASDQU010736984.1:119649-130046 GCA_032191745.1 Picea mariana | reverse complement strand
ATCTTATGTGTTTTATATATAGATAAAACTTATATGTTTTATATAAATTTGAATTTTTTTATATATTAATGAATTTGTTTCTTTTATTTTTTAAGATTTTTTATATAAATTTAAACCTTTTTGTTGTAATTTTAATGCCTTTTAACTTATTTTTGTTAATTGTTTTTCAAATTTTGTATTAAAATTTTAATTTTAGGTTTTTTAATTTGAGGTTTTTTTTATATATTTTTTTTAAATTTTTGAGGTTTTTTTCACCCTTTTAAAGTTTTTTTTGGCTATATTTTTTTTTTACCTTTGTTTTTTTAATTTTTTTCTCATTTTCTCTTACTTTAGATATATATATATTTTTAATTTTATGGTTTTTTTTCCTTATTAATTTTTTAGGTTTTTCTTCAATGGTTTTTTTTAATATAAATTTGTTTTTAATTATTATTTTTTTTTTTTTAATTTCAATTCTTTTTGTTTTCTTATTTTTTTCAGTTTTTAATTGATCAAAAAAATGAATTATATCTTTTTGGTAAATATTTAAAAATAGTATTATTTAACTACAATTATTTTCTATATATTGAAGTAAAGGTAAAGCAATGTGTTAAAAATGATATTTTCCACTATATTTAAAAAGTATGGAACCATAACTTAATTAAAGACACATAATTATATGTTAAATATTAATTTAAATAAAATAAATGGTGTACAACATTTTTAATATTGTATGGAGCATGGAAATATGATTAAAAACATCATTGAATAAAAATAAAAATAAAAAATAAAAAAGTTTGAAAATAGATGAAAAAACATTGTTGAGAAAAAAATAATACAAGCACCATCAGTATCTTAAAGAATCTGGTGATGCACTCCAAGACGAAGCACATTCCAATCAAGTATCATTTTTTACGGGAACAGGTTGCAGAAAAGAACATCAGAGTTAAGTATACGGGCACAAAAGAACAAGTGGCAAACATCTTTACAAAACCACTTCCACAAAAGCCTTTGAGTATCTTCGCCAGAGACTCAGAGTTATTTCTACTCCAAAATGAATTCTTTTGAATGCTTATCGTATATGTCTTAGATGTACATGAGGAAACACCATAAGAAGACAGTTCAGTCAGGGGGAGCAACCCCGGATGGAAAGATACCTTTGCCATTGATGACAAAGGGGGAGAGATTTATCAGATGCAGAGGACATAGGCATGGTTCTAGCGATTGAAGATTTATCATATGCAAAGGATAGAGGCATGGTTCTAGGGGGATCATGAGTGACATGATTCCAGTATTGCATCAAAGTGTTTCCATCAATGTCAAAGGGGGAGATTGTTGATTAAGGATGGTTGTCATTGATGTCAACCCTTGAAGAAATCCCCGTAGCACAAAGGTTGGGTAATGGACCCAAGATTGTTTGATGTAAAGATTACTCGTTAATGTCTTGTCATGGTTGATAATAAGTAGAAATGGATGAACTCCAAAGTGGTCCCCTTATGGTGAAATCCCTCACGGGAAGATGCTTTGCGGATTGAGTTATCCTAGAAGTATGGTTAGATAACCCATGATTATTTGTGGAATAATGAGATGAAGGTCAGTGAATTTTTCATTGAAAATATCCTATATGGATAGTGCTTTTCATTCCATTTCTGGTGGTTATGTGGAATGCCACATAAATCCTCACGATTAGAGAGTTATGGCCATGAGAAGATGGAGAACCCAGGTTTGGGTAATGGGCCCAAGTTTGTTTGATAGATAATGGTATGATTTTTGATATATTTCCAGGTAATACTATTCTATATGGATGGTACATGTCATTCCATTTCTGGTGGTATGTGGAACGTCACATAACTTCTCACGGTTTGAGAGTTAAACGTCACATAACTCCTCACGGTTTGAGAGTTATGGCCTTACAAAGTTGGAAGACCCTCTTATGTCATCTAGAAGACCCAAAAGGTCAAAGTAGTCGAAGTGGTTTAAAAGATTTTAGAAGGTAAATAATAAATTGAATTAATGAGTGTACTATAATTCAAAGTGAATACAAAATAAATTATTTAGATAATAAATTATTGGAGAAATTAGAAGTGGGTTAACCCTAAAATAAGAAAAGTGGGCAAAGTGACCTAGAAGATGTCTTTAAGGAAGCTACTTGGAGAGTACAAATAAGAGGCAAGGCTCTCTCATTTTAGAAACACTTGAGAATATTGAATACCTATAGGTTTCTGAGGTAAC
Source organism: Picea mariana (assembly GCA_032191745.1). NCBI lineage: Eukaryota > Viridiplantae > Streptophyta > Pinopsida > Pinales > Pinaceae > Picea > Picea mariana. The sequence continues at coordinate 127,835 of JASDQU010736984.1, read as the reverse complement.
CAAATGATATCTAAGCTGAATTTCTGAGGGAAGGTGAAGAAAAGAAGGTCAGAATTCAAGGAAGGATAAATTCTTTTGATGATTCTTTCTAAGGTATGTTATTTACAAGTCATGTCACCATTTTCGCAATAATTTTTTTTGTAGAATGATTCTTACTATGAAATTTCTATTCCGTTGAGGAAACATATCCAAGTATCTGTGGTAAAAAATTCATCTTGTGGGTCGTTTTATTTTTGGAGTTACACTCCGTGGAAAATAGGGTTTGTGGCTAGTCAAAAACAGGTGTTTCGGGTAAAACCATCATAACTTCTTAATAACAGATCCAAATTCTGTAAGACAAAATTTATTGGTTAGAGTATAGTCTTTAGTATGTTTTGTAACAATTTTAGATCGATTCAACAAATATTCCATGCGGGGAATGCTCTACAAGGTCGCTCTCTAAAATAAGCCATAATTCAACTAGGTATGCCATTTTTGCTATAACTACTTTTCTGAGAGGTTCCAAGTAGTGACACCTGGAGGAATTGCATAAAACACATTGAAGAACATTTTTTATCAGTTTCAAATCTTTATTCATTACAGGTACAAAGTTATGATTATTTCAATTTAGGGTTGTTGACTAATCCAAAACTAGTCATGTGAGACTAAAGAAAAGTTGATGTAAATGCTAGTCTCTTATTACTTAAAGTTAAGGAAGGTTTGTAGGTATGTGATCATATACATCAAGTCTATTACAAAGTTATAAATCATATTTAGATGATGAAATTGATGAGGGATTTTGGTTGAAGTACAAGTTGGGTACATGTTTGAGACAAGTAGTTGATGAATTGGCACATACATGAGGTGTATAGTTGATGATGTTGGTACATATTGATGAGTCATAGTTGATGAGTAGTTGACACATGATTGGTACATACTTGGTACATGGTTGGTTGAACTTGTTTATGGTACAGGTTAATTACAGATTGTTTGGTACAGGTTGGTGCATGGTTGATGCACTTGTTTATGGTATAGGTTGGTGCATGGTTGATGCACTTGTTTATGGTATAGGTTGGTGCATGGTTGATGCACTTGTTTATGGTACAGGTTGATTACAGGTTGAGGTACAGGTTGATGAATGGTTTATTCATGGTTTAGGTTTATTGGTACAGGTTTATAGCGGTATATCTCACAGTGATAATGTGATAGTGGTTTCAGCATTTTACTTCTACTTCAGGGTGGTTGGATGGGGCAAGGATAGGTGGTTGTAGCCACCTTTCGGTTGTAGTTGGAGAACATAGGGGGTTGTAGACTCCTTCTGGTTGTATCCAAAGAATTGGGGAGTTGGAGATTCCCTCAGGTTGTAGCCTGAGAAACTAGGGGGTTGGAGCCTCCTTCCAGTTGCAGCTGGAAAAAAAAGGAAGTTGGTGCTTCCAATGAATGTAATACCTCAAGACATATAAGAAAAAGCATTCTGTGGTTTTCTCCTGATTTGGGTTTCCACGTAAAACACTAGTGTACTATGTATGTGTGTGATTGTTCATTTCTTATTGTTCATTATTGGATAATAATTCTACATTGATATAACACTTAGATTATTTGAAGAAAAATTATTATAATTACATTATTACTAATTCACCCCCCCTCTCATTAATCCAACATGAATTTGCTAAAACAAATTATAGATCTGAGTTTATATTTCAAAAATATCTAATTTCAAAAAAAAAATCACCAAAATTGGAGCTCCGGAAGTGAAGATATCATTGATTTGAAATCAGCCATTTTTAAGGGTTTTCGTGATGGCGACAGAATTGCAAAGTTCATAACTTTTAACAGGGTGATCATATTTCTACCATATTAGTTCCACTGGATAGAGGATTTTCAGAGATTTATTTTGGTATCTTATATGTGGTGTTTCCCATGGATATTCACTTTCAATCCCTCATGGACCTACTATGCAAACTGGAAGCCTCCAATGAAAAATTTCAACCCGATATGGAAGCTATTGAAGAGATCAGACTTGCAGCACATGAGATATATATTAGGAATGTACATTGAGATCACATCAGAATATACTCAAGGAAGATATGCTTGGTATGATTAGGAGGAATATTTTGAGGATTGGTATATGGACAATTGTAATCTCTGGGATGATAACTACTTTCATATTTTATTTGATGACTCTACTCCACCTTATGTAGAGCACATTATGGAGAGAAGTCTAGAGCCTTCTATGAATACTACTTTTCAGTATTCTACAGTACTAGTGTGTTATTCAGATGATTTTTTGGATATGGGGGGATATACATATTTGGATCCCCGTGATCAATGTATCTCTTTGGAGCATCATTTTCAGTTCGTTCTTGAGTTCAGATATCTTCTGCGTGGAGTTCACATGAGAAGTTGGACATGGGACCCTGGTTTACAATGGTCGTTGGACTACTTCATCATGGTGGTATTGCATACACACAATACCACACACTTATCATCTACCTGTTCTCATGATATTGTGTACACATCAATTGCTTGTTGTAGAATGGAAATCTTAATGCCAACTTAAAACATGCTCTACTTATTTTATTCACACCCAACTCTTAATTATCGACATGCTTGCACATAAATTATATTATCAAGCAATACAAGATACATTTTAACTTGTAACTACTTCTCACCATAGAAAGTATACATTCTCAAATTACACATGGTTGCACATGTGCATTATTGTAGGTAATTAATCAATCACATGGCTTGAGGTCAAGTTGTTTGATATCGTATGAGTTTCTAAATTCAAATAGAACATAGAGGATTTGTAGGTACCCACTATGATTTGAATGGAGAGTATGGAGATATTTTGTTCGACCATTTTCATAACTATATCCACAATATCTCTTTAAATATTTCCATGAATATCTCAACTCATCTTCATCATTAACATTTCTCTTTTCCCTTCATATTTGATTCTTACATAGACTTCTATGTTTGGTATACATTATTACAAAACCATCATACAATTTAGACACTATTCATGATTCACAAGTAGGATTTAATCCTTCATACTCCTCAAAAAATACTTGTGATCTCAATATGTAATCAACATCCTCTATCTTTTCATCTTCCTTTTGAACTGTTCCCATTTTCATCTTCTATGATCTTTGAATTTGACGCTCTTTGTCTTTGTCTTTTTTCTTCTGTGATATTAATATTTTCATCTATTGTCTTCATCCTTTGTCTCTTGCACATATTTGGTCTTCTTCATTATTCATCCTCAATCTTCTTCAATTTCCATTTTGTATCTGCAAAATATAAACATTGTGTTTGTTGAATTCCATATAGAAAAGTTACCATCCATCGAAATACATGAGTTACCATCCATTGTGTTTGTTCAATGACAATTCTTCAATAACAAACATTTTTACTCCACTGGGATCATCATTCATCATCATCAATCATCATCCTAGTTTTTTTGTCTCTTACCAGTAGCCACACTCTAGGTTTTTCTAGGTTACCCTCAACCATTACAATTCTCAAGTTGTATTGGCTTACAAAAAACCATACATTACATCGAGTGGCTTCGAATGAACATGAACCTTCCTCTGTCACGAAAAGTAGTTTTTGGCTTACCATGAATCATTCAACATTCAAATTATGGGGGTATACATGCCTCATCAGGGATTACATAAACATTTAACTCAAGTACATACAACTTCAAAATTTCACTTCAAGCTAATCTAGCCATTTACAAAAATTGGACTGAGACCATTTTTTTCCTTCATCAAAAAATATTATTCAAGGAGCACCATTAAACTTCCTAGGGATGCCATTTTTCATGGATTCACTACTTTTTAATTTCAACACACAATACTATTTATTCTTACCTTCCTTCTTCATTTCATCATTCATTCATTTATGTGTGTTAGGTAGCTAGAAAGGTAGTGGGGGGACCAGATGACCCATAATTATAATATAGGTCATTCAATGTAAGGTGGACTAGGTCCACTATAGTATTAAATAAGGCCAACTATGGTAGTTAAATATAATAAATGTAAGATGACTTCTTAGAAGGTTATGCTTCTAGAATGTTCTTCATATAGAATGTTCATAGGTGGTTGGTATCACTATATAAAGGGGCTCAAAAAATGTAATGAGTATGAATAGAAGTATTGTATTTGTATCTAAATCTCATTAGGAGGTTGCCCCCTTGAAGAGGCAAGTGAATAGGAGAGGATCCCTTCCATAATATGATCCATTGTATGGTGTTTCCCTACCTCAAGGGTTTTCTATAATAAAGTGTGGTGTTCATATATTATTCTTTGACATATTCTAGTTTATTTTTTATTCAGGTCTTTGGTACTTAACAAGTGGTATCAAAGCACTTTCCTTGGAAAGAAGTGTGGGAAAAACAAATTGCAGATTTTTTTGGAAAAGAAAAAGAGGATCGCAAAATTCTGAACAATATCTATACATGTTTGTGAAAATTTGCAAAAATGGGTTGTAGATATTATTTCCTCTCATAAAAACACCCAATAAAAAAAAATGGTCTAAAACGGAGTCCGGGAAGTCAAGATATAACATTTTAAAATCTACCAATTTTCAGGGTTTTTTCCGCAAACAACGACTTAATTTTTTTATTTATGTAGCATCTGGAGGCCGAATTTGCTAAAACAAATTACATATTTGAGTTCATATTTCAAAAATATCTGATTTCAAAACAAAATCACCCAAAACGGAGCTCTGGAAGGGAAGATATTAATGATTTGAAATCATCCATTTTTTAGGGTTTTTCGTGATGCTGACGGAATTGCAGAGTTCATAACTTTTAATAGGGTCATCAGATTGCTACCATATTAGTTCCATTGGATAGAGGATTTTCATATATTTCTTTTGGTATCTTATATGTGGCGTTTCCCATGGATATTCACTCTCAATCCCTCATGGCCCTACTATGCAAACTGGAAGCCTCCAACGCAAAATTTCAATGCGATATGGAAGCTATTGAAGAGATCAAACTTGGAGCACATGAGAGATATATTAGGAATCTCATGTACATTGACATCACATCAGAATATACTCAAGGAACATATGCTTGGTATGATTACGAGGAATATTGTGAGGATTTGTATTTGAATAATTGTAATCTTTGGGATGATAACTACTTTATATTTTGTTTGATGACTCTACTCCACCTTATGTAGAGCACATTATGGAGAGAAGTATAGAGCCTTATATGAATACTAATTTTTAGTATTCTCTAGTACTAGTGTGTTATTCAAATGATTTTTTGGATATGGAGGGATATACATATTTGGATCCCCATGATCAATGTAGCTCATTGGAGCATCATTTTGAATTGGTTCTTGAGTTCAGATATATTCCGCGTGGAGTTCACATGAGCACTTGGACATGGGACCCTAGTTTACAATGGTGGTTGGACTACTTCAACATGTTGGTACTATGTACATACAATACCGCACACTTATCATCTACGTCTTCTCATGATACATCTTCTATGGTCCACACTTATCCATGGGACCCTGGTATATGGTTGTACACTCTCATAAAAAGTGTTGTGGATAACGATTTCATAAGGGGGATGGAATGTTAGGTATCTAGAGAGGTAGTGGGGGGCCTTGAGGGCCAATAGTGATAATTGTGGTGTTATAGCAAGATTTGTCTCACCCTATGCAATCTTGCATAGAAGGCCTTTTTCCATTTCCCTATGCAGACTTGTCATCCATTTTTTGCAATTTCCAGAGAAAAAATACATTTTTTTCCACATGTACGCACGTTCCCTACTGTACAACATGCGTATATGTAGGCTACTCCACTACAACCCGTGTACATTGGGATTTGTGCCAGAAAATGAAAAATGGAGTCGGGTTTCCATGTCACGATAGGAGATCTATGATCCTTGGCCTTCCATATACTGGAAACATTCTGACTCAGCCCTTCAATTCGATTTGAAGGCTATAAATGAGCCAATTCGGAGCTATGGAAAAGAGGAGAAAGAATTCAACTTTGAGAGAAAAGTTACTCTGGAGAAATTATTTACTTCATATCGAGTCTTCATCCCTTTGTCCTTTAAGTCTGAACACGGTGTTCATCCCCCAAGCTCTTCCCTTATTGATTGAGAACCTCATTCTCTCTCTTCTATGAGCTTGCCTTTGGTGGAAGATTGAAGTGGTGGAGGCCTAGCTAGAAGGAACTTAGTTTCTTGGATCTGAACCATGCTGACATGGAAGTCTGTAACTTTCTTACTTCTGTTGATCATACATTAATAGAAATATTCTTTTCCCATCCAATTGATATCTCGCAAATATTTGATTATTATCCATGGGCGTATTTGTTTTTTATATTAATGGATTATGATATCTAATGTGCTAACCTTTTATATTATCACCATATGCTTGTTTTTCTTGGTTGTTGAGAACCAGTTGCAGGTATATAGCTTTGGGTCAAAGTGCTCAATGGTGGACTTCATCGAACATTCAGACGAGGTAGGAATTTTATCTTATCTTGCTAGCATATTGGTTTATATAGCATGTTTTGGGATAGAGTTGATTTCTACAGTCATTCTATCTGTTGTGGTTTACCCTAGCCATAGAGAGTTTTTCCCTTGTAACAGAATTGGCGACCATACTGGGGAATGACCTTATTTCTTAGGGTTTGGAGTAATTTTATACTTAGATTGCTCTCATTATTTTTTCGTTTCTTGTCGTATCATTTCTTGACAGCCTCTATTCACTCTGGGTATGAGTTTTTCAGCTTTCTCCCTTGTCTGGCTTTGTTTTTGAAACATATAAGTGGCCTTTTGCTTGACAGTTGTGTGTATACGCAGGTTTTCCTTCTGCAAGTTGCATACATACGCAATGTTTCCTTGAACAGTCATGTACATCAACCTCTGGTGCTTGTTTAATGGGTTTGGTGGTTGTTGGGTGGGATTTGATGTTTGTTGAGTCTTCTTAGGTCTCTGTAGTGATTGTTGACTGTCTGTGGGATGACAAGAAACCTATCTGGGGTTGAATTTTTGGGCGGAATCTTTCTCATCACCTTTTCATTTTTTATTTTCCTTGTACATTGGGTTGGGTGCTCTGCTCCTTGATATTCTACTCAAGTTATCTCTTTCTATACACAGTAGAAATTATATATCAAGTTGTTGTTCAGTCCATGTATTCTCATTTTTATTATATTGAAAATACAAAAATATTAGGCATTTTGCATTGCTTGTCATTTTGGTCTTTTGAGTCTTTATCATTAGCCTAATGCATGTAATTAAAAATTGTGTTTTTACTTCAGAATTGCAGAGTTGAAATTGAAAATTGCATTTGTTTTTAAAAGCATATCATTCATTGAAAATTGAAAGTTAGGACTTTGCATTGTATTCATATTTACTTTACTTGCTAAGTCATAACATCATGAGTTTCACTGCCATACCTTTTTGATTAAGCATGGCCATTAAAATTAATGCTATAATTTAAAATTGATTAGTCACGATTTTATTTCTAGGGTGCACAAACTAGCTTACGATTTAGTGCTTGGAATAAGATTTTGTGAGTAAACTTCTCCAAGGCAATTAAATAAACATATGTGTTTGACAAAGGGAGTGGAGAAATCCATTGTATAATCAGTAATATGAGGAGGCTCCGCTTACACCGGAGTTAATCACGAGGTCACGCAAGGTAGTTTGAAGGGATATCCCCTTGGTACCTTCTTAGTGTCAAAGATATTTCTGGGGATCTATTCGTATATGGGGATCTTTCTAGTGCCTTTACCTCCGTGAGAGGTGGTACTTTCAAGGTTTTGAGATTTTCTACCTTGCCCATATGGTGGACCTGACTTACGACTGCTCACATGTGCATTGTTTATACATTGGTTTCTTAGTTGCTTGAATTAGGTGCCACATAGGTTACTTGCAAGGGTTATTCTGCAGGTACCCTGGGTCAGATAAGGGTCGAACATCACACATACTTTATGGAGGATTACCTCTCTGAGGGGATCTGACCGACTAATTGTTAATCCCACGAGGGCCCTTATAATTGATTCTGATACCTTCGATGTTTAGCAGGGAGTCTCATGCCCCTATTGGGCGAGACATACCTTCTTTAGGGAGGGAGGCCCCTTTCATCAACTTTACCCTGTTTGTGTGCATAATGGTCATTTGATTTTTGGTGTGTTCTTTGATTATTATTTGACCTTAGGATTTCATATTG
>JASDQU010736984.1:32587-92928 GCA_032191745.1 Picea mariana | reverse complement strand
ATATACCATAGGAAGTATCAATCAACGGTGCATAACAAATAACCACATATACACAGTACACCATAATTTATGTGGAAAACAAAATGAGAGAAAACTACATAATGATTTTCTTATATATCAAATAATACATTCATAGGAAGCATGTAACATACCCAACCACCCACGGGCTAGGCTACGTCACCTCAAGCCCACTTTTTCACTTCTTTCAACTTCTAATCTAACTTGTAATTAATAAAGAAGCATGTAGTAATCGCATGTATAGATCAAGATTCATGTTATGACATAAATAAATGAGACATATGTCATGCACAACAATAACTAGAAAACATGCCTAGTACATATAAAAATTTCATAGATAAGTAAATACACAACAAAATAATTACACAAGTAAATAAAACCATAATAGAGAGAAATTATCTTTAATTAAATGAATCACCAACTGGCTGCAAACTAAGGACGTTCCACCCAACTGTAGACATTGTTGTTCCAAGTCTCAACGATATTGTCACCCTCGAGTCAGGGAAATGAATCCACAAGGATGGTTCTAGAGTTTCACTTGGCTTCCCAAACCAATCAACACTCAAGATCTCATAGGATTTTCAACACCCATAGCAATCCAAGTACACCAGTTGTCTTCTACCCAACCTGCACAACCCAAGAGAATGGACCCCCTTCTCTGCCACGTAGTCGCTCTGGTTATCCATCTCCTTCCAGGGCTCCAGTGCAACTGGTCTATAATATACATGATGGGACTCTTAGGAATCGCAGTTGTGATAAAAATTGAACACCGGCCAAAAAATCTCAGACATGCAGTCCTTGATTCATGGTCGGAATACACCAACAATATTTACAACTAACAAAACCATGGCTCCTCTTCAACAATTCGTTTTTCTTTCCCCAAGCCAAGACACCAATGAGGAAGGACGAGTGGATTAAATAATGAATGGAGTGAGAAAAAAATGAAAGGTGTGAACAATGAGAAATTGAGTGAGTGAGTGAATGAGTGAAGAAGAAGCAACAAGAAGAACGAGAATGAGAACCCCCCAAATACACCAAGGATGGGTTTATGTAATTCTTCGAGTTAAGGAACCATTTGGCCTTCCCCCCAAGAATTTGATGTAACTGTTATTATCCATTAAAACAAAATTGGTAAATAAAGTATAAAATAAATACGTAGCCCCTCAAGCCCCCTTTCTTGTGGAATCATAGCCCCCTATAACTCTTTTCCTCATCCTTCTAGCATATAATGATGTATTTATTAATAATAATGATCAATACATTACATTTCCTAGGCACACTAGCCTCTTTCAATTGCTTGGACACTCTATCTTTTCATGTATTAACAAAATACATTATTTAATGCAGGGCTCAAAACTCGGGGTGTTACAAAGAACCAACTTTCAAATTCTCTAGCACCAAATGGAAGGAGGCTCCAATCCCCTACTTATAGGCTCCAACTGATCCAAGAGGATATCAGTGGCCACCCACCTTTTCCAACTGGATCAAAACGATTTTTTGGTAACTTACTATTTTTAGTAGTTTTTCGGTTCCTGAACTTCTAGGTCCGTTTTGAGGGCCTAAACGATGTTTTTTTAGCAATCAGGCATGTCAATTATAATCAATGGATCTGAATGATCCTCCTAAATGAATCTCCTCAATAATACCTTTCCAACAAGCTATCTTGCTTCCTAAACAAAGATCGTATGCAAAAGTTACAACCCCGAGAAGTTGATGTGCTAACTTACCCCAACGGGGCCCACATGACTTTTGGCACTTCATATACTAAGGTTAGGTTTTTGGATGTCTAGGGTTTTGGAATTCATGGTTATTGTAAAAAGGCCTTCAGATCTTTTGTACTCATCTTCTTGTGAATGAGCATAGTCGTCACATCTCTTTTCACAGATAAGTTGCCACCATTCTAGAAATCTTGTTTTTCAGTCTGCATTTCACAGTTTTCAACATATTTCTTATTTAAGAAAAGTTTATTTTTACTGTTCCTGGGGGCTTTTTGGAGCAGGTCATTTTGGGACATGTTTTGGGAATCACGCAGGAGCAAACCACATGAAAAATCAGCTAAGGACTAACGCACACAAAAGAAAGGAAGGAAGTTATCACAATTTCAGGAGTCAATGCGCGTGAAAGGTGGAAGTTAGTTAGAAGATGTTAGACATTTTTGTCCACATTGTAATAGGTTAAACCCTATTGTAAAAGTATAAATATTTAATGAGTTTTGGGGGTAGAGGTTGTTGTTGTTTTTTTTTGGTAGCTCATGAGTATGCATGTTTGGAAGTAGCTATGCATGATTCGAGCTCTGTAGTGAATGAATGAAGAGTGAAATGTGCATTGTAGGCGTGAACGACAAGGGTATGTGCGTAGAACTAAGATATCATTTATGAGTGCAGTGCACACCTTTTATAAGGAACAATTCTAAATAATAATATGAGAAGCATGTCATAGTGGGCGTAGCCCATCTTGGGTGTACCGCGTTCAATCTTTGTGTTATGATGCATGTTGTGTTGTGATGTGTTTATTTTAGGTTTTGTTTATGGTGCACATATAATGTATGAATGGTCAATATGAATATGTTCTCTATTTTGATGGTTATGCGCGCATGTTGTAAGGTAGAATGAATGAATGTTAAGTAGAATGAATATGATGATTGTCTCACATTCCTCCATGACTGTGGAAACTCTTTTCCTGCACTCCCCATAGATACCTCAGGTGAGACTTCACCTTATTGATGGTGATTTTGAAAGGGCCAGTATATTTAGGGTTTTTTTGGTGATTTAATGTTGAACCTCATGTCTACCCACTGCGCGCCAACAACACTAGAGTAGGAGTGTGACACGTCAATAGCCTAGAACAGAGTATGGGTATTCTCTAGGTGAAGAGGCATAGTCTTAATGAAATATCATTGATTTTTCCAAGAATCCAAGTGAGAAAAATCATTGTGATGCATGCCCTCAAAATGTGTATGATCGCAATATTTGGCTAGGAATTTGTGGGGACATGAAACTCTCCTTATTCTTCAAATCCACCTTCCTTGGTTCTGCACCCTTGTTCTTTTATAGGGGCTCCAAAGGTCATCATCATGAACCATCATGTCCTTTAGGTGTTTCATTCCCCCTCATTAACTCATGTGTCCAAACGAATCATTTCACCCCTTCGTGGAGTCAGTGGCCCAAATGAATCATCACACCCCTTCGTAGACCTGTTCGCCCAAACAAATCGATGCACTTGTCAATCGTCTTTCCCCTTGGTACTGAAGCACCCCAACCTTGGTCACTTCATACTTGGGAAATCCCCTTGGCATGTTCATATTCCCAAGGTATCCACTTGCCCATTTAGTGAAACATGTAACACACCCGACCCCCTAAGATCTCTTAGGCTGGTGGGTGTATAAATTTACTCATTTCATTTCTCAAACCACATTTTTTTATCGTTCCTCAGAACCCGATTATGATCTCATAATTCAGTTCTACTCCTCGAGATATTTCCAACACTTATAATTAAGTGAAAATATGAAACTTGGTTCAAGAGTTATGGTCTTCTAAAGTTTTGAACCATATCCTGCCTAAAACCCATGTGGCATCCACATGGATCCATGTCAACTGTGTCGTCCTTCATGGAACTACCTAGAACTGAAATGTTAGGACACGTCACATTCTGAAGAAACACTCTCATCCAATGGGTGAAATGCATGCACACCATTCGTGATGGTATCGTAGGCATCTTATATTCTCCACTAGACATGAAGATCTATGGATCCCCTACACTAATGCAACCAAAGATTATCTTGATTTCCAGTTACATGGTGGTCTAGTCCCCAAGGAAGTTATCCAACTGGGAATACACTCCACCTTCCCCTTAACCCTATAGAACACCTCACCACACTGAGCACCCTGCCCCACTGGGAACTGGGGCCCTAGCCTCACCAAGACCCATGAAACCATAACTTCTCCCAACTGGTGGCCTAGTTCTCCAGTCTAACAATTCCCCTCCCAAGATTATTCCAAGAAATTGATGGCCAATATCTCTCGACCTTTGGAATCCGATGGTTGAGGTACAAGTGTTCCAAACCGAGTTTTCTGCCCCATTTTTATAGGGCCCACAATTGACCCACACAAATATGACATCTACAAGTGTCATCCTCTATGGAATTCTAGCCACCAAGGTGGCATGATGCATCATGATGTCATCATCATCTTTCTCTCATTTACATATGTTGAAAAGGGGGTGGAACCTTGTGCTAGAACCCCACTCCATCGACACCGATATTCAACAAGGGCTCCCACACAGACCCTCCATTGCACTAGTTGTTAGTGACCCGATTAACCAGGGCTCCACCTTCAGTTCCTATTTCTTGGTGATTATCGGATGGTTGGGATTCATCCTTCCCTCTGATCCCATGGCTACCATTTCTCTCTGGTTTAAAACTGATTTTGAATGGGCTTAGGTTAAGTCAAGAGCCTCCTTCAGTAGAATAAAACCAATTTCGGATCCGATGTTTTCAACAAGGGCTAGTTAAGTCGTATGTTGAACACCCAGTTCTCAGTGAAGAGTCAAGATTGGTCCTTCTACTTTGGATCGACATCTATCGGTTTAATCTGAATTTATGCAGGGATAAATCAACGGGTTAAGGTTCATTTTGGGACTTAGTAGTCCTGTAGTATTATCCTACATCCTCCCACAGTTTTACCACCCTAATTCCATGTATTCTCTCATCCAACACCCAATGCAAATTTCATATATTGCAATCTTTCCATTTCAAAATCAAGGGAAAATTTACAAAAATTATCGGCCAATAATAGTCTTCCTCATATCATTGACATAGTGGACTGATTTAACTCATAATTCAACATTCATTCATGTTTAAACCATTTACATGAACATAGTACAATCTGTAATCATTAACATGCATTCAATAAACACTACAAGTAAAAACACTTATATGTTCAATGATGAATTTAACTAGCCAGCTGAATGAGGGGGAATTTCTTTCCACCTAACCATAGACTATGATGCACTTTGTCTCTCTACATAAATCCACCCCTGTGCCAGACCATGATACCACCAAGGGACTCTCACAATCAACTCAACAAGTCAAACAATGGATCAGGAAGGTTACTCTCCTTCACTCCACTGGCAAAAACATAAGTTTCCCTCTTCCCACTGATCTCAGAACCTCCATGAGTTTATTAGGCGCCTTCCTAGTTGGATTTCCTCTAAAAAAGAGAGTCCCTTCTCTACTACATAGTCTCTCGATGACCTCCCCTTACCAGTGTCAATTTATTTCCAACCAGCACCAAGGTGAGTCCCTCTTTTTATTTGGTATGGATATGGGTCCTCTCTGTTCCAAGGTGGCCATTCAATTCTTGGGCAAGTTTCCCAATTTCTTCAGAAAAACATCCCAAGTCTTCTCTGCTACTCAAATTTACATGCTTGATTTCTTATACTCAATGCATCACCATATATTTTGGGTGTTTGTGACTCATCTTTGTGAGTGATTTTTATCTATTTTTATACATGATCTCTGTCTCTATTTTCTGTCTGCATGTCCTCTAGTTATTTTTCCCTCTTTCTCCTCGTTCCTTGGGATCCCCATTCACTTCTTTCAAAAGAAAGCTCCCAATTTGAAAGGGAAATATTCGTTTTTTCCTTCTGGTTGACGTTGTAGCTAACCCTTTACTTCTCCAAATACCATTTTGAAGGAAATTATATCTTCTCCAACCACCCAGTTTGCAAGCCATTAACAATTCCTTGTGGTCAAGGTAAACATGGTACTTTTGGACAGGTTATACATTCAAGTCATGCAGGTGTAGGTTGGGTTGTTGGGAAAGCTTCCTATTTTCCTCATTAAAACTTCCCATGTCCACCTCACCAGTCCCCCTTGTGATATCATGGACAATACTACAAGGGTTCCCTCTCAGTCAACTGATTGGTGTTTTTATTAACATAAAACATTATTACAGTCTTCATTATTGAAAATGCATGAAGTATTTAAACTTAATTATAGTCTTGGGGAAAATGAGGTGTTACACAACACTTGGGTGTCAAAGAAACTCCAAGTTTCATATTCTTGAGGACTTGGGCAAGGGTCTCCACGCCCTTCTACCCGAAGACCTTACCTTTTTGGTATTTTTATAGAATATGATTAGTAGATTCTAGCGTGGTTTTTTTTCAATGAATATTTTATGGTTTTATTCAGTGAATACAATTTATTTTTTATGGTAATAATGTGATGATCATTAATAGTACACAATATGTATTTTGTATTTGGATATAATATGGTGTGGGGTTTTTTCCGATGAATACGATATAGTTTTTTCAAAGAATACAATTAACAATTTGATTGACCCCCAAAATACACCCAGTTATAGAATTTGATGGCCCATAGGAGGTTTTCCCCTTAAAAAATGTATTTGATAGGTGGATATGAAATTCACACATGAGTGTTTATCGTCATCAAAAAAATAAATTTTCCGAATTTACGTTCCATTGAGTAGGGTTTCGCTCATAAATTCTATTAGGCACTTAACTTACTATAGCTATATTGTATAATCTAGGGGATGGTACACTAGACAATGCTCATTGGAGGAATAAATGAAACAGTGAACAAAATTTAATGTTATTCTAGACTTTCAGTTCACATATTGTATATTGTTTTACTCAAACAAGAGGGTAGATGTAGACTTTGGGATGAATGCAACACTACAATTAGATTGCAATTTATGGCGAACCTCATTTGGTGGGAAATGCTCTAATTGTGCTTCTATTTCACTACTGAAACAGATCATGGTTCTTCCTTTGAAGTTCCACAAGAAATCTCTCCAATCCATTAATGATTAATTGAATATCCAGTTACATGTCTAGTCAAGAAATGGGTTAGGAAGGATTTCCTCTCCTCTGTGGCACCAAATAATGTTTCTAGTTATGACGAGGAGTCTTTCGATGAGGATTTCTTACTCATATCCTTGCCAACTATTGTTCTTGGGTTTTCCCCATCAATTTCCACCTATTGAAATAATTACTCTAACACCTAGGTATCTTTGTATCTAGTGATTTCCTTACTGCAAATCACGTTATAAGCTCACAAAACAAAACTACACTGCTGGAATATTCAACTCAAATAAAGATAGCAGAAGCAATACTAGAAACCAAATCATGCACACATAAACACCAATATTTTTGGGTAGATAACCCTGGAAAAAAACTGCAGGGAAAACCGGTACTAAGATGATTTGATTATAATAAAATCAAGGCTCTCGTAACAAGGACAATGGCCCACTAATAGAAATACAACTACATACAAACCTGGCAAAGTCTCCTTTGCTTTACGACCCAAATTTGGCATGATTTTCTAGGTGTTCGCACCTTTCCTTAAGAAAATCCATGTATACACACCTATCTCCAATAAAAACCACATACATGACCTCAAGGTTTGTATGGAAAACTCCATACGGATCAACCCTTTCTTGTGGCTTCACTCTATTGAAACCCACTTGTGGATGCATCTGTTCTCTCTTCTTTTTGACCTGATCTCTAGATGGAAGTCCTTATTGACCCATCCAAGATCTCCTTGAATCATAGTCCTCTGTGATCCAACCCTCTGAGAAAAAATTCCTTCGCTGCTCTCAAGAATATCAAGTTTTTTCTCCTTCACCCTAGCCTTGCTTTTATAATCTTGAGTTGTGACCTAACCCTAATCTCCAAAGTGATTGATGGTTGAGATTACTTCTCACCTCACTTGAGATCAATGGCTAAGATTAAATGATAATTACTTTTATCATTTCATTAAATAACTCAATTAATTAATAGAATCACTTTACTTTAATAATTCCTTTAATTAAAGTAAAGTCTCAAGGTAGAAGGCTTTGGACGATTTCCACATGTCTAGACACTTAGGCATGTGTGGAAATACCTGTCAAATGCTACCAACATCAACACTCCCTCTTAGCGAGGAAGGTATTATGCACCACTCCAAGTTTGTCTCTGAAGAACACAAACTTCCCTTTCACTAAAGGTTTGGTCAGAATATCTACAGCGTGCTCATCTATGGAAATATACTAAAGATTCATTTCTCCCTTCTAGATTATATCTCGAATGAAGTGGCATCTTATCTCTATATGCTTGAACCTGTCATGGAATATTGGATTCTCTGAGAGTTTAATACAACTCTGATTATCACAGTATATCACTGTAGGCTCTAACTCCTGATCAAATAAACCTGTAAGAAATTTTTGAAGCCAAATAACTTCACATCTAGCCATAATAGTTGCCATATACTCTACCTCTATTGAAATGAGTGCTACAGAAGTCTCCTTCCTGTTTAACCAAGTAATCATTTTTTATCCCAAGCTGAAGGAGCACCTCAAGGTGCTCTTTTTTTCTATTGCACTCCCTATCTAATATGAGTCTGTATATCCCTACAACTCCACCCCATCTCCTCCAATATAACTCAATCCATACTCCATTGTACCTCTCAAGTACCTGAGCACATGCTTCACTACTATCCAATGTGTTAGCACATAGAATTGTAGGGTTAAAGAATCATGGCACAGAAGATCTTATTTTTTTCAAAGATTTTATTTTAAACAAATTCTCAGGGATTATGTCATAAAGTTTCTAACAGCTTCCTCCAAGTGTGCAAATTGTGTTTAAGCTGGGTGTTGTGAACTGGCGCTGCAAACTAGCTGAAAGAGAGTGTTGGAGGTTGAATAGTTTGTAGACATGTGTGTTAAAATCTCCAATTATCTGCATCAATCTCAAGTCTATTGGATACTTCATAAGGGTTATCATGCTATTTGAAGGTTGAAAGGAGGTCCTTTTACTAATATATTTGTTGGCGTTGTGAATTGTGTTGCGAACCCTCTATTCTAGGACTGTTGAAACTTTCACCTTTTTCATCCTTTCAAATTCATCCTTAAATGAGTGAATTCTTACCCCTATCCAATTTACAATGTGTGGTTTATCATTTGCTGAATCAAGATTAAAGTTGCAAATGTTGTTAATGTTGTTAACCTATTTTTATGCATTTTACAACATTTTTTCGATGTTGGCTATGAGTTGTAAGCCATGAGTATCAGTTGTGGTGCTTTCCTCTAAGTCATATATCAATATAATGAAGTTTACAACACTCTTGGGACACCTAATATATTTTTTAGATGATAAACTTTAGAAAAGATGAAACAAGTTGCTACAGGAAATTTTGCAGCGTCGGCACCGCGAAATGGTATTTTTTACTGTTTTTAAGAAATTAGCACACATCAAAGGACGTTTTTGCTCATCAATTTTGAATGCTAATCTGGGTTCCTCTAAAATGTTTTGTGGAGGAATAATATGATTTTTCTGACTTGTTGACAAAACATCGGCCCAACCCAGTTTGGAATTTGAGAGAAACAATTAAAACACCAGTTCACTGCGAAATGTGTTGCAAACTCTCTATTTTGCATAGTTGATTGGATATTTGCCTTGTTGGGAGGTTTCCACCTATCAAGGAGGGTTTGAACGAATTCTTAGAGGTCATTTAGATGCTAAGGGACACAATTTATTAATGACTTCCAACAATTCCTAAAAATTAAAGACCTCATGCAGTGAGTTGGAAACAATTTATTAATGACTTCCAACAAATCCTGAAAATTAGCAGTTTGTTGTATTTTTGTCTCTTTGTCTATTGCCACCTATCTCTAAGGCCTAGAATCCAATGAAATAGATGGGATTCGACCTCCTAAGGATATTTTGATACTATTTTATATTTAATGAAGGAAGGAGATCTTCGAGAAGTGTTGGATTCATGAGCCAAGAGAGGCTAGAGAGAATAGGAGCAGGCAATTTCTTTGTGTGTGTTCATTTGTAAGCTTGGGGGCATTTTTATCATGTAAATATTCCTAACATTGAATATTCATGAGATTTGTTATATCATATTGTGTTATTTTTGTTATTCATATTCATTTCTATCTTGCTTGAATGAATTGTAGATTTGAGGATCAATGGCTATATTTGATTTATAGATTCTTGAGCAACAAAGGGTTTGTTGTGATTTCCTATAACTCATTGTGTTTATTCAAGTATCTTTCTAATCCATTTTGCAGAGAGGATCTTTGTTTAATGGATGATCTAATTTATGTTAACTTATCCTTTCTTCCATATGCAATCTTATAATCCATTTTTATGATATGCTTTTCAAATTCCTTCTAACTTCGGGATGTTTGTGTGAATCCATTTCCCATTGGTGTAGCCTACTGATCTATAATTTGTTGCCCTCTCCATTTATTTCTCAATATTGTTGATCCACCTATTCAAACCAAAAATTATCTTTTACATTCTAATGGGTGTTTAGCTTACACTTTAGCAGTCAAAGTGTGACTTCTAGTGCTAACACAATGCACCTACTTCGGATCCACCATGAACTGACTCAAGGTGTTCATAGAAAAAAAATATCTAGCCTAGTGTTGACCAAATACATCAAGGATCCTATCAGCTGTAAGTTAATCTTTGGAACCACCAACTCTAAATCTGAAGTGACAACCTTATTCACATTGGTAACCATAGGTGTAGTCATTGGTCTACAGTCTTCTGTCCTGAATCTCCTCAAGATCTCAACTATGTACGTCCCTTAACCAAGGAATATCTCTCTTGATACCTACCATACCTATAACCCTAAGAAATAATACATCAATACAATTTCCTTCATCTCAACTTAATAGTTAATCTATTTTTCACCCTATAATAAGCTCCTCTACACATGTGAGAAACAAATCATCTATGAACAAAACCAAAATGAGTGGATCCTCCCCAAAAAGTATGAAGTACAAGTTAGGATCTTCCTCACTCTTGGTAAAGCCAATACTTTTCAAGTATCTAAAAATCCTAGAATACAATTCCCCAGGCTCTTGTTTGAGTCTGTACAAGGATTTCTTAAGACTACACACATGAGACTCCCTCCCATGTACCTCAAATTCATGAGGTTTCTCTAAATATAATTCCTCCTGAATAATACCATTGAGGAAAGTTGTATTCACATCCATTTGATGTATCCTCCACCTCATAATTGAAGCAATAGAAATAACAACTCAAATATAATCATACCTAGAGATTGGAGAAAATTTCCCCTCGTAGTCCACTCCCTATTTCTGGGAGAACCCTTTTTCCAAAAAACTCACCTTGAACTTCTCAATGCTACCATTTACAACATGATTCATCTTGTATAAACACCTAGAAATCACAATTGAATTCCCCTCCAGTCTCAACACTATGTCCTAAACACCATTCCTCATAATAGAGGTGTACTCCCCTACCATGACATCCAACCATACTTGTTGATTTTTTGCTTCCTAAAAAATGTAAGGCTTATCATAAGCTCCATATAATTTGAAAACTTCCTTGGAGGCCTGTGATATCTAGCCACACTCATAGGAGCCTCACTAGCATCCCTCAATGTCTGTAAAAGTCACTTGGGTCTCCTGACTTGACTAGAAGGGGATAACACCTCCTTCCCACCTAAAGTCTGAGTTGTTAATTGTTTCTCATCCTTCAGGGCTTGCTTCTCCTCATCCTTTTTCATTGTTGATGACTCCTGAGATCTCCTAGATACCAAGTTCTCCTTGAACTTAACATCTCTACTCACATCTATATTCCTTTGCGCTAGTATGAAGATCCAATAATCCTTTGAGGTCTCGATGTACCCCACAAATATACCCTTTTGTAATGAAGGCTCAAGCTTTGTCCTCTTCTCCATAGAAAAATGGATGTAGATGAAACAACCAAATATCCTCAAATATCCTATCTCTGGCTTTCCTACTGAGAATTCCTCCTTTGAAATCTTGTCCCCTAATATCCTGTGAGGACTCTTGTTCTACACTTATATTTCCATGTTACACGCTTATGCCGAAAGAGACATAGGAAACTCTTGGTCATGTATCATAGCCCTAGAATAACCAATGATGGACTATTTTTTTCTCTTCGCAACCCCATTCTACTGAGGGTTATATGAGATTTTTATCTCCCTCTTGATCCCTACCTCCTTGCAGAAATTCTTAATGGTATTGGAGGTGTACTCTCCCCCATTATCCAACCTCAAGACCTTGATATTACTCCATTTTTGGTTTTCCACTTGAGCTCTAAACTCATGAAACAGATTGAATACCTCATCCTTGGTCTTCATAAAGAATATCCAGGTTTTCCCGGAAAGGTAATCAATGAACATCACATAATACGATGCTCCATACATTGATGCTATTGATATCATCCCACTCACATATGAATGGATAAGATCCAATATCCCCTTGGACCTGCTCTCACTGCTTGGAAAATAAGCCTTGGAATTTTTTCCAAGTGCACACCCTTTGCATACTTCGTGGTACTCAATACTAAACTATGGAATACATGTAACAATCCCACTCAGAATGATCAATTCCCTATAGTGTAGGTGTCCCAACCTCATGTTCTATAATTCACATAGGTTTTCATTGTCGTGTACCAAATCCTGAACAATCTTGCCTTGCAACCTGTATAAAGTGCCCTCTCCAATCCTAATGACCACTCTTGTGTCCAAGCTATATTTCTCTAGAAGTATGAGTAATTTCCCTCTCTTAAAAGTAACGATAAAACCCCTATCCTCTATAGTTAATACTGAGATCAAATTCTTCTTCATTCCTGGTACATAAAGCACATCCTGGGCATCCAATGAACCTCATGACTCAAGCCAGAACATAATTGTTCCCTCTCCCTTCATAGTATACTTGGCATCATCACCAAGATCCACTTGAACATTTGAGTCCCTCTCCATCAGAGTATAAATATCCCCCATGCTTTTTTCATATGAGGATATGCACCATTTTCCAAGTTCCATGCACTCTTGGTGGGTGTGTTGGTAGAAAGGAAAGAAACTAGTGAGAAATCCTTCTCAAACTTCACTGCAAAATCATATAGTTGTGTCTCTAATGATGTTGTTGTCTACATATTTCCTTTTCCCTTCTTATTCTCTATACATTGAGATACATAATTTCAATTCTTATGATAAGAGAAGAACTTGATTTTACTCAAGTCCTTATTCTTCCCAGGATATGATGATCCTTCATTATTTTTACCCTTTTTGCTAGAACTCTTTCCTTTGCCCTTCCTTATCTCACTAACAAGAGACAAGTTCTCATCACTACTTCCCTGCTTGTTTTTCTTATACTCCTCCCAAGTATCTTCATGTATGCAATCATCCCAAAGTCTCTTTCTATATGGGAGTTTAAGTGCAAACTCCCTTGAAAAATGGTTCTTGTGACTTGGGAAGACCATTCAATGCTGCATTCATGAGCTCTACGTCCTCCATTTTCTCCCCCATTCCTACAAGTTAATCACATACCTATGTGATCCCGATGAAATAGTTGGTAACATTGTCAGATCTAGATATATGCACATATCTGAGTCTATTTCTTAATACCATATTCCTATTCATGTTAGTGCTCTAGAATAAACCTACCAAGGCATCAAACATCTATTTGGTCATCTTCTTCTTGGATAGGTGAGGAATTAGATGATTCTTCACTAAATCCAAGATAACTTGTTGAGGGGTCCTAAATCCCTTTAACTCAACAATAGGAACCAAACCCACCACCAAGGCCCAATTAGAATCTGCAACATTTAATAGTGGGATGGTTCTCCAGATCTGTCGATCCAGACAAATAATCAATGGGCTTTACGTGGTGATTGACAAGATATCTTCTTGTGAAAAATGCTCCTTCAGTTTGAACGTTATCTTTTTGTATTTTTTTTTATTAGATGGGTCCGATAAAATATGTGTCGATATAAACCAGCAGGTAAAAGGGGGAAAACCTAACTACCGAAGAAGGTTGAGCTCGGGATAACCCTCATACTCAAGCAAGTAGACAAATATTTTCACACCTACGACAAGCCTAGTACTAGTACATCAACTTCTTGGTATTTCAATTATTGACTAAGATACAATTATCGAAATAAAACATACATGCAATAAAATGACGGCATGACCAATGTTTCCAAAAAACCTGGTCAAGGGCCAACACATGTCAAGTCTTGTTCTGCATGTTGTTTGACTATATCATGCAAGTCGACAAAGTCCTCAGGTGAGTCAAATTCTGGAAGACCGATGTCTCTCATCTCTTGATTGATCTTGACCCAATTTTTTTTCGCAATCGTCCCCTTTTTCTTGAATCTCCTGCTGAGGTTCTTGGGCCATCTTCACCCAGTATTCAGCTGACTTCCTTATCCAATCTATCTTATTTTCCCTTATCACCCGAATGTCATGATCTTCGGCATCTCAACCCTTTTGAACCACGCTGATGTAATCAATTATTTCCACCATTTGTTTGGCCTTTTCATACCATGTTTCCACGTCTTTGCAAGTCTCTAGCGCCATAAGGGCATCTTCTTGGAAGTCAGCTATCTCTGTAGTGAAAAGTTGTCGTTCACTCGTGAATTTTCCATAGGCGTATTGGAACTCACTTCTCAAAAACATCATGGCTTGCGTGGAGTATTCATAATATTTATCCAAGTGGTGCAGATGACCCAACTTCTTTAGCACAATAGCTAGCTCCTCTTCATCTTTCCTTGATCTATCTAGAGAGGCATCTATGATCACCATCCTTGCACTGATAAGCTTGAATATTTTTTCATTCTCTGTGTTGATAAATTTCTCCTCTGTGGTGATGAGGATCAAGTTTTCCAATGTAAGCCTCCTCTTCTTAGTGGTTCTCTTCATGATGGCTTTCCTCTTTCAGTTGTAGGAAATTCCTTGTATATTGGCAACCTCATCAACCGATTCAGGGATTTTTTGTTCTCCCCAAGTTAGAGTGTTTCACAGGCTCCTGACTGTGTGTATCTATTTAAGTCTAGGTTCATGAACCTCTTATCTGTGTTCCAATGGCTCGGCCTCTAGTTTCTTCTCATAGGCACCGAACAAAACTGAGGAATCAGGGGCAGGTTTGGTACTTACTTGATAATATTCTGTTGAAATGTCGATTTCCTGTTTTGGGATTTCTTCTTCCTATATGCCCAATCCTAGCTCATCCCTTCAAATATCCATCAGGGTTTCCAATATGTCAAGTGGATTAGTTTCTAAGTCCCTTTCAACCTCATGCTCGCTCTACGAACGACTTTGAACTGGCGCATTGGGATCCGGGGTGGATGCTTTCTCAGGTTCTTTCTTGTCTATAATCTGCACTAGAGTGACCGGGGAAACCTATGAACTCTCCTCATCATCATAGATGGTTATCAAATCGAACAAGGGATTTGGTACATGTTTCCTCCCTGATGTTCTTGCTATCTTAGGTTGGGTTGAAATTTCCCCTGGTGATCTGATCTGTGGTGGTGGAACTTCAGGGTTTTCTGACCTGGTGATTTCTTTAAGATGCATCGACTCTAGGCCACTTGGTTCTCCTTGGCTTTCGACTAGGTCATCAGCGGGGATCCTCATGATCTCTATTAGATCAGGGTCATTTTTCAATTGATCAATGATTGTTTGTGCCCCTTCTATTAAGAGAAATCCCCTTCTCTGTGTCTTTGTTGTTTCTGACGCTCTGATTTCTCCCCTGGCTCTAAGGGCCTCTTGAGCTGACTGCTCTATCATTTCCACCTATTCATCCATGATCATGGCCTTGAACCTGGTCATGTTTGGGTTTTCCTCTGCACCACCTCATCCCAGTCCTGACTGCACTCTATGAAAATTTCATCCTCAAACTTATCATGAGCATACAGCCAGCAGGATGATACTTGCAAAGCATGTTGGAGGATCAAGCCTTTAGGATTTTGCTTGCGGAATCGGCCTATCTTGAACCTAAATTCCAGTTAGTTAAGCCCTTCTTGTTTGTCTTGAGAAATATCCTTCACCGGATAGAGCCCTGTATGAAAATCATAGGGTATGAAATCTCCTTTCTTGTTTTTGACCAGTGTGGCATTATAGCCCTGCAGGATGGTCTGATTATAGATTTCTCCCACAACGATCTAGTATGGGACATGAGCGGGTAGGATATGTGGTGCTCTGGTGGCCCTGAACACCCTGATGTAGGTTGAGTGTTTTTCTAAATACCAATGGCCTATCGTTTCTATCATTTTCTTTGCTGTCACAGATAGTCATGGGAATTCATTCTTAAAAATTATAAAATGAATGTGGGCGATGAATTCATCGCAGATGAGTGCGTAATATTTTTTTTACCTGTTCTCCCATAGTATACTGAAGTAGACCTGGACCGGGAGCTCTGCAACATGCCATCTTAGATTCATGTCGGTGAAGATGTTCCTTGATCACATGACATCAAGCAGGTATGAGGCCATGTAGAAAGTGGATGCCTCTCCTTCCTTCGACCTGAGCCTATTGTACACAGATGCTTAATTTTTTTGAGATTATCGCTCTCCAGTTGAAGCTTCTCCCGAGGATTGCCACTGTGTATGTTTTTTAGTTGAGAAAAAGTTATAAATATTCTCCTTATTACTATGGTTTGTGATATATTCTTTGTTAACTTTTCCATTAATTTGGAGCAATTAGGGAAGAAAATGGTTAAAAAGTCTTTAGGAAATATTATTGAATGATATTAGATATTTTATGAACTTTGGTTTCAATTGTTTTGATTTTATTGTAGAAATGGACAATTGTTGTTAGCTAAAGATGATTAAGAATATCGAAGGAATCAAGCATAAAACAATTAACAAGAAGATTGACTTTTTATTTTGCAATCTTCATAAATAGTAAAAGCAATACTGAGGATCTCTCGATCCTTAGGATATATTAATTTACTTATCTCATTGTAATATATAAAGGATAGTTAACAATAGAGAGATAACCAAGAAATTTAACCAAGCATTCAGATCTCTTAATTGTTGACATTTTGTACAGCAATCCATTGTAAATGATTTACCAGTTATGGAATTAATGAAAGCTTCAAGCGTTTTGATCATCTTTGCGTACAAAGTTTTTCGTAGCAATACCTTTTGAAGACCGTGGGCCTAGTCGAAAGGAGTTACTGTCTCATCTGTAATCGTATCAATTCTGTTATAATTCTGTGATTTGAATTTCCTTTCAAATAGTTAGATAGATTTGATAATGTGTTGATTCTTTTATGAATTGGTTATGTTGTTCCATTTGCAGAGAATAGATGTTACATTTGAAGGTTGTTGATTGCTGTCCCATTTCCAATTGTTGTAGATTTATTGCATGTGAACTCGTTTCAATTAAATTAGCGTTTATTGTTCTTTTCTCATTTGTTTTTCCTTTTATTAAATTTGTAGTTGTTGTTCCTTTCATTTAATTCGCATTTGTTGTTCCTTCTTAAACATTCAGTAGACCGTTGTTCTTTTCCAGTAGATTAATTAATAATCAAGAGATTGATTCATTAAGTGTTTTTGCAGATTAAACTATTGTTTCTTAGATAATTGAATATGTAAATTGATTGATGCTTTGATTCATGGTGTGTTATTATTTGCATTACAACTATCGAGTGAATTATTAATTTCAGAGTTTTTAGTCAATGTGTGAAGAGCTTGATTATTGCAGTAATCTAGATATACTCAGATTTGTTGTAGTTGAATTATCTACACGATTTAAACCTCCATAACTATCTGCATAGACTTTGTTGATATTCTTGAAAGAAAAGATGAATCCTCGGTTGATAAATTAATGTCACACTAAGGTTGTTTTTAGGACATCTTTAGAGCCCAACATATGCCAAATGCATCCATGCTTTTGAAAACTTAGAGAGGTCCTTTTCTCCATATAACTGGCAGATGAGAGCCATCAAATAGATGTATGGCTCCCTTAGGTTAATCGCTCCATACCAGCCATTTCTCTGGTTAGTGAACTTCTTGTCCTCCTTCCACCATGAGGCCATCAACCGGCTGGTGTCATGGAACTCATAGAAATTCACCACGAAGTCCGTGTTGAGCCGCTCCTCTGGGTCCCTGATCTTGTAGTATTTATGGAATTCTATTAGGAGAAAAAATCTAACACATCCTCCATTATCATCGTTGATCAAGCATTTATGCCCATCAATGTGGTCAATGAGCCATTTCAGAACCTCTATGCAAAGGAAAACCAGGGTTCTACTTGCCACCATGTGTGTAAATACGACCATCAGATGTTCAGGAACGCATGGTCATCGAGTACCTTCATGTCTGGGTCATTGTGTGGGATATACTATGGATATTCTTCTCGACTAATTCTGGTAGTATTACTTTGGATCTGGTGCTTGCTTCAGTGTCACTGAAGGCCAGAGGCTGGGAAAAAGCTTTCTTTGTTAATGTTTTGATGATAGACTCCACCATGGGAGTGTACTCCAACTGCCTCATGGTCTCTGGAGACAAACCTTCGCCTATTTTAGCTTCATTTAGCTTGGGCGCCCTCGGCAAGCATCTGGTGGTTGGCATTCTTGGTGGCATATTTCCTACAGCTAGAGCATAGTTTAGAGACTGTGGAAGAAAACCGGATGTATATATAATTACAACCAATGAATTGACTAACTTGAAAACATACCTCTGCAACTTGTTAAACCTAGTTTTGATAATCAAGGGTCAGTACAATCTCGAGGTGCTTGCTTTTCTCCTTTGTATGCTCTGGAATTTAACTTGTGCATAGAATGAATTGGTTCAAACCCGTTCTATAGATTTAAACAGGGATGAACTTACCTTGTCACATCAACCATTCAATTCAATTTATGAGTGTAATTTCATTAAATCTTCCACCAGATCTTCAAATATGTTTAAACTTAAATTCATCATGGGTTGACGGTGCGGGCATGGGTGGTAATGTGTCCTATCGGTGATTTCAAATTGGTGTTGTTTAATCATCACATGAGGTAGCCACAAATGCAGGTTCGGGCATTAACTGGTCTATTAAACATCCAAATCTGATCGTATCTTACGCCGCGAACATCCCATCGTTCTGCTCTTTCAGTTGGTGGATCGGGGGTCGAGATTATGCTTCAAACATTTTTGTTGATATCCAGTTGCAAAATCTTTGACACTGATCGATCTTTCTGTATAGAGAAGATGTTGAAAAGCTGACTAGGGGGTGTGACTAGGACCCAGGGAACCTAAAAATGACTCAGGATAAAACTAGGTTGTACAACCCCCTTACATCGTAAAGACATGTGGAATTTGAGACTAGTGACTTCATTCGCTTGTGTAAATTGGAGTTGGGACTTTCTTTAAGACATACGATATAAAACCCAATCCTATCTTGCCAACGATGAAAAGTGTTAAGGATCGGTGATCGGCGATAAACTTACCCAAGTGCTCTCGGATCGACTCTCTCGAAAAAGTCTTGATGCCAAAAAAGCATCGAGGATCAGCGATCGACGATAATTTTAATGCATTCAAAATGATTGTTGTAACCTTTCTGGATTTCCCCGATCCCGATAAAGCGCATCAGGCATCGACTATCGTCAATTTATTTACGTCCTTTGTTAACATTTGTCCTCGTATTTTTCCAATGTCAAAGGGGATCAGATATCTCTTGAACCTTTATGAGAATAACTTATGCAAACCAAATCTTCCTTCTACCGATGTCGATGAGGATCAGCGCTCAACGACTATTGTTTTTGTGTTGTTCCTTTACTTTCTTGATTTTTTTCCGATGTTGAACCTGAGTGCGTTAAGTGTAGTGTTTAGATGTCAATTCTTAATTTAGGTGTCAAGGTCTTTTAGACATGAGGTTTCACAAGTTCAAACAAACCTGAATAGGTGATAAGAGACATGAAAACAAAACAAAGGTAAACCATTTCCCAAAGTGAAATCGAGTGTTGGCCCTTGACCAGGTTTGGAGGAAACGTTGGTCATGTTTGACCATTTTCGGGACTTCGACAAGCTAGTCGAAGACGGAGCGCCCAGGGGAAGTAGAGATAGTAGGATCTCACCCTTTTTGTGGGATTTTTTGGCTTTTAGGGTTTATGTAACGGGTATGGGATGTTGGCCCAGGGTTTCACTCATGTTTAGGCCCCTTTTATAATGTATAAATAAGTAGATAGGACTTATAGTGAAGGTAGTTGAAGGTGTGGCTTAGTGCATGAGTAGTTGGCTTAGTGAATGAGTAGTTCGCTTAGTGCATGAATGTATTAAGGCTTGCATAGCTAATTTCAAGCGTTTTGTAACTGTTTTGTGTGTAGAATGTGAAAGGCTTTGTGTTGTGACCTAACTTGGGGAAGGAGGATCTGGGGAGGTGCGTGCAGATTCTCCTGTCCTGTGTGGAGTTGGCTCTATAGCTAGGTGCCTGTAAGGATATTGAAAAAGACTAATAAAGAAGAGAAGAGTTGGTGGACGTAGCCCCACACTGGGGTGAACCACGTATATCATGTGTTATTATGCTTTGTGCAGTGTTATTCATGGTTTTTATGTGTTTATGTGCTTAATCTTGATGACTGATAGATTGATTCATTGATGCTTAGTGCTTTATATATGAATAAATGTTAGATATTCTCTGATGATATGTGATAAATATTAGATATGCTTAAATATTGATTACTACTACATTGATCTATAATGACGGTTAATCTATGATGTGAATAAGAATTAGAACTTGATGAATGTTATTGGAAAAGTGCTCTATTAAGTATCGTGATCACATATCCGTGTCCCAGCTAGGTTGTATACACTTTAGTCCTGCAACCCCCCCTGCCTCTACCTCGGGTGAGACTTCATCCTCTTCATAGGTGTTGTCGAAAGGGTCAATAGTGTTGGCCCTTGGTTATGGAAGAAATCGAAGATTACGGAAGAAAAGGTGAAGTGCGAACTGCGCGGAAGACACACTAACCAAGATCAAGTCGAAGTGGTTAGAGCATCATAAAAGGAGTGAAGTAAGGGTAGACGAGCAGTTGGAAGAGAAGACAAAGGAGAACAAATTAGCAAGGAATATAGATCGTGGAAAACTCAGCAAGCTGAAAAAGCCACCAATATATTCTTTGGAGCACCTCACAGGAAAGAAGGAAGGATAGGCTGGCGAAGCCTGGAAAACATGGGTCAAGTTGACCTAGGGTTTTAGACACCTAGGGTTTTGTCATTTTAGGGTTTTGACACCTAGGTTTCGGCCTAAGGTTGTTCGAGAGACATTGTAATTTATAAATAAGGGTCAAGAGGACTTGGGTTGGGTTAGAGAATGTAATGAGCAATTATTGTTATGGAGAGAGAGAAGTATTCTGTCGAGAGAGATTCTATGTTGTAAGATCTTCAGCGGGGTGAAAATATCAACCCTGCAACTGGGTGCATAGGGAGGGGAGAGAAGGAGAGAGAGAAAGAGAGAGATCTGCAAGCTAAGAGCGCAGATAGAATTGTATGTTTTCTTATAATATCAAGAAACATAGTTCTATGGACGTAGCCCTAGGGAGAGGGTGAACCACATATATCCTGTTGTTCAGTGTGATTGATGTGGTGTTCTTTTGCCTTCTGATTATTCTTTTATTTCATCATTGGGTTAGATCTGAGATATAACTGTGTGAAGTAGGTTTAAGTTGGTAAATGATATCTAGATGTTGTGTTGTTGTTGTTTTAGACCCACTTTGCATTTCCTCTGGTTGTAGACACCTGTTTCCTAAAACCCCCTATTGCTAATTCAGGTGAGATTGCATCTGTTTTGCAGGTGTTTTCGAAAGGGCCAGTAGTTAGGGATTGTTGGTGCACTGTTAGAGTTGAACCCTGGGTCTGCCCCTATGCGAAAAAATGGTTCTGTTGTGGGGATCGGGATATTCTTAAGGGAATGTCAAGGTGGTTTCCATCGAAGACAGATATCCATAAGTGGATAGAAGAGCAAGAGAAGGACTTCGTGGAAGCCCAAAATAAGAACCCTAATATTGGCACAGAAGACTGGTTGGGAAGGTATATCTTTACTGATATACACGAGATTTTCTTTGGAGGAATTCATAAGGATCTATACGAGTGGTTAGCCAGATTAGTAGATACCCAGTTTGAAATCAGATATAGACCGCCTGTGGTTTGGACATCAGCGTTGATCAAGAAGGTCAAGAGAGTTGATAAAGCCATGTCAAGAGCAGTAGATCATTGGTTTGATAGCACCATTGGACGGTACATCATCGAGTTTGCTATTGACAGAGTAGAGTCATATAGCCAAGTAGAGAGATATTTCTTTAAGGGGCCGAGAGGAAAAATTTTACACTTTTTGAAGTTGAGATCAAGATGCTATTGCATGAGAAAAACATATTGAAGATACAATACTTTGTCAGACTCAAAAGCTAATGTTAAAGAATTTAGACAGCGACAACGACACAAAGGTTGGACATATTTGCAATGGTAGAACCTTCAGAGAAGTTCCTCTTGTGAACTTGTTTGAGAAGAATCACGAACCACTAGCATAGGAAGAAGGGTTCTACAGTGAAGAAGAAGAAGAGTTATTGAACAAGGAACATTCTGAGTCCACTAGGGAAGACACAGAGAAGACTGAAGAACATCATCGAGAAGAATCGAAAACTTCAGGAACTACACCGACTGTCGAAGTAAGTATTATTACTCCTCCTGTTGTTTTAGCAGCATTAAGTAACCAAAGTAGTCAGAGTTATCAAAGCACTCAGAGCACTGTTACAAGTAGTCCAGTACATAATTAGTCAGGAAACCTAGGAAGATCTATGGAAAATGAGATGAGACTACCCACCTTTAGGGGAGATGGATCTAAAGATCCTGATCAGCACGGGTTTTTATGTGAGGCTATGTGGAGTATTAAGAATGTCACCGATGAAGATGTTAAGAGAGCTCATTTTAGTAGTACCCTAAGAGACCATGCACTGAGCTGGTACATGAAGTTCATCCAAGGAGTTTCACAGTCAAAACTGTTGAACATGATTAAGAATGCGTTGACTGTTGAATTCAAGAAACCCAAGTTGGAATCACAATGCATTACAGAGCTGAAGGAAACCAAGCAGAAAGTAGTTGAACCTGTTTGGTAATTTGATCATAGGTTTAAGACCTTGACAAGCCGTTTGAGTTTTCAGATTCCATAGGAGAAGAACAAATAATGGTTAATTGCTTCCCTCCTACCACACATCAGAGTCCCTCTAATGTGGCAGGGGATTGCTTCATGGGCTGAGGTGCTGGAGATCGCCATGAAACTAGAAACAACCCCTATGGGATAATCCATCTCAGGTATGAGTCAAATTTTGAGTCATCTAACAAGCTTATCTCTATAGGTCGAAGATATGAAGAAGGACAAGGGAAAAGATAAGAGAGAGGACATCTGGTGTATTATATGCAAATCAGAAGGTCACGATAAGGAGCATTGTCCCCTATTTCATGAATACTTGGCCTCTAGAGCTCTGAGCCCTTTGAAGTAGGTTACTCTACCTTGGTGCGAGGTATGTACAAATAGACATTGCCCTAGTGAATGCTATTACATGCATAAATATGTTCAAACATCTACAAATCTTTACTGCACATTTTGTAAATCTGTGGGGATGATGAGAAATATTGTAGAGATTATGACCTCTTGCATGAAAGGTCAAGGGATACATATAGGATTCAAGGAGAGGTGCAGCAAGAAGAAAACACTACACATTTTAATTCCCTAGGAAGAGGACACTTCACCCCTTGTGGTGGATTGAGAGGAAGAGGATGAGGAGGAGGCATGGGCCGAGGTCGAGTTCAGATCATTTTTTATAACTATGCATATCCAGGTCACTTGGCCAGGGACAGTCAAAACCCTTGTACCACTTGCAGTTACTGCAACTCATTTGAACATGTCATAGAATATTTTCCTGCATTGTTAGCCAAACTTAAGGAGAGATGAGGAGGAAACCAACAAGTACAACTAATCTCAGCAGAACCTCGGGGAGTGGATTCCAGATTCATTGTTATCACTAGAGGAGGCGCTGCTACAGGAGAAGATAGGGTGACCCCAGGGAATATTTTAGAGGAATCAAGGGTCAGAAAAGATGTAAAGAAGACACATGAGTTTGATCCAAGGAAAGAGAAACAGATATTTGAGGAAGCAAGAAAATAATTCGAGAGAGATCAGGCTTCTTCATCAAAGGCTCGACCAAAAGTAAGAGAATGTAGGATTCCTCTGGCATTTGATCAGTCTGCTTGGCCCAGAGAAGGAAAAGAGGTAAGTAAGCTTATGGAATTCTTATGCACTTGCATTAACTTGATTAAGGATGAAAGAGTTGTAAAAGAGCTACAAAATTTGATCAGACAGTATGAGCTAGGAAAGGTAGATCCCTTACTAATTAGATAAGTACATCAAGTATCTAAAAAGAGAAGGACAAATAAGGAACTACACCTAAATGCTCATATTAGAGATTATGATATAGATTATGTGGTCCTCGACTTAGGTTTGGAGGTAAATGTTATGACGAAGAAGACCTGGGCACTGATGGGAAAACCTAAGTTGATCTATTCTCCTATCATTCTTAGGATGGCTAATCAGCAGGTAGTAATCCCCTTTGGCAGGCTGGAACATGTCCTTGTGGACATCGACGGGGTCAGAACATTTGTAGACTTCAGATTAATTGAGATAGTTGACGATAGTTGTCCTTATCCTGTGTTATTAGGAATTGATTGGGCCTTCAATAATTCTACTGTTGTTGACTTAAAGAAAATAAGAATGACATTTGAAGGTGATGGCGTTAGGGTCATTGCACCTCTGGATCCTGATGAAGGTCGCAGATACACAGAACCCATCAAAGAAGAAGACCATGCATATGAGCTAGAGAATATATATAAATTGACAGCACGAAAACAGGATTAAATTAACCCTACAACAGATGGGAATTCAAGTTGGCGAAGTGACAACGCATGTTCATCGGATTTGGAAGAAGCACTAGAGAACTGGAAAAACAAAATGTATGAATTTTTTGTGCAGAAATGTGCTAGATTGACCAGAGAAGTTCGTTGGATTGGCACAACAGTAATTAATTTTCCCACCTTTGATGGTTTGAATCACCTAGCAACTTTCTTACTATAATTTGAAGAAATTGTACTAGTACAACAGAGACTATTGGCACTGGACGAGGCCTTGAAATCAACAATAGCAATATGGTGGGAAGTACACATGTATAACATCGCGGACCGGGTGCAATGTCGCACTTTGATAACAATACGATTCTCATATCAGAAAGAAGAATGTGAAGTTAGATACACAGGTCAAAGTTGTCCGAAAAACCATGTGCGAAGTTGTGAGGAAGCCTGGGGAAGCATTCCTCAAGAGCATTGGGTGCATAAATTCCTTAACACATTGGATACAACGCCTATCAATTGGTATCTACAAGCAGAACCGTGCCTCACCACTGTAGATTGGCAAGGTATGACTCATAATTTTGTAGCTACATTTTTATTTGAAAGTCAGCACCCTACAGTAGATCAAGCTTTACAGGTTGTAATACATAAAGTATTTGAGGAGGCACCTAACCTCCCTCTGGAGAAAGATGGCGATGAATGGATTGCACCTCTTCAGAAATTGCAAGGATGTTACAATATCAATGCCGATGAAGACGATGATCCTAGAAATGTGAACATCGTAGAAATATAAGGATAGAGAGACATAGAAGGACCAAGAGTCGAACTACCTTTTATTGGATAGCCAATTAAAATCAGGAAAGTCAATATTGGGAAAAAGCAATCACCTAATTTGGCCAACGTTAGAGATTATTGGGATGATGCCACTATTGATAAGATCACATAATTACTTCATGAATACCAGGACTTGTTTCCAACCAAGTTCACTGATATGAAGGGCATTAAAGGACCCATGGGAGGGATGAAGATTCCCTTAAAACCAGATGTAAGGCCAATCAAATAGAAACCCTACAGATTGAATCCCAAATATAAGAAAAAATGTAAGATTGAATTAGACAGAATGCTAGAAGCGGGAATCATAGAACCTATTGAAGAGTCAGAATGGATTAGCCCTATGGTGGTTCAAGACAAGAAAATGTGAGAGATCAGAATCTATGTAGACCTGAGAAAATTGAATGATGCATGTCTACATGATCCCTTCCCTACACCATTTATTGATGAAGTGTTAGATAATGTGGGAGGATAGGAAGTCTACTCCTTCACCGATTGATTTTTAGGTTATCACCAGATCAGGATTGCCAAGGAAGATCACCATAAGACCATATTTGCAACAGAATGGGGATCCCACCAGTACACAGTGATGCCTTTTGGATTGAATAATGCACCAGCCATATTTTCTAGGGTGGTGGTCGAAGCATTCAAGGATTTTTTACATAAATTTCTGGAAGCCTATTTTGATGATTGGACTATTTTTATCTTATTGAAAAATCATATTGAATGTTTAAGACTAATGTTAGATAAGTGCAGGCAATGTCATATTTCCCTGAACCTTGAGAAATGCATTTTCTTTTCACCCTTTGGAGTGTTGCTAGGCCATATTGTGTGTAAGCAGGGGTTTCTAGTAGATCCGTCCAATATTACCATTATTTTTTATCTACCCCCTCCTACTTCAGTTAGATAGATGTGCACTGTGCTGGGACATACTGGATACTGCAGGAATTTCATTAAGGGATATGAAAAAATTACAACACCTATGGAGAATCTTTTGAAAAAATATTGTCAATTTCACTGGACAGAAGAATGGCAGTGGTTGGCACAGGGGAAGACCCAAGGTTCAGCACCAAGAGCGCACCAACAAGCCCTAACTATTGTCCCTTTCGACAACACCTGTGAAACAGATGTAGTCTCACCCGAAGTAGCTATAGGGGGGTTGCAGGACAGAGATATCTACAACCAAGGGTAATATCAAGTGGATCTAATACTAGAATAGTACAGCATGCATATAGCACTTATCAGATTATATCTACTCCACACAACTATCTATCAGATCTAACACAATAATGCAGTAGTGGTATATCAAATGACAAATAACAAAGAATCAATCACACACGACACAAGGTATATGTGTTTCACCCTCTCTCTAGGGCTACGTCCACAGAACTGTGCTTTATAATATATTAAGATAAAGAATAAATTTCTTGTCGGCGCTCTCAGCTAGCAGATCTTATTTCTTCTCCTCGCTATCTCTCCCCTCCCTATGCACCCAGTTGTAGGGTTGATCTTTGCACCTAGCTGAAGATCTTACAATATAGAAGGATCTCGTACTTAGCACTTCTCTCTTACTCAATATTACTTACTCAATCACACAATGACAACAACAACAATCATAACACTAACAACAACCCAACCCAGGTCCTCTAGACCTCTATTTATACATTACAATCACTCACCGACATCCTTAGGCCAAAACCTAGGTGTCAAAACCCTAGATTACAAAACCCTAGGTGTCAAAACCCTAGGTCAACTTGACCCGTGTTTTTAGGGCTTCACCAACCTGTCTTTCCTTCCTTCTCGTGCGGTGCTCCAAGGCATCCAACAGTGGATTTTTCCTATTGATAAGCTGTCCACGATCCTTATTTCCTGTTGATATGTCATCCTCGATCTCCTCATCCAATGGATTGCTTTCTCTTACTTCGCTTCATATTTTTTTCTCTTTTGCTCACTTCGACCTAGTAACAGTCACTGTGTCTTTCGCGCAGTTCGCATTTTGCCTTTTCTTCCTTGATCTTTGCTTACTTTCATAACCAAGGGCCAATAGGCCCCCAACACTCACCTGTGAATCGTCCCAAGGAACTCCAGATTTGACCTTTCTATTTTACTTCGACTTCAAACTGCGCAGTGCAGCCTTTGCTTTTTGCTCTATGCCTCCTTTCCTTCCTTGTGCAGACTATATTTTTTGTGTTTGGTACCCAGTTTCAACTACACCAGGTACCTAGACCCTTTTCATCATGCTTTTACTGAGAGCTGCGAGGCAGCTGGTTGTCATAATACAACTTCATTCGGCTCCCATTCACCAAACCTTCCTTCCATTCTCCATTCAAAGTCTTCAACTGCACAGCTCCTCCTTCTATAACATAGGCGACCTCAGAAGGCCCAAGCCAATGTGTTCTAAACTTTCTTGGATGCTTCATGAATTTACTTTCATATACAAATACCATATAGCCTTGCTTAAATGCCTTCATCTTAATTTGTCTGTCATGGTAGGCCTTCTCTCTTTCCTTCTGTATTTGTTGATGGAATCCTGCAATAAATATGTCTTCTTCTAGTTCGACCAATTGTGCAATACTTTCTTGAACAATGCCAGTGTCGTCCATATCTATAAAGGAAACAATTCTCAAGATTGGTACCAAGTATTCCATTGGGACAACAACTTCGAGACCATACACAAACTTAAAATGGGTTGGCAATGTTATCTTCTTACAAGTGGTTCTGTAGGCCCATAGTACCGTTGGTACTCTTAAATCCCAGTCATCCCTGTTCACACTGCAAATCTTCATCAGTGAGATCTCCAAGATCTTGTTGAATGCTTCTACTATCCCATTTGCTTGTGGATGGTAAGGCGTGCTCTTCTGATGGTGGACTACAAATTCCTCAGTCAGGGGTTCAACTGATTTATTTATGAAATGTGTGTCANCTTCATCAGTGAGATCTCCAAGATCTTGTTGAATGCTTCTACTATCCCATTTGCTTGTGGATGGTAAGGCGTGCTCTTCTGATGGTGGACTACAAATTCCTCAGTCAGGGGTTCAACTGATTTATTTATGAAATGTGTGTCTTGATCACTCATAAGGATCTTTGGGCATCCAAACTTGGTTATGATGTCATCAAATATGAAGCACGTAGTTGTATTTGCACTACATTCCTTAACTTCTCTTGCCTCATCCCATCTGGTCAAATATTTTGTCCCATTGATTATGTACCTTTCTCCTGTGCGATTTCCTAGTGGTTTTATAGGTCCCATGAAGTCAATGGCCCATTTCTCAAATGCTTGTAGTGTCAGTTGTGGTGATAATGTCATCTCATATCTTCTGGACAGTTTCCCAACTCTTTGGCATACATCGCAAGCTTGGTAATAGTCTTTATCATCTTTGTGTTAGGTAGGCCACCAAAGGCCAGCTCTAAGAACCTTCTGCACAATTGCTTCCCCTGTGTAGTGTCCTCCAGCGATGCCTTCATGATATTTATCAAGGATCAATGGTCACTCTACCTCCATAACACACCTTCTTATTATCTCATCATGTCTCATTTTGTATAGTTGTCCAGCTATAAGTGAAAATTCAACAGTGCGCACTACTAGTTGTTTCTTCTGGGGAATTGTATACTCACTAGGTGTCATTCATGTTGAAAGGAACTAGAATATTTCCATGAAGTGGTAATCAATATTTCTAATGGCCAGTAACTATGCATCCAGAAGTGCATCCTCCAAACTAGTGGGTTCTTCTCCATGTTCCAACCTCAACAAGTGGTCGGGACCTTTGTTCATTCTCCCTGGCTTAACAACGATCTCAAAATCATACTCCTGGAATAGAAAAATCCATCTACATATTCTTCCCCCCCAACACTGACTTGTTGACTAGGTATTTCAGCGTGGAGTGATCAGTAAACATTTTAAAGTGTCCTCCCAACAAGTAGTGGCGAAATTTTTGTAGCGCATACACCATGGCTAACCCTTCTATTTCAATGGTGGTATAATTAATCTGAGCTATGGATAGTTTCTTGCTAGAAAAAGCTAACGAATGGTCAATATCTCATTCCCCAGGTTTTGCCAATACTTCTCCTAAGGCAATAGAAGACGCATCAACATGCACATGAAACTCCTTTCTCCAATCTGGGAAAACCAGAATAGGCGCAGTAACCATTTTCTGTTTCAATGTGTCGAAGCTCTGTTGGCACTGTTCTGTCCAGCTAAACTGACAGTATTTCTTCAAAATATTCTCCATGGGTGCTGCAATCTGGGCATATCCTTTAATGAACTTCCTGTAATATCCAGTATGTCCTAGTGCAGTGTGTAGTTGTTTGACTGAAGTAGGAGGGGGTAGATCAACTATAATGGAAATTTTAGATGGATCAACTAGCAATCCCTTCTTTCATACAATATGACCTAATAGCACTCCAAATAGTGAGAAGAATATGTGCTTATTCATATTCAAGGCAATTTGACACTGCCTGCATTTGTCCAACATTAGTCTTAGACATTCAATATGATTTTTCAATATACTAAAAACAGTCCAATCATCCAAATATGCTTCTAGAAATTGATGCAGAAACTCCTTGAATGCTTCGACCACCACCCTGGAAAATATGGCTGGGGCATTCTTCAATCCAAATGGCATCACTGTATACTGGTAGGATCCCCATTATGTTGCAAATCTGGTCTTATGGCGATCTTCCTTGGAAATCTGGATCTGATGGTATCCTGAAAATCCATCTGTAAAAGAATATACCTCATGGCCTCCCACATTATCTAACACTTCATCAGTGAATGGTGTAGGGAAGGGGTCATGCAAATAGGCATCATTCAGCTTCCTGAGATCTATGCAAATCCTAATCTCTCTTGTCTTATTATCTTGTACCACCATAGGGCTAATCAATTCTGACTCTTTAACAGGTTCTATAATTCCTACTTCCAGCATTCTGTCAAGCTCAAACTTCACTTTCTCCTTATATTTAGGGTTTAATCTATATGGTATCTGTTTGACTGGTCTTACATCTGGTTTCAAAGGGATTCTCATTTCTCCCATAGGCCCTTTAATGCCCTTCATATCAGTGAACTTGGTTGGAAACAAGTCCTGATATTCATGTAGTAACTTTGTTATCTTGTCAATAGTAGCAGCATCCCAATAATCTCCAATATTTGCAATCTTTGGTGTCTGCTCAGTTCCAATGTTGACTTTATTGATCTTGATCAGATATCCAACGAATGGTATCTCAACCCCTGGTCCTTTCACATCTCGGTGGCCTTCTGTTTCGGCAATGTTCACCTTCGTAGGATCATTGTCTTCATAAGCATTGATGTTGTA
The DNA here is from genome assembly GCA_032191745.1 of Picea mariana. Classification (NCBI taxonomy): domain Eukaryota; kingdom Viridiplantae; phylum Streptophyta; class Pinopsida; order Pinales; family Pinaceae; genus Picea; species Picea mariana. The sequence goes on along the minus strand of JASDQU010736984.1, from coordinate 62,101 downwards.
ATAGCCTTGTCGTTTCTGGAGAGGCGCAGTCCATTCATCCTCTTCTTGTTCTAAAGGGGGGATAGATTCCTCCTCAAATACTTTCCTTCTTACAATCTATAATGCTTGATCTACTGAAGGATATTGATTTTCAAATAAGAAGGTGTTACAAAGTTCTGAGTCATACCTTCCCAATCTGCAGTGATGAGGCGCAACTCCACTTGAAGGTACCAATTGATAGCGGTTGTGTCCAACGTGTTAATGAATTTGTGCACCCACTGCTCTTGAGGAGTGTCTCTTCAGGACTCTTCATAGCTTCGCACATGGTCCTTTGGGAAGCTTCGACATGTGTACCTTACTTCGCATCCTTTTGCTTGTGCTCAGAACCGCGCGGTCATCAAGGTACGACATTGTACCCATTCTATAATGTTATTTTTTTGTGTCCCCCCCCATATTGTTGGTGTTTCTTTCAAGGCCTCATCCATTTCCAACAATCTTTGTTGTGTTGGTACACTTGCTTCGAATTCTGACAAGAAGGTTTCTAAAGGATTCAGACCATCAAAAGTAGGCAAGTTACTTACTGTTGTGTCAATCCAGCGAACTTCTCTAGTTAATATACAACATCTCCTTGTAGATACTTCATACATCTCATTCTTCCAGTTCTCTAGTGATTCTTCTAAATCTGATGAACATGCATTGTCACTTCGCCATCCTAGGTTTCCATTGGTCATAGTATTAATGTAATCCCATTGTTTGGCTGTTAGTTTGTATATGTTTTCTCGTTCATGTGCGCGGTATTCTTCTCTGATGGGTTTTGTGTATCGCTGACCTTCATTTGTATCTAAAGGTGCAATGACCCTAAGGCCATCTCTTTCAAATGTCATATTTCTTTTCTTTAAATCAACCACAGTGGAATTATTGAAAGCCCAATCAATCCCTAATAACGTAGGGTAAGGGCAACTATCATCCATGATCTCAATTACCTCAAAATATGCAAACGTTCTTACTTCATCGATGTCCACATGGACATGTTCCAATCTTTCAAAGGGACTTAAAGTTTGTTGATTAGCCATCCTAAGTCTGATTGGGGAATAGATCAACTTCAGTTTTCCCATTAGTTCCCAGGTTTTCTTTGCCATGACGTTGACCTCCGACCCTAAGTCGAGGACCACATAGTCTATATCATATTCTCCTATCTGAGCATTCAAGTGTAGTTCCTTATTTTTCCTTCTCTTCTTGGATAGTTGATGTACTGATTTATTCAGTAAAGGATCTATCCTTCCTATCTCATACTGTTTGATTAAATTTTGCATCTCTTTTACAGTGCTCTCATCCTGGATCAACTTAATAAAAGTATATAAAAATTCCATGAGATTTCTTACCTCTTTTCCTTCTTTTGGCGAAGCAGACTAATCAAATTCCATAGGAATTCCATATTCTCTTACTTCTGGCCATGTCTTTGATGAAGAGCCTTGGTCTACTTTGAACTCTTTTCTTGCCTCATCAAATATTTGTCTTTCTTTCTTTGCATCAAAAGTTTGGGTCTTCTTCCTGACTCTTGATTCTTTTGTAGTCTTTCTTTGGGTCAGTCTATATTCTCTTGTAACAACACCTCCTCTAGTGATAATAGCGACTCTAGGGTCTTCTCCATGAGGCTCATCATATATTAGTTGCACTAGTAGGTTCTCCTGAGGTCCCCATTTATCTTGAAGTTTAGCCAACAATGTTGGACATTCCTCGATGACATGCTCGAAAGAGTTGCAATAGCTGCTAGTGGTACAAGGGTTCTGACAGTCCCTTGCCAAGTTTCCTAGTTGTGCGCAGTTATAACAGATTATTTGTCCTCAAACTCAACCCATACCTCCTCCTCATCCTCTGAATCCACCATGAAGATTGAAGTTTCCTCTCCTAGGGGAGTTATACTACATAGTGTTTCCTTCTTGTTGTGCTTCGCCTTGAATTTTGTATATGTCTCTTGACCTTTCATGCATGAGGTCATAAGCCCTACAATCTTGATCATTATGCCCCATGTACTTACAGAATGTGCAATACAAATTTGTGGCTTTCTGAACATATTTTTGCATGTAATAGCACTCACCAGGGCAATGTCTATTTTTGCATACCTCGCACCAGGGTAGGGTGACTTGATTTAAAGGGATCCAAGCTCTAGAGGCCAAGTATTCATGAAATAGGGGACAGTTTTCCTTTTCATGGCCTTCTGATCTGCATCTGACACACCAGATGTCTTCTCTTTTATCTTTTCCCTTGTCTTTCTTCATATCTTCAACCTGCAGAGACAAACTAGTTAGCTGACTCAAGATTTGACTCACACCTGAGATGGATTCTCCCATAGGGGTTGATTCTAAATTCATGGTGATCTCTAGCGCCTTAGCCTATGAAGTAATCTTCTATTGCATCATAGGAACTCTGATGTGTGGCAAGAGGGTAGCAATGAACCATTCTTTGTTCTGCTCATATCGGATCTGAAAAGTAAATTGGTCTGTTAAGGTTTTGAATATCTAATTGAATTTCCAAACAAGTTTGGCTACCTTCTTCTTGATCTCTTTCAGCTATGTAATACATTGTGACTCTGACTTGGGCTTCTTGAACTCTGCAATCAATGCATTCTTGATCTCATTCAGCGGCTTAGGCTGTGCAAGTCCTTGGACAATCTTCATGTACCATCTCAGTGCGCGATCCCTTAGGGTAGTACTAAACTGAGTTCTTTTAACAACTTCATCGGTGACATTCTTAATATTCCATACGGCTTCACATAGGAACCAGTGATGATCAGGATCTTTAGATCCATCTCCCCTAAAAATAGGGAGCCTCATCTCATCAGCCATAGATCTTCCTAGGGTTCCTGACTCAGTATGTGGTGGACTACTAGTGACAGTGATCTGAACGCTTTGGTGGCTTGGATTACTCTGATTTCTTAATGCTACTGAGTCAATGGGAGGGATAATAGTACTTACTTCAGCAGTCTGCATAGTTCCTGAAGTTTCTGGTTCTTCTCGGTGATATTCTTCAACTTTCCCTTCCTCTGTCCCAGTGGGTTCTGAATGCTCTTCATCCGTCAGATCTGCCACTTCTCCACTATAGAAACCCTCATCCCCATAGTTCTACTTAAATAGGTTCGCAAGATGAACTTCTATGAACGCTCTCCCACTGCGCGTATGTCTAGCCTTTATGTCATTGTCACTATCCAAATTCTTGAACATTATATTTTCCATATCCGACCAATCTATTGTATCTTCGAGATGTTCTTCTCATGCAATAGCATCTTGATCCTCAAATTCAGAAAATGTAAAAATTTTCCTCTGGGTCCCTTGAAGAAATATCTCTCAGCTTGGCTATATGACTCTACTTTGTCAACAACAAACTTGGTGATGTGCCCCCCAATGGTGCTATCAAACCAATGATCTACTGCGCTTGACACAGCATTATCAACTCTCTTGACCTTCTTGATCAGCACTGACGTCCAAACCATAGGAGGTCTAGATCTAATCTCAAACTGGGTATCTGCTAACCTAGCTAGCCACTCATATAGCTCTTGATGGATTCCTCCAAAGAAAATCTCATGTATATCAGTAAAGATATTTATTCCTAACCAATCCTTTGTACTAATATTAGGGTTCATGTTTTGGGCTTCAACGAAGTTCCTTTCTTGATCCTCTATCCACTTTTGAATTTTTGTCTTTGATGGAAACCAGCTTGACATTTTCTCAAGAATATTTTGGTCCCGGCAATAGAACCATTTGTTGGCACAGGAGCAGACCCAGGGTTCAGCTCTAAGAGCACACCAAGAAGCCCTAACTATTGGCCCTTTCGACAACACTTGCTAAGAAGATGCAGTCTCACTCGAAGAAGCTATGGGGGGGTTGCAGGATAGAGATGTCTACAACCAAGGGGAATATCAAGTGGATCTAATACTAGAACAGTACAGCATGCATATATCATGTATCAACTTAGATCTAGTTCACACAACTATCTATCAGATCTAACACAGTAATGCATTAGCAGTATATCAAATGAAAAAGAACAGAGCACCAATCACACACGACACAAGGTATACATGGTTCACCCTCTCTCTAGGGATATGTCCACAGAAATGGGATTTATAATATATTAAGATGAAGCATACATTTAATGTTTGTGCTCTTAGCTATAAGATCTTATCTCTTCTCCTCTCTATCTCTCCCCTCCCTGTGCACCCAGCTACAGGGTTGATCTTCTCACCCAGCTGAAGATCTTACAATACAGAAGGCTCCCATAGTCAGCACTTCTCTCTTACGCAATATTACTTACTCAATCACACAATGACAACAAAAACAATCATAACATTAACAACAACCCAACCCAAGTCCTCTAGACCTCTATTTATACATTACAGTCACTCACCGACATCCTTACACTAAATCCTAGGTGTCAAAACCCTAGATACCAAAACCCTAGGTGTCAAAAACCCTAGGTCAACTTGACCCACGTTTTTAGGGCTTCTCCAGCCTATATTTCCTTCCTTCTCATGCGGTGCCCCAAAGCATCCAATGGTGGATTTTTCCTCTTGTTGAGCTATCCACCATCCTTATTTCTTGTTGATCTGTCATCCTCGATATCCTCATCCAACAGCTTGATTTCTCTTACTTCGCTCTATCTTTTTTTCTCTTTTGCTCACTTCGACCCAGTAACAGTCACTGTGTCTTTCACACAGTTTGCATTTTTCCTTTTCTTCCTTGATCTTCGCTTACTTTCATAACCAAGGGCCAACACCAGCAGAGCTTCGACACACTGAAACAGAAAATGGTTACTGCGCCTATTCTGGTTTTTCTAGATTGGAGTAAGGAATTTCATGTGCATGTCGGTATATCATCTATTGCATTAGGAGCAGTGTTAGCACAAAAAGGAGTAGGATATATTGACCATATGTTAGCCTTTTCTAGCAGGAAGCTCTCAACAGCTAAGATAAATTACACTACCACTAAGAGAGAAGTATTGGCCATGGTGTATGCGTTGCAGAAGTTTCGACACTACGTATCGGGCGAACACTTTAAGATGTTCACTTATCACTCTGTGCATTGGGGGGAAGAATATGAAGATGGCTACTGCTATTCCAGGAATATGATTTTGAAATAGTGCTCAAGCCAGGGAGAATGAACAAGGGACCTAACCACTTGTCTAGGTTGGATCATGGAGAGGAACCTACTAGTTTGGAGGATACACTACCAGATGCACAGTTGTTGGCCATCAGAAGGGTTGATGATCACTTCGTCGAGATAGTCCAGTTCCTATCAATAGGAATGGNTGGTAGTTCACGCTGCATATTTTTCACTTATAGCTGGACAACTATACAAGATTAGACCTGATGAGATCTTGAGGAGATGTGTTATGGAGGCAAAAAGACCACTAATTGTGACATAATCACATGAAGGCATCGCAGGAGGGAACTATGCAAGAAAATAAATAGCGCAGAAGGTTCTGAGAGCTTGCTTCTAGTGGCCCACTTTACATAGAGATGCTAAGGAATACTACAGAGCCTGTGATGTATGCCAAAGAGTTGGGAAACCCTCCAGAAGATATGAGATTCCTTTAGCACCCCAGATAACCTTATAGGCATTTGAGAAATGGGCCATTGATTTCGTGGGACCTATCAATCCACCAGGAAAGTGCACAGAAGCAAGATACATCATCACTTCAACAGAGTATTTGACCAGATGGGTAGAAGCAAGAGCAGTTAAGGACTGAAGTGCAACTACAGTTGCGCGTTTTATATTTGATGATATCATAACTAGGTTTGGATGCCCGAAGATCCTCATGAGTGATCAAGGTACACATTTTATTAATAAGACTATTGAAGCCTTGACTCAAAAATTTGAATTTCATCACCAGAAGAGCACCCCATACCACCCACAGGCGAATGGTATAGTTGAAGCTTTTAACAATATCTTGGAGATTGCACTGACGAAGATTTTCAATTTGAACAGAGATGACTGGGATTTAAGAGTACCAGTCGTCTTATGGGCCTATAGAACCACTTGTAAGAAGCTGACAATGCAGACTCCATTTAAGTTGGTTTATGGTCTAGAAGCAGTAGTACCTATGGAATATTTAGTTCCTAGCCTGAGAATTGCAACCTTCACTAATATGGATGACACGAGCACTATGCAAGAGAGGCTTGTGCAGTTGGTAGAGCTATAGGAAGATAGATTTATTGCAGGATTCCATGAGCAGGTACAGAAGGAACGAGAGAAGGCTTACCATGACAGACACATCAGGAAGAAATCCTTTAAGCAAGGATATCTGGTATTGGTATATGACAGCAAGTTCATGAAGCATCCAGGGAAGTTCAGAACACATTGGCTTGGGCCATTTGAGGTCGCCTATGTTACAGAAGGAGGAGCTGCGCAATTGAAGACACTGAATGGAGAGTGGAAGGAAGGTTTAGTGAATGGGAACCGGTTGAAATTATAGTATGGAAACCAGCTGCCTCACATCTCTCAGTAAAAGAATAAGGAGATGGGTCTAGGTACTAGGTGCAGTTGAAACTAGGTACCAAACACAGAAAAGATAGTCTGCACAGGGAAGAAAAGAGACAGAGCAGAAAAGAACAGGTTTCCCCGCGTAGTCTAAAGTCGAAGTGAAACAAAAGGTTCAAACCTAAAGTGCCTCGGGACGAGTCACATGTCAATTTTGGGGGCTTATTGGCCCTTGGTTATGGAAGAAAGAGAGTATTATGGAAGAAAAAGTGAAGTGGGAAATGCACGAAAGACACACTGACTGAGATCAGGTCAAAGTGGTTAGAGAAGAAGAAAAGAAGGAGTGAAGTAAGGGAAGAAGATTCGCTAGACGAGAATACCGAGGAGAACAGATTAGAAAGGAGGATAGATCGTGGACAACTTAGCAAGCGTAAAAATCCACCAATAGATGCTTTGGATAACCTCATGGGAAATAAGGAAGGATAGGTTTGCAATGCCCATAAAACGTGGGTCAAGTTGACCTAGTATTTTAGACACCTAGGTTTTGGCATTTTAGGGTTTTGACACCTAGGTTTTAGCCTAAGGTTGTCTGAGAGTCATTGTAATGTATAAATAAGGGTCAGGAGGACATGGGTTGGGTTAGAGAATGCAATGATCAATTATTGTTGTGGAGAGAGAGAAGTATTATGTCGAGAGAGAGTTTGTGTTGTAAGATCTTCAGCTGGGTGTGAAGATCAACCCTCTAGCTGGGTGCGTAGGGAGGGGAGAGAAGGAGAGAGAGCAGGAGAGAGATATGAAATCTAAGAGCACAGATAGAACTGTATGTTTTCCTATAATATCAAGAAACACAGTTCTATGGACATAGCCCTAGGGAGAGGGTGAACCACGCATATCTTGTTGTTCAGTTTGATTGATGTGGTGTTCTTTTTCCTTCTGATTATTTTGTTATTGCATCATTGGGTTAGATCTGAGATATAGCTGTGTGAAGTAGATTTAAGTTGGTAAACGATATCTAGATGTTGTGTTGTTGTTGTTTTGAACCCACTTTTCATTTCCTTTGGTTGTAGACACTTGTGTCCTGCAACCCCCTATTGCTACTTCGGGTGAGACTACATTTGCTTTGCAGGTATTGCCAAAAGGGCCAGTAGTTAGGGCTTGTTGGTGCACTGTTAGAGTTGAACACTGGGTCTGCCCCTGTGCCAACAGGTAGTTAGGGTTTTTTTGGTGCGTTGTTGAAGCGTTGAACCCTAGGTCTACCCCTACGCCAACAAATGGTTCTGTTGTCTGGACATAAAACTGTGATTGTTGGGAACTGAAGAAAAGCGAGAGATATGTGCGTAGATCTATTGTTATAGTGCGCAGTATTCTACTTGACTTGTGAATCTCTGTGCTAAGAGAAGGAAGCCCGATCTGAAGAAAGAGGTAAGATCTTGAAGCTTTGTGTTCTGATAAAGGTAAGATAAGTGGAAATTTTTGCTTCGCTAGTATGAATCTAGGTATGTTTGATAGATTGTGTCCTAGTCTGAAAGCTAGGGCACAACTAGAAGAAGGAATATTTGATCTAAATAGATTTGATAGAAATAGTGAAAGATATGTTATTCCTATACATAGAAAGAATTTTTGGACTAATAAATGGATGCAAGACCCTAGAAATATTTTTTGTTGATTAAAGTTCCATCACAGTGATCCTAGTGCGCAGTACAGGAAAGGTTGGGGATCATTTAAGAGAAAGAGAGGATTGACATTGTGTTATAACTGTAGAAGATCGGGACATGTTGCTAAGGAATGTCCTGGTATAGGTCCTATTTTTCTGTGTTGTAAAGCTATTGATCATGAGGTTTTGGATTTCCCTAGAAGGATTGCTAAAGTTGAAAAGATGAACCTGAGACATGAAAACCATGAGGAAGGTCAAGAAACTAAGGATATGTTAGATAATCAGAAAGAATCAGAGACTATATTATTATAGATGAGAGAAACATTGAAGGACCATAGAGACATCAGTTTACCAGAGATCTTAAAAGAGGAGTGCATAGAAACAAGAATAGGAGACTTCAACATAGACTATGTTCTGGATGAGGAAACACAGGTGAATATCATTCCAGAAAGCACTTGGAAATTTTTGGGAAAGCCTGCTATGATTCTTTGATTAGGAGGGATAGGATTGTTTAAAGGAAAGATGATAACCCTATGTGGAAGACTTACTCATGTACCTAATATTTTCAATGGAACATCGACCAAAGAAGAATTTGAAGTCATTATGTTTGTGGAGAACAATGCCCCGTTTGCACTTTTGTTAGGAAAGACTTGGATTGAGAAAAATCAGATCAAAGGAAAGCAGAGGAAGAAGCTACAGAATAGAAAAAACAAGAATTAAGGGACTTCATAGCCAATAAAATAGAGTGACTAGTACAAGAAAAAGAGGACAAGTAGAAGCAACTGAGGGCCAGGGACTTAGCTGTCAAAGTTGAAAGAATGCAGGAATGCTTAAAGAACCTATCCATGCAGAAGAAAAGAGAGCCTACCCCAGAAATAGCAAAGAAAGAAGTATTATCCTCGAACCCTTTGAAAGACCCTCAGCAGTGTGAAGTTACTATGCTAAGAGAAGATAAGAATAAGAATGGAAAGAGGAACCCAGAGACTCAGATCACAGGAAAGCAGGAAAGAAAGCTCAGTAAGAAGAAGGAAAAGTTAGAAAAACTTCAGGAAGTTCCAGAGAAGAATTTGCAGAAGGCAGGCTTGCACAACTCGAGCCTCACCGGAATAGAAAAACCACGCAGAATGGCACTTCGCTACAAATAATCTATATGACCCTTGGAGGCTTCTCGACCATTAGAATGACTCTCTAGAATGTCTAGAAATGCAGTTATTTCTGGAAAGACCGCCATTGGATCGTTGGGATTGTGCCACAACGGATGGAATCGTATTGATTGAGGCATTCCTGCCCATTTATTTAATCCTTCAAATGCCTCACTGGGGCCACTTTTGCAAACAAATATATTCGATCCCACAGAGAATTGATCGGCGCATACTGCATTGTATTGTCTATACCTTGTCGTCCATTCGATTACCTTGAGTTTCTACTCACCTACCCGAGTTATTTGATTACGAGCATGCATGTCGGATGACCTTAGCACAGTAGAGAAATCCGTAGAATAGATATTGATCAACCTTATGGATGAGAAAGTTATGTCCGGAGGTATATAGGCTTCATCTATGGGAGGAGTGAAAGCATCCCCCTCAACTGCGCGTCGATCTAGTCGAGTAGAGAATAAGAAAAGAATCAAGCACCATGATGATCTAGTGAATGCAAATCAGATCTCGTCAGTCTTTCCTGACTATATCCCACCCTTGGATGACGTGGCTAGTCGTGACAGTGTCCCGAGGGATTTCGACTACACACTCATCACGACATACCTCCCGAAGGGGATACCTGCAGTGGGACCTATTGGCAGCCACTAATTAATTTTCATTCTTATCACAATCAAAGTCTCCACAAAAAATATCATATCTTTCTGTAGCTGTCATCACCTCCCATTTATAAATGTTTTTAATTCTGAGTTTTGAAGCGATTATTAGATTAAATCTCACCCTATTAAGTTCTTATCATTTGCATTTTCATTTGTTTTATTTTTAATTCATGACTGTAAGCATGAATTTAAACATAAAACTTGGGTTGGTTTAATAATATTTTACCTTAGAAATATCATTTTAAAATCCACCCATATGTGATTAAAATTCAAATCTTGTGAAATGGTTGATTAACCCATTATCGAATTTTTCTTGTTTTATTATGGTTGTTATGAATTCAATGGTTCGATAGTCCATTTTCAAAATGTTTTGATGCATGAAGAAACTTGGTTAACTGTTGATATTCTTTTCATGACTTTTATGGTCATATCACCATTCATGCCGATGAGTACAGGCATGTTGTACTTGCATTTTCACCTTACCTTGCTGGCCCAAAACATTTATGAAGATATTCATTATGTGCAGTGGGTTTTGTACTATGTAGGTTTTGACACTCATCACAAGAGATGGTATGGATTTCTATGAACCCTCTGGTTTAAGTTCTCCCTAATTATCCTATCTGAGTTATGATATCCCCCAGGCTCTACTGTTTTCATGATTTTACTCTCCGCTCAGACCTGTTTATGTTGCTCGCACATTGGGAACCTAAAAATATTTCGAGTGATTTTTGTTTCATCCTTATTACATTGGTCATGGAACTCGTCGTTCGTATAGAGCCAAATGGATTCCAAGACTTACTATCCCATGAAGATGCTATTAATGAACTAAAGGATCATGGGTGGGATGTATTCCTCAAGAAATTCGAGGGCTATAATCTCCACGTTGAAAAATCTTTTGCACAAACCTTTGACGGTTTCAGAGCTAAGATTGGAGACATATAGTTGGAATTGACAGAGGATTTTGTGAGAAAAGCAATAGGGCCCCCATCAAAGGGAGAGAGGTGGTTTAAAAACACCAAAATAGAAGAGGTCCCATGGAGTTTATTTATGATATCACGTAAAACCACTTGTTGTATAAAAGGTATTCCTATCACTCTATTAAAACCCAGATGACATAGTCTACTTTTAATTCTGAAGAGATTTATTACGTGTGAAGGTCAATACAGGCTGCTTTTCTATATCATATCTGTTTTCTTATGAATTTCATAGGGTTTGAATTAGATATGCCATTTTACCTATTGATGATTCTTTACAATATGTCCAAGCGTTACAAGCGACAGGGTATCAATTCGAGCCTCTTTCACCATGGACTCATTAAACTCTTGTTGGTTCATTACCTGTCGAAGATAAGTGACAATTAGGAAACCTTTCTGATAAGAAATGGATTCACACATGTCGATGCTACAACCACTCCTCTTTTAATTGAAAACCCTAACTCAGACAGGTCAGTGGTTGAAAGCCAGTTCGTTAATTCAATTGATGGACTAGAATTTATTGATAAAGTCCCTCTAGATAAAGGATTCCCGTGTAGGTTTTCACCTGCAAGATCTTTGGAACAAGTAACTGTTGAATTAACGGAAAAATATCCTCATGTGCCTATGAATGATGCTAGTTTAAATGTTAATGTTAAATATGATGTCAAGAAACTCTGTAAAAGAAGGAAAAAATAGTGATGGATTTGAGTTTCAAGAATAATAATGTTGGTCGTCTAATCTCTAGAAAAATAAGAAACCGAAAGGGTAATCATCTGATCTCAATCGAACCGATCGAGATCGATGATCGAGGATCATATCATGAGATAGATGATTTCTTGATATGGGAAGACCCAAAAAATCAGTGTTCCAAGGGGGAGGTTATCACCCATTTTGAACCATACGATTTTGTGACCAATTTACCCACGTGTCTTAAGGGTAAAGAAGGATTTTTGGGTATCGGGCATGATCTGGAACAAACCGTAGGTAATATTGAAGCACCCCTGGTCGACTGTGTCCCGTGTCAATCTACCATCTCCCCAGTACACTATGATAGCTACCTCGTTTGGGTAGAGCGTTACTATACAGATGTTCCTCTCTTACAGGCCTGAATTAGAACCTTGACTGCTCAGAATGATCTACTGAAACAAGAGAACCTTGATCTCAAGGCACATACAGAGAGGGATAATAAACGAATCAAGAGGGTTGGAAACATAATCATTAAGAATACAACCAGTTTCAAAGAAATTATAAACTCTGAACTGTATGATCCCTCTTTGGATAATTTTAATGGTAAAACGTTTTGTTTTGATTTCATTCAATTCTGTTGTCAAAGTCAAAATAAGAATATTTGAATTTTGATTTCATTTGATAAAAATAAGACTAGCTACAGAATATATGATTCTGTATCTAAGTCTCTTTTGAATAATTAATAATTGTTTTTTTTCTAATATATCAAATCGGTTTTGCTATTCTCAGGAAATGGAGGATTGTGTTGTTGATTGCTTGGAGAAAAAATCTTTCAGGCTCACATATATGTGAGACTGCTCACATATATGTGAGCTACGCTCAAATGTTTAGTAGTTTCTCCTTCTTTAGGTTTTATCAAAATGTGGTTTAATTTTGAACAAACCCCAACTCTTGCATGAGTGGTTACTATTTTCCCTATTTTTGTAATATTACCCAATTATTATGGATTCAACTCTATCCTGTGAGATATGAGCATTTGAAACTTGAAGTAGTTTAAATATAGTTCATTCTCAGTAGTAAGGGGACCTTTTTGGATGCATTATGGACAAGTAACCTTTAAGACTGTATGGACAATTTGTTTACACCTCGGCTTTAGTCCAGCGAGACACTATTCCATTATGTTTTTCCTTTTATATTATGGAATGTTAATATATTATGCAGCTTTAGTCTTATTAGCATATAATGTTTCATTTTATTTTGCACTTTAAATTATGTCTGTAATTTGTTGTTCACATATCATATCTGTGATCATTATTTCATTCAAATATCATTGATTTATGCTTGATGTTGAGTGATATATTACACGAATGCTTTACATTAAATTTCTCTTACTATAAGTATTCATCATTACAAGATCACAGGATCTACATGTTTATTACTTTGTTTCTTATATCTTTACTCTGAAGCACACCTTTGAGTTTACTCTGGGAATGTTAGCACAAGCCTATTACAGGTTTTTCTCACAAGCAAGATAGTTGGGAGTTTGAATTGCGCAGAGACATAAACTCAGTAATTGATTAATCTCGGGTTAGTTTTACTTGCATTCTATGTTTGTTATTAGTTTGTTTATTAATGAAATAGGAACAATTTAGATTGGCTTTGACTATTATCTTGTTCTTGTTTCAAATTATGTCTTATTAGTATGTGTGAATTCTTAGATTTTAAATTATAAAATGTATGTGCTTTCTTTATATACTTCGTAAACAATTGCAAAAACATTGATTTCGCAAGACATCCACCAAAACTTGCAAACTGTAAATACCCTATTCATAATCACATGCTTATGTTTCTGCTTTAACACTTGTAAATAATTAAACTCATGTACATAGTATCGTAGTTTTTTTTAGATTAGTTTCCTTTCTTTATCTCATTTAGGATTTTATTCAGCCAACAAAGCCATTAAACCTGTCAGGCCATCTCACTCCAAATGGCTTGGGTTATTTAGACAACGACGGTCTCGATTTGACCTTCTAGTTGATGGTGTGTCACTTACGCATGTCAACAAATGGCGCTAGAAGGAGGGCCCAAATTTAATTGATGGCATGTGGAGGTCACAAGACACCTCCCCCACACACTCACTCCCCTGTTGTAACGCATAGTCGCTCAGAAAATAATGTTACACTTGAAACAACAACTACCTCAAATGATAAATCTAAGATTCTCATTGAACTAGTGACACCAGTTCCTCAAGGGGCCAACATCCAAGAAATTGTTCATCAGTCACTCATAAGAACGCATAGTGCCTTAGCCTGTATCAGAAAACCTGGTAGGCCACTTAATCAACCCCTTGATTTCTCGGACATCCGAGAACAACTTAAAGGCACTGGTTTGCTCCAAAACCCGTTAGGTGAAAATACTACCAATCCTACTGAAACACCTATCCTTGGAGCCGAAGGATCTGGTATTCCACCTTCCCCACCTGGTTCGTCTCCATCCTCTTCAGGAGGAGAGTCTTCAGACGAAGGCGATCTTCATTAGAACCATCACAGCCTTTGACACCACCAACTCCCATGGAAAACCAAAACAATTTTGCCAGACCTTGGCTTGATCAAGATGTCGTGTCTGTACCTAGACCCCAACACCCATTACCAAAATATCTGGAGAAATGGCTGCCCAAATTTGATCTAGATTCAAAGAAGTCTGCTGAGTATCACATCAAAAATTTATGTTGGCCATTAGACTCTGGAGTGTTGAACATGAGGATGTAGTATGCAAATTATTCCCTTATAGTTTTGAGGGAAATGCCTCCACATGGTATTTTTCTCAACAACCCCAAACCATTGTCTCTTGGGACAAATTTGAAACTTGTTTCTTGGAAAAATTCGGAGATGATAAATCTCTAGAAGTCTTTGTTATTGAACTCTCCAGCTTAAAAATGAATCCTAAGGAAAAAGTGAAAGATTTTAACCAAAGATTTCTTACTTTAAAGAATAAAATCCCTGCAGATTCAATGCCCGCTGAAAGTTTAATCATTGCATATTATGATAAAGCCTTGCATAATAATATAGACATATGGGTTAAAAGGTCTATAAAGAACACATTGCTTGAAGCCTTTGATGAGGCAAGTCAGATTGAGAAAGATATATTGATCCTGAAAGATAATCTTAATAGTGAAGTTGAAATAGCTTCATCCTCTAAAAAGAAAATAGAGATTTTTACTAAGCCTCCTCAAACTAAAAATCAACCAGAAACTTTACACTTAGAAAGCTTGTAAAAATCTCTCCAAAAACTATCCAACCAGGTCATTAACTTGAAGAGATCAGCCGAGGAGGCATCCACAACCAAAGGAAGTTTTAAACCTCCTTTCAGAAAACTTTTTTCTCCCAACCAGCCAAACCCAACTACAGAAGGTCTAAATTTCAAAAGTTTACAGTATGCTTTGCAAACTATCTTAGAAGCACATGATAATTCTGCTTATGTTCCTCCTGAAAGTTCTGAAGACGTAGTTGTGGAAGAAGTACCGAAAGAGGAGGAATCATCTCCCACTATCTTTGGTCACTTCTAGGATAGTATCTTCCAAGCAAATTTTGAAATTGTTCACCCCTACAACACAAGAAGCAGAACGCAAAACAAACCCCCTTCTGAAGTGGGTAAAAATGTGTTTCCAAAATAGACAAAGCAAGTTGAAATTAAACAAAGCTTAGCAGCCCTAGTTTTAGAATACGATTTAATTGAAGATCTGAAAAAATTGAGGGCTAATGTTTTTTTTTTTGAACTGCTAAAATTTCCCCTTATTTTGCAGAAAATGCTTCAGAGCATCACTGAAAACAGAAAAAAGAACGATTCTAACAACAAAAAATCAGCAGAAATTGATTCAAATGCAGCTAAGAATGTCCCAACTAAAAAGACATCTCAACCTCTAGACAGAAAGGACTTAGCAGAAAAAATTGTAGCAAATGTAGATAAAATTGTTTTAGGGACAACAGCAAAAACTCAGCAAAATTTTGCTGTCAACACTCGGAAAAATGTCCCGCCCTTTTTGTTAACCATTGAAAATTTTAAAAGGAATGTACATAATTGTATGGTCGATTCCGGTGCATCGTCAAACGTGATGCCTCTATCTGTGTACCAAAAAATTAATGCAGAAGTTAAACCCTTTGATCTCAAAATCATTCAGCTAGATCGAACAAACGTTAAGGTAAATGGTGATCTTAAGAATGTTCAGATTAGATTATCATCCAATCCTAAGGTTCATCAGATAATTGAAATTATCGTTGTTGATATCCCTGGATTTTATGGTTTTTTCTTAAGCAGGGATTGGTCAGAATAGCCGCATGGTTACTTTTCCATAGATTGGTCTCACTTGTGGCTACCTGAAAATGGACAGCCCAACAAAATCAAGATAAACAGAGAACGTTATCTGAAGCATAATGTAACAGATCTAAATGATCCAAATGAGCCTTTCATTACATCTGCAAACTCATTTGAAATGCAGGGAATGAATACCTTCTTTGGTAATTTGATGACTGAAATTTCTTCTATTACTGATCCCAGGCAGCAATCTGAAGTTATAACCTATACTCAAACATTGGATTTGCCAAGTATGCCAAGTATTACTGATGACACACAAATCTGGTCATTATACTTTGACAGATCCAAATCCAAAGAAGGAGCAGGTGTAGGTTGTGTACTCATCAAAATAGCCCTTGCACATATTTTTAGAGGTCAAGGCCTGTGTAAACTAGTGGTTGATTCAATTGAAGAACAAAAAATTCAAATCAACGCCTCAACTGTAAATCAGCATAACGAAAAACAAATAAGTTGTGCACAAGTTACTGCCAATTCTTGGTATGAAAACATTAAATTTTATTTGACACATGGATCTTCTCCCCGCAATATTGACCCTAAAAATAGAAGAGCACTCACGCCTAGATCTGCATCTTTCCATTTAATAAATGATGTTTTATTTCGAAAAAACTTTGATGGTGTTCTTATGCGTTGTTTAGAAAAGGAAGAGGAAAAAAAGTGTTATCTGAACTTCGTGCAGGAGAATTCAGTGGTTATTTCGGTGAAGATACCACTGCCCACAAAGTGCTAAGAGTTGGGTACTATTGGCCTACTTTGTTTAAATATTCCCATGCGTTGTGTCGTAAATGCATAATATGTCAAAAGGTTGCAAGACGGGTGAAAAAGGCAGCATTCCCTTTGCAGCATGTCATTGTAGATTCCCCTTTTTAGCAATGGGGCCTTGACATTATAGGACCAATTAATCCCTCTTCTTCACAGCAGCACAAGTATATTCTTACAACAACAGATTATTTTACTTGATGGTATGAAGTTGCACCTTTGAAAGTGGTGAATACAAATCAAGTAGTATCTTTCCTTAACTCCCATATCATCACTCGATTCGGCGTCCCTGAATGTTTGGTTTTTTATAATGCCTCTTAATTTTCATCCCTTTATATGAACATTTTTTCTCTGGAAAAAGGGATTAAACTAAAGTATTCTGCTAGCTACTACCCTCAAGGAAATGGCCTGGCAAAATCAACGAACAAAAATTTAATCAATATTATTAAAAGGATAGTTTCAGAAAATCACAAGAACTGGCACAATGCACTATATAATGCACTTTGGGCTGATAGGGTAACCCAAAAAGCCTCTGTTGGTAATTCCCCTTTCTTCCTCATCTACGGAAGAGAAGCAATTCTCCCTCCACATATTTTACTTCCCTCCCTGCAACTGTCACAGAAATTTCAAGAAGAGGAGTGCCCTCCTCTATAAAATCGAATAAAATATGCCTTATTAAAACTGGAGGAAGTGAGAACACAAGCAAAGCACAAATTGGATCAGCATCAACAAAGTGTAAAAAGATTTTTTGATTCAAATTCTTCCTCAGATAGGAATTTCGATGTCGGAGACTTGGCTCTCAATTGGGACAAAGCTCACGAGGGAAAGGGGGAACACACCAAGTTCCAGAATCTGTGGTTGGGACCATTTGTAATTTCTGAAAAATTGGGTCCCATTTCTTTCCATCTGCATAATTTGGAGGGACATCCAGACACTTTCCCAATGAATGGCCAAGATATCAAAAGGTATTTCACCTAATGATTTCAGATCCACCCTTTTGTACATATTTCTTATTTTATTTTCTATTTTTAATTTTGGTTCCTTTCATTTTTCTTGATTTTAATTTATTTTTCAAATAATTATGTCTGAGTCACCATTTCATTTGTGGAAGAGAAATCAGAATTTTCATTCATCAGCAACAGTTAACGACTGCTCAAAGCACCGTTGTTGTAAAGGTTAAAACTCAGATCAGGAGAAGTAAATTTATGTTCAAAACAATGTTCCTGATTTCTCATTAAAATTACGAGAAGAGAAGACATGATTATCATTAATAAAACTCTTAATGTTGTCCATGTTTTAAGGAAAACAACTCAATTATACCTTCCTGTCCTCGAAATGGTTTCTTAGCTGAAATCTAAGTGTTCAGATTATGATGAAGGTCGTCAAGCAAGAAAATAAGTTGCGAAGGATCAAGTTTTGTTTTCAAAATTTGAGATTTTCAGTATCACCCCGCTCTCTTGAATATCATCAAGTTTATGCAAATTTATAAACAAATTATAGAGATTTGAAAGCACTGCAAGGTGTGGGAAGTGTCTGTAAACCTGTCGAGACACTGAACAGGTATGCTGTAAGCGGGTAAATGAATTCATAATACCAAGGCAACTTCATCGGGGTACTGAACATGCCTGCTAGAAGCGAAGCAATGTCGGGTTTAAGAAAATTTTCAGGTATGTCTCTTTGAATTGATCAAAAGTAAATTTGTTCTTTATCATGAATGGATGACTCTTGGATAGGACAGAGGTGTTAGAGTGGGTTAAATGACATCCCTATAGAGGCTATGGATGTCTGCTGGTAGCAGTGGCCCTGTCAACAGTATCAGAGTCGGTTTCCTAGACATCATGTCACTCGTAATCTAGATTTGATTCCAGATTGCATTTTTGACAGAAATACATCTGATGCTAAACTACGTTATTTTTTGAGTTATGATTAGAATTCTTGACCTGTTGTTAACTATTTCTAAAAATTCATTTCATCTGATTCACCCTAACATGAATTTTCTGGTGATGCAGAGATAACTGCTTCGCCTAGTACGCCGCCATTGTTGGCAGCCACTAATTAATTTTGATTCTTATCACAATCAAAGTCTCCACAAAAAAGATCACATCTTTTTGTAGCTTCCATCACCTCCCATTTGTAAATTTTTATATTTCTGATTTCTGGAGCGATTATTGGATTAAATCTCACCTTATTAAGTTCTTATCGTTTGCATTTTCGTTTGTTTTATTTTTAATTCATGATTGTAAGCATGAATTTAAACATAAAACTTGGGTTGATTTACTAATCTTTTACCTTACAAATATCATTTTAAAATCCACCCATATGTGATTAAAATTCAAATCTTGTGAAATAGTTGATTAACCCATTATCGATTATTTTCTTGTTTTATTATGGTTGTTATGAATTCAATGGTTCGATAGTCCATTGTCGAAATGTTTTGATGCATGAAGAACCTTGGTTAACTGTTGATATTCTTTTCATGAGTTTAATGATCATATCATCATTCATGCCAATGAGTATAGGAATGTTGTACTTGCATTTTCACCTTACCTTGCTGACCCAAAACATTGATGGAGCTAGTCATTATGTGCAAAGGGTTTTGTACTCTATAGATTTTGGCACTCATCACGAGAGATGGTATGGATTTCTGTGAACCCTCTGGTTTTGATTCTCCCTTATTCTCTTATCCAAGTTATGATAGCCCCCAGGCTCTGCTATTTTCATGATTTCATTCTCCACTCAGACCTATTTTTGTTGCTCGCACGTTGGGAACCTAAGACTATTTCAAGTGATTTTTGTTGCATCCTTATTACAATGGTCATGGAATCCATCGTTCGTATAGATCCGAATGGATTCCAATCCTTACTATCCCATGATGATGCTATTAATGACCTAAAGGATCATGGATGGGATGTATTTCTCAAGAAGTTTGAGGGCTATAATCTCCAGGTTGCAAAAGCTTTTGCACAAACCTTTGATGGTTTCAGAGCCAAGATTGGAGACATACAGTTGGAATTGATAGAGGATTTCGTGAGCAAAGCAATAGGGATCCCATAAAAGGGCGAGAGGTGGTTTTAAAATGCCAGAATAGAAGAGGTCCCATGGAGTTTATTTATGACATCTCGTAAAACCACTTGTTGTATAAAAGGTATTCCTATCGCTATGTTAAAACCCAGATGGCATAGTCTACTTTTAATTTTGAAGCAATTTGTTAAGTGTGAAGGTCGATAGGGGATGGTTTTTATATACCATATATATTTGCTTTTGAATTTCATAGGGTTCAAATTAGATATTCCCTTTTACCTATTGATGAGTCTTTACAATATTTCCAAGCGTTACAAGCGACAGGGTATCAATTCAAGCATGTTTCACCATGGACTTGTTAAACTCTTGTTGGTTCATCACTTGTCGAAGATAGGTAACAATTGGGAAAACTTTCTAATAAGAAATGGATTCACATGGGCCGATTCTACAACGAATCCTCTTTTAATTGAAAACCCTAACTCGGACAGGCTAGTGGTTCAAAGCTAGTTCGTTAATTCAATTGATGGACCGGAATTTATTGATAAAGTCCCTCTAGATAAAGGATTACCATGTAGCTTTTCACCTGCAAGATCTCTGGAACAAGTAACTGTTGAATTAAAGGAAAAATATCCTCATGTTCCTGTGAACGATTCTATTTTAAATGTTAATGTTAAATCTGATGTCAAGAAACTCTGTAAAGGAAGGAAACAACAGTGCATGGATTTGAGTTTCAAGAATAATAATGTTGGTCATCTAGTCTCTAAAAAACTAAGAAACGGAAAGGGTAATCATCTGAGCTCGATCAAACCGGTCGAGATTGATGATCGAGGCTTAGATCATGAGATAGAGGATTTATTGATACAGGAAGACCCAGAAAATCAGTGTTCCAGGAGGGAGGTTATCACCCATTTTGAACCATATGATTTCGTGACCAATTTACCCCTATGTCTTAAGGGTAAATAAGGATTTTTGGGTATCAGGCATGATTTGGAACAAACCGCATGTAATATTAAATCACCTCTAGTCAACTGTGTCCCACGTCGATCTACCATCTCTCCAGTACACTATGATAGTTTCCTCGATTGGGTAGAGTGTTACTATATAGATGTTCCTCTCTTACATGCCTAAATTAGAACCTTGACTGCTCAGAACGATCTGTTGAAACAAGAGAACCTTGATCTCAAGGCACATACAGAGAGGGAGAATAAACAAATCAAGAGGACTGGAAATATAATCATTAAGAATACGACTAGTTACAAATAAATTATAAACTTTGAACTGTTTGATCCCTCTTTGGTTAATTTTAATGGTAAAACGTTTTGTTTTGATTTCATTCGATTATGTTGTCAAATTCGAAATAGGAAGATTTGAATTTTGATTTCATTTGCTAAAAATAAGATTAGCTACAGAATTTATGATTTTGTAGCTAAGTCTCTTTTGAATAATTAGTAAAAACAAAAATTCTAATATATCAAATTGGTTTTGCTATTCTCGGGAAATGGAGGATTGTGCTATTAGTTGCTTGGAGAAAAAATCTTTCAATTATATGCTCAAATGTTCAGTAGTTTCTCCTTCTTTAGGTTTTATCAAACTGTATTTTAATTTTGAACAAACCAACTCTTGCATGAGTGGTTACTATTTTCGCTATTTTTGTAATATTACCCAATTATTATGGATTCAACTCTATCCTGTGAGATATGAGCATTTGAAACTTGAAGTAGCTTAAATACTGTTCATTCTCAGTAATAAGGGGACCATTTTGGATGCATTATGGACAAGTAACCTTTAAGAATGTATGGACAAATTGTTCACACCTCTGCTTTAGTCCAGCGTGACACTGTTCCATTACGTTTTTCTTTTTATATTATGGAATCTTAATATGTTATGCAGCTTTAGTCTTATTAGCATATAATGTTTCATTTTATTTTGCACTTTAAATTATGTTTGTAATTTGTTGTTCATATATCATATCTATGATCATTATTTCATTCAAATATCATTGATTTATGCTTGATGTTGAGTGATATATTACACAAATACTTCATATTAAATTTCTCTTACTATAATTATTCATCATTACAAGATCATGGGATCTACATGTTTATTAGTCTGTTTATTATATCTTTCCTCTGAAGCACACCTTTGAGTTTACTCTGGGTTAGCACAAGCATGTTACAGGTTTTTCTCACATGAAAGATAGCTGGGAGTTTGAATTGCGCAGAGACATAAACTCAGTAATTGATTAATCTCACGTTAATTTTACTCGCATTCTATGTCTGTTATTAGTTTGTTTATTAATGAAATAGGAGCAGTTTATATTGGCTTTGACTGTTATCATGTTCTTGTTTCAGATTATGTCTTATTAGTATGTGTGAATTCTTATATTTTAAATTATTAAACAGAAAATTATAAAATGTATGTGCTTTATTTATGTACTTCGTAAACAATTGCAAAAACATTGATTTTGCAAGACATCCACCAAAACTTGCAAACTTTAAATACCCTATTCATAATCACATGCTTATGTTTCTTCTTTAACACTTGTAAATAATTAAATTCATGTACATAGTATCGTAGTTTTTTTTAGATTAGTTTCCTTTCTTTTTCTCATTTAGAATTTTAGTCAGCCAATGGAGCCATTAAACCCGTCAGTTCATCTCACTCCAAATGGATTGGGTTATTTAGACAACCCCAGTCCGGATTTCAACTTCCAGTTGACGATGTGTCACTTACGCCCGTCAACAAGACCACATCTAGGACTGATCCCAACTCTAAAGATAAGTGATTTCAACCTCGGCGACAAAAATAATTATGTGATGCTCGCATCGCATCGCTACCTAATGAAGATGATTGGGAAGAATCCCAAGATAGTTCCCCATCCATGGATCAAGGAGATCACGCGGTCAATGATCCTTAGCGTCATGAAGATCCCCCACCTCAATAGACATCAGGAGGTTAACGCGTGCGTTAAAATCCTCCCGGCATGCTACCATGAAGGATATCTTTGGTTATATAGGCGCATGACTGTGGATCTGGCGTTGATCCACCTAATCACCAGATTAAGCATGCAAGGACTAGACCCTCACCAGTTCTATCCAAGAAAGACATCAGATCGCTCCTTGGCGCAACAAATAAAGGAAGAATACGGCAATGTGGAGAAGTGGAAGCGAGGCTACAAGGTAGCCTCCATCCAATATGGCCGACATAAGTCACAGGATTCATATTTGACCTTGCAGGTAAGTGTTTCAAAGGGATGAAAATGAACTGGGTGAGCTACCTCGTAAATGAGTTTGAGAAGGACTACCACGAAGCGTGGGACCAAGGCTACGAGTTCCAATTTAGTTGGTTGTTGATCTTAAAAGAATTTGTCTCTTGGGAGATGTCGGAGGGAGAGACATTCCCTAAAGTTGATCCATTAGAACCACTGGTCGCGAGGTTCACCACCTTGTGGTATACGAGCGACATGAAAAAGCAATGGAAATCAAATGAGTTGTTCCACACTTACTATCTATAGCTCACCTGCGCCATTTAATCATTCCCTCGAATGACTTCGAACACCTTGCATACTTACAGACCACTAGTGAAGTTCTGCGTAGACCGCCACTTTATTTACATCACTGTGTGTTAGGATGAAAGCAAGGAGGAGCTGCAATCCTATTACAAATTCAATGATGAATATATGGAGGAAATAACCAAGGAATGGCCCATTGAATTCCTTGTACCAGTCGAGCAAACAGATCTCTCGGACCTCGACATCATCGAAAGTCCTTTGGTCACCCAAATAGAGTATGATGGTCCAAGTAGCGTTAATATAAATAAGAAGAAGGAGGAAGTGTAGGACATAGACAGTGAAGAGAAGGACATCGCATCGGAGGAAACTACCTCTGACTCACCTGGAGGAGGAGGAGGCGACGAAATAAACAACAAAGAGGAAGGAGAAAAATAAAAGAAAGATAAGGGTGAAGTAACACCGCCAAAGGATCCCCTTACAGAGGTGGATACATCAAAGAAAAGGAAGGTTTCCCCGAAGAAACCCTCAGCACAGAAGAAATCCTGAGCCAACAAGCCTCAGTCAAGGAATGTTCTCACAGTGGATGATGTTGACCTCATCATCGCAGTGGTAGAATATGCTTCAGAGGGTATCTTGCAGCGACATGAATCAAAACAGGAGACAATGTATGATAGAATCGAGGCAGAGATAAAGGGGGTATAAAAAGCTATCTATTCGAGTCGCATAGTGTCTACTGCGTCATCGTCATCAGAAGGTGTAGAATTGGGGGATGATCCCACCCAATTGCAAAGGATAGAATATGCGACGGAGGCTCACCTTCGTCGAGTCCAGGCAGAAAAAGAATAGGCCACAGAGGACTTGAAGCAAGAAAAGGAGGAAGCCCTAGATAATCTTTGGGTTGTGCAGCAAGAGAAATATGACATTAGAGCGAAGTTCGAGGAGGACGGAGAGAAAATACAAAGAGAGAAATACTATCTTCTCACAGAGAAGATTGTGGTTAGAGAGGCAGTAACTAGAGCACTTCTCTCTGTGTCGAGATTGGCCCAAATAGAAGAAGAGACAATAGAGAGCCAAGTGGGGAAGCTCGATGAAGCCATTCAGCAGCTTCAAGCAAGAGTAGCAGAGCTAGAGCTTCATGCAATACCAAGCACTCTGCAAGAATTGTGAGATCAAAGGGAAGAAACTTCTAGGAGCACAGTAGAAAGAATCAGGGCATTGGCCTCAAAATGCAAGCAAATCAGTGACCGAAGTGTGCAGACCTATGAGCGCCTTGCAGAAGACCCAGAGCTTAGGATATTAGAGGCACATATTTAGGAGGAAAAGAAGTAGGCATCGACTATGCAAGCACAATTGAAACTGCTTATAGCAGTAGATAAGATGAAGAGGTCACAGGAGCAGCGCGCCGTTCAGNAGGGACAAGGATCACAGTTGGAATAGGTTTTCGTAACAGTAGAGAAGCACCTGGAAGGGCCTGTCACCGAGCAAGTAACCCAGGAGTTCACCAAGCAGGAGGCTCTGGCGAAGAAGCAAGTTGAGGCATCTCGAGCTAAGATTGAGGCCTTCGTAGCAGTGTTTCCTAGATCAGAGTGACTCGGGATGAGTCACATGTGAGTATTGGGGGCCTGTTGGCCCTTGATCGGGTTTGGAGGAAACACTGGTCATGTTTGAACATTTTTGGGACTTCAACAAGCTGGTCGAAGATGGAGCACCCAGGCAAAGCGGATATCACGGGATCTTGCCCTTTTTGGGGGATTTTAGGGTTTATGTAATGGGTATGGGATGTTGTCCCATGGGTTCACCCATGTTTAGGCCCCTTTTGTAATGTATAAATAAGTAGATAGGACTTAGAGCGAAGGCAGTCAAAGGTGTGGCTTAGTGCATGAGTAGTTGGCTTAGTGCATGAATGTATTAAGGCTTGCAGAGCTAAGTGCAAGCATTTTGTAAGTGTTTTGTGCACAAAATGTGCAAGGCTTTGTGTTGTGACCTAACTTGGGGAAGGAGGATCTGGTGAGGTGCACGCAGATCTCCTATCCTGTGAGGAGTTGGATCTGTAGATGGGTGCCTATAAGGAGATTGAAAGAGACTAATAAAGAAGAGAAGAGTTGGTGGACGCAGCCCCACACTGGGGTGAACCACGTATATCCTGTGTTATTGTGCTTTGTGCAGTGTTATTCATGGTGTTTATGTGTTTATTTGCTTAATATTGATGCCTGATAGATTGATTCATTGATTTTTAGTGCTTTATATATGAATAAATGTTAGATCTGCTCTGATGCTATGTGCTAAAGATTAGATGTGCTTAAATCTTGGTTACTACTGCATTGATCTGTAATGAGGGTTAATCTGTGATGTGAATAAAAATTAGAACTTGATGAATGTTATTGGAAAAGTTATCTGTTAAGTATCATGATCAAATATCTGTGTCCCAGCTAGGTTGTAGACACTTGAGTCCTGCAACCCCCCCTGCCTCTACCTCGGGTGAGACCACATCTGCTTCGTAGGTGTTTTCGAAAGGGCTGGTAGTTAGGGTTTTGTTGGTGCATTGTTGAAGTGTTGAACCTTAGATTTTCCCCTGTGCCAACATCGAGTCAGACAGTGAAGAAAAAGATGGCGCGTTGTTGAAGCGTTGAACCTTAGATTTTCACCTGTGCCAACATCGAGTCAGACAGTGAAGAAAAAGAGTGGTACCTAAAAAGTGGCAAAATTTGATAAGGCTTTTTAGGGTGTGTTGAATGCTCAACAAATGGAGACTTACTGGGTGAAAGTTGGATCTTTGTTTTTTGACCGAGCTTAGATGATGCAGAAATTGGTTAATATCTTAACTGGTTTTTTATTAGAACCTCTTGTATCCTTGCATTTGGAATTCCCTCGGTTCATGAATCCAGGCCTACCTGTGGGGTTCCAACCTTTATTCCACCTTCGTTCCCTTTAACCATGACCCATGCCCTCTTTTTACAAGATTCGAGTAAAGAATTCACTGGCACCAAGTCTTTTAGTTATCATCATTTACTTGCTACGGTATTGCTCCACTACCAACGAGCGTCCAAGCCTCGGCGGAGTTATCTACATACCCTCTCCTACTTTTCACTCATTTGATAAAATTTATTTTATTTTGACAGAATGCCCTGAGCGAGTGGGAGAGGAGGACGTCTGTTATTTGCAAAATGATATGGTTAAAGTGAAATTTTTCTAGCTCTGTCCTGAGGTACATGTGGTCCTTTCCATGTTACCATCTTTCCCTCTAGGTTTTACCAGATCACCAAGTGGATGCTTCATCACTTTCCAAGGTTGTTTATTTGCAAAGGTTAGATAGAGAACTCCTTCAAGACAACAACAATTCTCCTAGAGTTTCTTATGTTGTATGTAAGCATGAGTCAGGAACAGAGTTTTCTATAGCACATGAATTAAGGTCAACCAATGCCTTGCGAAACACAATCTTCAAAGAGTAAAATTAATACAACAAGAAAACAAAAATGAAGGAATCTGCAATCCTCCTACCTAAAAAATATCATGAAAACACACACACATTTTTTTTTTAACAGAAATATTGTTTTAGGGCATGTCCATTCACCGGGAGGGCGTCAGGTTCCCCCCTCATATTTTTCAACTAATACATGCATGCCCCAAGTTTCTTGGCTACCTAAAAAGGTCCAAGCCATAGATTCTGAAAATTTGAATGTTTTCCCTTTGGCTCATTTGCTCTGTCCCATTTTAGGACTAAGTCTCCTACTTCAAAATTATTCTCTTTGGCCTTATTCTTGTCAAACCACCTTTTAACTATCTATTGATGAGAAATGGAATTTTATTTTTCTTTCTCCCTTTCTTCTTCTAGCATGAGGAGGGTATCAATTCTTTGTTGAATAAACGATGAGGGTTGTCCTCTAGAACCCTGAGCAAATTGAAGCGATGGAAGATATAGCTCGTTCGAGAGAATGGCTTATTGTCTGTATACCATAAAGTATGGGGAATTCCCTATATCCTCCTTGGGATTTACCCTATCGTCCCATAAGGCATTATGAAGTGAACTATTCCAATTCCTTTGATTGTCTACAACTTTTTTCTTTAATATCCTCACTATGTTCTTATTGTTTGATTATGCCACTCCATTCCCCTATGGATAGTAGTTTGTAGAGTATCTAATTATGATTCATTTGTCTAGAGAGAACACTATTAATAAGGTGGAGTAAAAATAAGAAGAATTATTAAAAACAAGAACAGAAGGCATACTGAACCTTGTGATCAGTTGTTGTTCTATGAATTGGATTACCACTTTTTCGTTTACATGAGTCAGAGGGACAGCCTCTGCCCATTTCATGAAATAGTTTGTGGAAGTTAGTATGTATCTATGTTGTTTTGAATAAATTGGTGTAATTTATCCTATGATGTCTAACCCCCATTGATCGAATGGCCTAAAGGAGGCCACTGGTTGAAGGGGGACAGCTTCTCTCTTTTCCCTCCCTGCGCTCATTTGAAAAGTTTTATAGCTTTTGGCCTGTGTGTGAGCATCTCTAAATAGAGTAGGCCAATAATAGTTGAATCTTAGTATATTATGAGAGGTGGTATTACCTAAAAAGTGTCCACCTGCAGGACCATCATGGAGCTCCTTCATAACCTTGCCTGCATCTTCACGCTCGAGACATCTTAGGAGTACCCCATCATAATTAACGCGGAAGAGGACCGAATTTATGAGACGATATTGTGTTGATTTTAGTCTGAAGGCTCTCCTTTCCTTAGGGTTTAGGTTTTCTGGGAAAGTCACATGATGCAAGAGATAATTTATTTTCCCATACCAAGACTCCTGCCCTGGGGGAACATATAAATCTTCACTACACCATAATGCCAATTCATTCTCCCACCCGGGGTCTTCATTTACTAGGTCTTGGGCTTCAACAGCCAATTTACATAATCCTTGTCCTTTAACCAGTTTGGCAGGTTTTATATCTAGATCAAATTCTTGGACCACTTCCATCCAGTTTCCTCTTCTTTCCCCCATCTCGTGTTGGGTGAATAGGGATCGGACCGTGGGATGAGGCACAATAAATTTGGTGTATCTTTTTAGGATGTAAGATCTTAAATGTTTCACTGCCTTGTACACTGCATAAGCATGTTTGTATATGGTGGGGTAATTTAGTTTGGCACCTTGGATATTAGTGCTCATAAATGAGACCAGCACCTCATTGTTTTCATCATCCTTCTAAGTCAATAATGTAGCTAACGATTGGTCAGAAGCAAAAGTATAGAGGAAAAAATATATGCTAAAGTAGGGACTTCGCAACACTGGAGCTTGAGATATCACAGTCTTAATATTGTTTAAAGAAATTTTCATTCATCATCCCACTTAAACTCAACATCTTTACGGATCATTTTTTGCAAGGGTTTGATAGTTTCATCGAAATCGGGGGTGAAATTCCTCACAAAATTGATTTTCCCAAAGAAGGATTGCATAGCCTTTTTGTTGTGGGGTAAGGGAAGCTGAGATATTGACCTAATTCATTTTGGGTCTATACAAATTCCTGTTTGGAATATAATATGACCTAGTAGTTTCCCTTCCTCGACGCCAAAGATAGTTTTATTAGGGTTTAACGATATATTGTATTTCCTACACCCTTCAAAAATGTGGGTTAGGCATTGGATGTGATCTTCTCTATTCTTTGAATACACAGTAACGTCGCCCAAATAAACTACTACACATTCGTTGATTAGTCCCCGAAAAGCTACATCCATGGCCCTTTGGAATGTTTCCCCTGCATTTATTAACCCAAAGGGCATGCATTTATAATCAAAGGTTCCCCACTTGGTTCGGAAGGTAGTTTTCAATTGGTCTTCTTCTGAAACTAGAACTTGGTTGTAACCTAAAAAACCATCCAGCAGGGAGAAAATAGTCGAACCAGACACAGTCTGCAAGAGTTGCTCCAATGGTGGGACTAGGTAGTTGTCCTTTTTGGATGCTCTGTTGAGATTTATGAAATTCACACACAGGTGGATCTCCTCATACATTTTCTTGATAGGAACCAAATTTTCTACCCAGGAAGAGTGTCTAACCTAAAACATGATTTTAGCATCTAGTAATTTCTTTAATTCCTGACACATGAGGGGTTCCAGAGATGGGTGGTACTTCCGGAGCTTTTGTTGTAAGGTTTTTACTCCGAGTTTTAACAAGATTGTGTTTTGAATGATATGAGTGTCATAAGTCTTCATATCTCAGCAGGACCATGCAAAAAAATATTGATACTCTCTGAAAAGTTTGAGATAGGCCTTCCTTTATATTTTAAACA
>JASDQU010736984.1:9916-22025 GCA_032191745.1 Picea mariana | reverse complement strand
GGTCTCTTTTCTGCACATCCCCTCTCAGCAGTCCTGCAATAAATTCAAAATGTTATTCACATTCATTGACCTCTTCCTGAAGGTCCATTTACATCACATATTCATACTTATGAGTTTTCCATAGTCCTTGGCCAGTCCAGTTATATTTACAAACTGGGGGAAACAGGGTGTTACACATTAACACAACAACTTTATTTCCGTCATTAGAGACAAGCATTATAAAAAATATTGAATTAGCTAACTTATCAATATATTTAGAAAATCTTACTCATTACAGCATCAATTCATGAGATAAAGTCGGAATTAATTCCTCCCTAGATCCAATCACACATGCCTTTGATAAAAAAATAGAAGTTTGTCTTCGGTCCTAAGCATGACTTCTCAATTAAGTTAGTTCGGAAATAGTTCTTTACAATTCCAAAAATGAGGATATTTTCCACAACCATAGACCCTTTCTAAATGGTCGATCCTCTTCTTTATAACCAATTATTAACTAAAAATAACTATCAAAATTGCAAGCTAAGTAAAACAAAACATTTCCACATCGCACTTCCATCTCTCTATCATCTAAAAGTCATCAAATGGTTTCACTTAAGTGGATGAATCTTCTCATACTCTGACCATTTGATGAAGAGTTCCTCGCATGTGTTGGCATACGGGAATCTGTGTTGGTCCATCGGGGCTGAAAGGATCTCCTTTATTTCTATTTCTCGTGATCGATACTTGACTATTTTAACACTTAATTGTTGTAATATTGTTCGATCCTTGATCGGGTGCTCCATGAACTTTTGTACTTGACCTGGAACTGTGTTTGCCACCTTTTCTATGTTTGCAGTCCATGCTGAGTCTTGTTCTACATGATGTTTGAATATATCATGCAAGTCGACAAAGTCCTCGGGTGAGCCGAATTCTAGAAGACTGATGTCTCTCATATCCCGATTGATCTTGACCCAGCTCTTTTTGCAATCAACCCATTTTTATTGAATCTCCCGTTGAGGTTCTTGGGCCATATTCACTCAATATTCAGTTGACTTCCTTATCCGATCTATGTTGTTTTCCCTTAGCACCTGAATGATGTTCTCTTCAGCACCTCGGCCCTTTTGAACCATGCTGATGTAACCAATTATTTTCACCACTTGGTGGGCCTTTTCGTACCACATTTCCACATCTTTGCAAGTAGCTAGTGCCATAAGGGTGTCATCTTGGAATTTGGCTATCCCTGTAGTGAAAATGTGTTGTGCACTCATGAATTTTCCATAGGTGTCTTGGAACTCACTTCTCAAAAACATTGTGGCTTGAGTGGAGTCTTGATAGTACTTTTCCAAGTGGCGTAGATGACCCAACTCCTTTAGCACAGTGGCTAGTTCCTCTTCATCTTTCCTTGCTCTATCGAGGGAGGAATCTGTGATAACCATCCCTGCGTTGATAAGCTTGGGCATTTTGGCATGCTCTGTGCTAATTAATTTATCCTTTGTGGTGATGAGGATGGAACTGTCCAATGTAAGCCTCCTCTTCTTAGTGGTTCTCTTCATGATGGCTTTCCTCTTTCGGTCGTAGGTGATTGCTTTTATATCAGCCACCTCATCAACTGGTTCATGGATTTGTTGTTCTCCCCAAGTTAGAGTGTTTCCCAGGCTCTCGAATGTGTGTATATGTTCAAGGCTAGGTTCTTGAACCTATTCTATGAGTTCTAATGGCTCAACCTCTGGTTGCTGCTCATTGGATGGCAAGGTACTGGCCAAAACTAAGGAATCAGGGGCATGTTCGGTACTTACTTTATAATCGTTCATTGAAATGTCGATTTCCTTTTGTGGGATTTATTCTTCCTATCCTTTCGATCCTAGCTCATCCCTCGAGTTTTCCATCAAATTTCCTAGTATGTTGAGTGGATTAGTGTCTAAAGTACTTTCTACCTCATGCTCGCTCTGTAGACAGCTCTGAACTGGAGCATCAGGATCTGGGGTGGATGATTTCTCAGGTTCTTTATCCTCTGTAATATGCACTGAAGTGACCAGGGAGACCTCTGAACTCTCCTCATCATCGTATATGGTTATCAAATCGAACAAGGGATTTGGTACACTTGTCCTCCTTGATGTCGTTGCAATCACGGGCTGGGTTCAAATTTCCCCCGGTGATCTGACCTGTGATGGTGGCACTTCAAGGTTTTCTGACCCAATGATTTCTTCAAGATGCATCAGATTTAGGCCACTTGTTTCTCCTCGTCTTTTATTTGGGTCATCAACAGGGATCATCATCATCTCTATCATATCAGGGTCATTTTTCAATTGATCAATGATTCTTTGTGCCCCTTCTATCAAGAGAAATCCCCTTCTCTGTGCCTTTGTTGCTTTTGATGCTCTGATTTCTTCCCTAGCACTGAGGGTCTCTTGAACCGACTTCTCTATAGTTTCCACCTTTTCATCCATGCTCATGGCATTGAACCTGGTCATGTTTTGTTTGGCCATCCTCTGCACACCTCGTCCCAGTCCTCGACGTAATCTGTGCAAATTTCTTCCTCAAACTTATCATGAGTATACGGCCAGCAGGATGATACTTGCGAAGCATGTTGGAGGATCAGGCCTTTAGGATCATGGTTGCAGAATTGACCTGTTTGGAACTTGAATTCCATTTGGTTAAGCCCTTCTTGTTTTGCTTTAGTGGTATCCTTCACCAGATATAACCCTATATGAAAACTGTAGGGTGTAAAATCTTGTTTCTTGTCTTTGACCAATGTGGCGTTATAGCCCTGTAGGATGGTCCGATAGCATATTTCTCCCAAAACGAACCGGTCTGGGACATGAGCGGGTAGGAGATGTGGTGCTCTGGTGGCCCCGAACACCCTAGTGTAGGTTGAGCTTTCATCTAAATACCAATGGCCTACCTTTTCTATCATTTTCTTGGCTTTCGCGGATAGTATTGGGCATTCCTTCTTCAAAATAATAAAATGAATGTGGGTGATGAATTCATCGCAGATGAGTGTGTAAGATATTTTGTACCTATTCTCCCATAGTATGTTGAAGTAGACATGTGATGTCCTTTTCGTCACTTGTGTGTGTTATCACATAAAGTTGTCAAGGGTCATATGTGTTTGTTGTGAATACCCAAGTCTACACCCCTACTCCATCTCTCTCTTTTCAACACACCATTCCTAAGGTTTTTCCCCCTTCTGGGTGATGAAGTCATTTTCCCTTTCCAATCAATGATCTGGTTTTCCTTAGTGTCTTGCTTGACTGATCCTTGGCTCAAGTGTTTTCTGTTTTATTTATAGGATGAACACATATCGTGATTTTGGTCATAATTACTGGTTATCTTGTTTTCCATTGATTAAGCTCACATCAGGTCATCCAAGTCCTTTGTTTGCATAGGTATCAGCCTTAAGAACTAAGCACATCATTCAGAGCAACCCATTTTGGGTTGGAAATACTGACAGGCGAACGGATTCAATTTTCAGCCATAGGATCTGAGCGAGAGAAAGACCTGCCGTCAAATCAGCAAGATTAAGTCGCAGCCGTCAGATCTCATCGGAAAGAAATCGACGGTGGAGAGTCATTGCAGAGAATAGGATGCAAATTAAAGTTTCTACAAGTTGTGAGCCCGCAATCACTCATGGCCATTGATCTTTCGGCAGGGGACACGTGTCAGGTGATATCGTACTACGGGAGAAAACAAGCAGGTTTGATTTTCAACGGTGGAGATCCCATAAGCAATTCATATTAGCGGCTCTCGGGAGGTCATGATTTCAAAGTCACTCAAGTATTAATGACTAATCAGAGGAGCCAAAATCCCAAGGTGAACTTGAGCCATTGAAGGATGAGGACATGCATCAGTGGATCTCACACTTCGGAAGATTTTCAAAGAGAAGAGTGCAGAGTGATTATGGACCGTCAGATCCAGAAGAGAACATGGTAGAGATCCATACACTCCGGGAAAAGGGAGGAAGAATGCAGGAGAGAGTTGAATTTATGAAGTTAGATGCCACTAAGAGATCCTAGTTGTTGGTTGGAAGGTGGGGACGTGGCAACAGATAAATGAATTCGTGGATTTGCAATTCGGAGAATTTGCAAAGAACAGAGTGAAAACTTCGCGAAGTCACGAAGTGTGAAGTTGTGAAGTGCTCAAGAGTTGAGCCCTAGGTCATAGTTGGAGGTCATGTGGGAGGCAGGCCTAGGAAGAGAAGCTAGTGACCATTGCATGTAACTATATGATTTGGAGTTCCGAAGAAGCTATCGCAGTCATCGACTGCGAAGCAGATCTGATCGTCGATCTGAGTATAGTGATTTCGTCGATCCAGGTATCGAGAGATCTGGAGTCAAGTGGTGTGAATACTCCCGAAGCGCAAAGACCCTAAACACCATTTGGGATAAGTTCCAGGTCATAGTTGAGGTTGCATGAGAAGATAAAAGTGCCAGGGAAAAGAGCGCTTGCAGGGTTTTTGAAGGATCTGCGCAGAGAAACGTAAAAGGGGCCATGTGGTAAAAGGTTTTTCGAGGTTCAAAGAAATTGGCGACAATTGAGGTTGAAATAGCCGAAGCCAAAATTCTGAAGGAATTTAGGAGGTTTATCCCTGGTTCACCCCTACATCTACGACGTGTCATCATAGTGACGTCAGGCCAACCCATCAGTTGCGGGAGATCATCCTCAGGAAGGTGTTCTTGTTCAAGCGCCAAGATTAGCACCATATCCATACATGGTTTTAATGGATCCTAGAATTGGTGGGCAGATAAACTTTAGCGGTGGTGCTAAATCTAGCAGATGCACCCAGATCGCATATCGCGACCAGATCAACTACCACATTTCATTGTGGGGATGCAACATGCTCGAACGATAAAATTCTTAAGTGGTCCCGCAATTGAAACCATGGTGTATCGAAAGAGATACATGGCGGAAGGTGGTGAATTATGGGCTCAAAGGTGGTGAGAATCCAAACCACCTCTGATGGCCCCACAATCATGTGATTATATAGCGTCCAATCCAATAGCAATGCGTGGATTCCCCCCTAGGCATTAAGCCTCATTGTGTTCCTAAGAAAAAGGAGTGGTGGTTGAAACCTTGGATCACTCCATAAATAGAAGGCTTGGAAGGATCTAGCCGTGGAGACAGAACTGTCATCCCAAGGTACCCCTATGGACAGTTTTTCCTGCATGCCCATGATGAGCTGAGTTTGCGTCTGACATGAGGATACACGCACAGTCTGACAAAAGAAGGCGTAGACGAAATTCCTTGAATGCAATGGATAGATCACACTCCTGGTAGTCGTGGACTGATCTGAGTATAAATCATTGAGTTCAATTTTTTGTTATGGTCGTTGAATGGTTGAGAAGAGCTCCCTATTATGTAATTTTGATGCCAGAGTTTTTCTCTGGTTATGTATCAAACTTGAGACTTTCGCATTAATAGAATTCAAATTCTATCATCTCTTTGAAAAAATTGTTTTGAAACACTCAGGCATGGAGGATCCAGTCAAGAGTTGTGGTTATATTGTAATGTAGGTATGATTACAGTATTGTTGTGACCAGTTTTAGTTAGCTTCTTTGCTATCTTATTTCCCCTTACGCTCAAAGGCTCAGGCATGGAGGATCCAGTCGATTTGTTGTAGTTGCATGATAATGTAGGTTTTATTATTATGTTTCTATGACATTTTTTGGTGTCTGAAACTTGAGTTCAAGAGTGCTCTTGAGCCTAATATTTTCTTCACCAAGCTACTTGAAATTTGGATGCCCATGGCAGGCTTGTTCACCTTTCTCACTAAGTCTTCCTTCTGCCCACCCTTAAACTCAAATCACTGACTGAAGTTAATGAGGACCTCACTTCCATGTGCATTGCTTGTCCAGTGTCTGTGTTAAAATCATTCTTGTATTGAGTTTATTCCATTTAACCTCCACTCATAAAACCAACATCCACCAAAAATGATGATGGGTACTGGGCTTATCCTCTAGCAATCCTAGGGTGACTCTTAGTGCTAACAGGGTGAGCAAAACAATGACACTTGCATGTCTAGTTGGGCCTGCTAGACAAGACAAAAGTTCGTGAGTGGTTTAAACAATCCAAACACATGTAATAAACAAAGAAACAAATAAGAAATAAAAGTTAGAATGCATAAGAAACTTAGAACCATAAACAATCAACCAATGACCAAGATAATGCTACCAATGGATAGCTATATTAGTAGGCAAAACACCGTAGAGAAAAATGAGGACTTATGGGTTCCCTCTTCCTCCTTGGGAGGGATCTTGAGTTCCCTAATGGAGATATCTTCTTATAATAGAAGAAAAATGGAAAATGATGAAGAAAATCAATGCCTATTCCCTCAAGAGGTGAGTGGAATGGCCTATTGCAATGATGCTTGAATGCTCCAAGGAGAAAAGAGGATTCTCAAGGGGGAAATGAGGCAACATAAAAATACTATGAAGATCTTGGTTTCTTAGTGCATCCATGGCTTTCATTTATAGCACTTCTTCAAGGAAAAATATAATTGGTTCTTGGTGTGAACAAGGGTCCCTTTAGGGCACCCTTTGGTCCTTGACCAACCCCCTATTCGGATTTCGCTCAGATTTGGAGGCCAAATCAGGTTGGGAGCTAGTCCATAAGTGATTGGGGGGCATACAAGAACCATAAATGTGTCATTCACAGGTCTGCATGGCCTTTTTCGTACACAGTATCTCATTTGGCTCATTGTGCACTCTGAGGGATTTGTTGTCCCGCGCATTGTGCGTGCGCTTCCTTTAGTGAGTTTGTGCATATCAATTTTTTTCCCAATTGTATATTTTTTTTCTTTTGAAATGTATTTTTTTGTTGTAGGTGAACTAATTGTTGTTGGCATTGTTGTGTTTCTATAACCATTTGTGTGCAATGTTGCAGACGATATTTCAGTGATAACAGATGCCCCCTAATGTGTGATGTTAGGAGCATACTTATAGCTGAAATACATCAATGTTTCTTCTACTGAGGGTGCCATTGTAATGAAGAGTGTTCAGAGGAACTGCAAGAGCGATCCGTTGGAGGGAGACAAGAAAATGTGGGACCCAAACCTTTCTCTAGGGAGAAAAATAAAATATGTATACAAACAAGGTGAGCATGCCCCATGCTCATGTTATGTAACCCAAAATGTAAGACGGTAACTGAAAATGTATGTTGGTGTAGATAGTTTCAGTGCCCTCCAAGGCGGTTTGATAATGGTAGATGAAAATTACGAATGGTGAACATACTCTGAAGTAAGGCAAGGACGCCTGTAAGAAGTGTCGATGACTCGTAGGCATTGATGGCCTAACTAATTCAGAGGTCTTTGGCTGGTATAAAACAATTGCAATAGT
Source organism: Picea mariana (assembly GCA_032191745.1). Classification (NCBI taxonomy): domain Eukaryota; kingdom Viridiplantae; phylum Streptophyta; class Pinopsida; order Pinales; family Pinaceae; genus Picea; species Picea mariana. Next base: position 14,715 of record JASDQU010736984.1, on the reverse strand, counting down.
AACATAGTAACACCCACCGTAACATGAGATTTTGTTGAAGTTGAATTTTATGGGGGTCAACATAATCAAAGAGAAATGATGATTCTCTCTGTGTCATCTGAGACTCCTCATTGTAAAGGTAATGAGAGTCAAGATATAGTCACCCTTCTAGAAACTATGTTGGTTTCGACCGAAAGGGAGATGCGACTCCAAGAAGAAAAGGGCTTTGTGAAATCCACTGAGATGAGATTAGGTATTGATAGGAAACATGAATGAATTCAATATGTGGTGAGACTCAAGACTGCCCTTGGATGGGGAATTTTGAAGGGGGATTGGCAGCAACCGTGAAACTGTATCTAATGTCAGGGGGATGTCTAGATGTGGGGTTAAACTATGCCAAAGGCTAACAAAGTGGACAAACTCAGATATCATGGGTTCATGTACTTGGGATACTCAAGGTTTATGGACGATGTCGGAAATGAAGAGAGAGAGTGGATTCCCCAACCAAGGGAGACATGGGTTGCGTTGCTGAGAAAAAAAAGGTCATCAAGGGTGATGACAAAAAACTAAGTATATGATGGAAACAAAGGCTTTTTAAAATTACCAAATAAATAAAGAATAATTTGGGATGAGTGTACAGATACAGAAACGGGTGCCCCAATGCACGATGGCTTGGCCTGTGAGGGCGCAAGTTGTGAAGAGAACTAGTGGAGGGTGGGAGCTCCATGGGTGGGTTTCTGTATGAAGTAAATGAATGGAGGTAAATATACAGATGGGAAAACTGATGGTCGATGAGATGGAGGGATAAATGATACTGCAAAGGTGCAGTCAATATAAATGAGATGCGATAACCTGGGATCCCATTGGGAAAGCTAGTAGTATGATGAGAAGAATTATGTGGCTTATTCTCAGAAGTGCATAAGACTATTGGGACTCTCATTCCTAGGGGGTGAAAGAAGCATGAGTTTCAAGTTTCCAAGGGAAAATATGAATGGGACACCTTATGTGGGGGAGCGTGCTACCAGGTGACAATGCCAAAAATGAAGTAGAGGTGATGGTACTGCAGAGCTGGATTTAAGGATCCTAAAGGTAAATGTCGAAGGGTGTGGCTAGGATATGCAATTGATTTTCATAGGGAATAATTACATGCTAGTGTCGAACATATACCTGAAGGGGTTGCATCACTTTTTATGACCAAGTACCTACACACATAAAAACAAAATACCCGACGTGAACAAGATCTAATGATAAATAACATATAACAGCTATCTGATAATTTTGAACATAAGCATGCGTACCTAGACGTGACGTGAGAAAAATTCTCCCTCAGGGCCAAGTTCAGATGATGACCTAGGGAATGTGACTATGTAGATGGCGGGACCATGATCTCGTGGCTGAGAATGGATCGGGAAACAGAGGCTCTCAGCCCCTGTAACTGAGTGTGGAAGTTTGGCAAAAGGGACTATATATGGTTGATGGGCCCACAATGCCACCTCATTTGTACCTGTCGCTAGAGTGATTTGACGAGAGATTTGGTGGAGATTTGGAGATTACGGGAGCTCAAGTTGACCAATCTGGGAGTTGTGAGAGTCAAGTTACTGGTCCCATCCTCCTGCATAGTGTTAATTTCGTAGATTTGAGTTAGGGGTGTACGGATGGTTGTACAAGGGTATTTTTTAGGGGTGGTCCCACCAATGCGCGGGAGAAGGAAGAATACCCACATTAATATGTGCGGGTATAATTCCATCTCCCACACATAATGTGTAGTTGTTCTTGATACAGTCATGCATGTAGGCACATGGGAGGGAGATACAGGCATAGTTGTTTCTCAGACAGTTGTGCATCAGTGTGCAGCTGTGTAGAGGACAGGTGCACATGTGTGCACACCTATCGAGGTGACAGTTGTGTATTGATGCGCAGTTGTTTCTCAGAAATATGCACATTGGTACACAGTTGTTTATTAGATAGTTCTGAATTAGTGCAGAATTGTGCAAAGAACAGATGTGCACATGTGCTCACCTGTGTGGGTGAAATCCGTGCACTGGAGGCAAGGCTACGGGTGTTTGAAATTTTGAATTTTTTGATGTTTTTTTATGGATGATGAGGGATGACCAAGTTTTTGTGTGGATGCAGGTGATCATCTTGTGACAAGAGAGTCATTATGCCAACCCATTGGAGAGAGCGAGACTGGGAGCGTCTCCGAGAGGTGGTTAGAGAGAAGTTGGGTGTTCGGAGACACTTTGCAACTTGCGAGTTGCTCAAGTTATTTGACTATCCCTTCATACGATCGTAGGAGTTCCTGATATCTATGTGGAGCACTGATCTATAGTGTTTCATCATTAGGGGACAACATCTGACACTCTCAGTGATGGAGGATGTGTACTTTCTGATGGGGCTCCCATTCCGAGGGATGGCCCTGCCTACTGACCCCCATTTTTCGAGGGATGAGATATTGGTCGACTTGGCACGTCGCCACTACTTGGGACCAAACTCGATATTGGGTTCGGTCATTCGCATTGAGGCAATTGATGAGATTTTGACTTAGTGCATCGCATCCATGGTAGTGAGGATCTACGGATCCTTGGCGACTCAGTGGATAACAGGAGATCAATCGAGGATTGTGGAGAGGATCCTGGATGGGGACCACTTTGCCTGGGGGTTGATGTTGCACTCCAAGATGATGGGGAAGATTCACCGGTATGGGACCACCGACTCTGGGGATTTCACGTTTGGGTTGATCCTGGTGGCTTGGTTTTTGGATATGGTGCCTCTTTTGCGCCCGAGGATTTTGATGGCATCTGTAGGGCTGAGTTAGTCACGTCTGATGCAGTGGGCCCATGTGCTAGAGCGACATGGGGGAGGAGAGTGTGGCCATTACTTCATGGCCATTGTGGCATGCGTGTGTCATCATATGCCATGGGTGATACTACGGTATCCATACAGTGGTATGGACTACCATCATGATCCTGACATAATGTTTTCACCTGGGGAGGTTTGGGATCAGAGAGGTATGTTTATGCATTTATGTTTTGTGATTTTGATAGCGTAGCAGATGATTATGTATGTATGAATGTTGACTCTACCTTTGATGTTTGCTTTTGAAGATGTGGGTCCCCGAGGTGGTGAGGCCGAGATGGTCGGGGAGTCGACTTGCTAGGGACCAGCATGATCATCATGGGCAGAGCCATGGGTAGGATAGCGGCATAGGAGAGACAATGTTGGTTATGGACCAACACATAAGCCGAGGGTAGGCCAGAGACTCATACTAGACGACGTTGGTTTTGGACCAGCGCATGAGCCATAGGGAGAGGTCAGAGGGGGGATGGAGGACCTTTGTCGACGATTCAATGAGGTTCTTCAAGGTGTGTCAGAGGGGATGTGGACCCACATCCAGGATGATAGGATCTTGGAGTTGTGTGTGGGTATGCCGGAAGATTGGCGGACCTTGATCTGTCGAGAAGCTGTAGTGGGGGCACCTAGCTGGTGGGGCACCTCCTGCTGACAGAGGATCTGGGGGGTGAGCTCTGGGGGCACCATGAGTGTCAAATTTTATATTTGTATAGGATTGCGAGCCCATTTTGTACAGGGTAGTTGATACCCATTTTGTATAGGTTAGGGGGTACCCATTTTGTACCTATACGGGTGAGGGGACTCACTGGCCTATGGGCGATGTATATTTTATTTTTGTAAACATTTATGACATTTTAGAGGATATATATAGATGGAAACATATCATTGGCTCTTTTATGTCTTGATGTGTTTATGTTTTTGATGATTTATGATGTCTAATCTATATGTTGTGACCGATGTATGATGCTTATGTATATGTGATGATTTTTTGATGTGATGAATGCCAATCTAACACTAGGTTAGCCATATTATCTTCTATTTGATTAAATTGTCTTGGAATATGTGTAAATGTGATTGAATCAAAGTTGTGAGATAAGAATCTAACTTGCATGTATTTTCAAAATAGGCAAGGATCACGCACACGATATACATTGTTGAGTTGTAGGACGACAAGTTGGGAATCTAATAAAATGCCAAGGTGACGAATGTGGCGGTGACTGGCCTCGTCGAGGAGACCAATGGCGGTGGAATATTCTTCTTGGTTGTTGGTGGTTGAGCCCAAACATATGCCACTGGAGTGGATCAGTTCATGTGAGGGGGTATAGAGGGCCCAAGTAGCCGAAGTGAGATTATGTGTCCAGTGGCTAGCGTCGTCAGCATAATCGATGTGGTAGACCGATGGAGGATGCATCTGTTAATAAAACGGATGGTAGAATAGATATGAGGAGTGGTGGAGAAAAATAATACTAAAAACTCTACAAATGTGTAAAAATCCTAAGGTAGAATGGCTATGCTCAGGCGTAAAAATTCTTTAAGTACAACCTCTTGAAGGGTTCTTTGAGAGGGTAGCCTTCTGGAGAGGCCAGGATGTATGCCCCCTTAATGAGCCAGTGTTGGACGATGTAGGTTCCATGCCATAAGGACTCGAATCTCCCATGGCCAAGATTATCGTGGGTGATATCGTAGGCTAGGACGAGATCCCCTTCGCTGAATGAGAGAATTTTGACATGGCGGTCGAAGGTGGCTTTGGACAATTTTTTAGCTGCTTTTGTAATGAATATCAACGATATTCATCCAGAAACTCTAAAGTCAGCAAGCGTTGCTCCATGGGAGCAGTGTCGGGTAATAGCTCGATGACAGTGCATAACATGGGAATTTCGCACTCGATAGGGAGTGGCTTCAATCCCATGGATGAGGTGGAACGGTGTGAAATCGGTGGCAGTTTTGGTTGTTGTGTGATATTCCCATAA
>JASDQU010736983.1:149776-164333 GCA_032191745.1 Picea mariana | reverse complement strand
GTTGCTCCTTTAGTAGTTGTAGCACCTTGTCAACATGTCGCACATGATCCTCCCAAGACTTGCTATAGATTAGTATATCATCAAAAAATACTAACACAAATTTTTGAAGGAAGGGCTTGAAAATGGAATTCATCAACCCTTGGAATGTGGAAGGTGCATTTGTAAGGCCAAAAGGTATGACCAAAAATTCATAATGGCCTTCATGAGTTCGGAATGTTGTTTTTGGGATATCTTCTTCCTTCATTATGATCTGATGATACCCTGAAAAGAGATCCAATTTTGTGAAATAGATTGCTCCATGTAGTTCATCTAACAATTCATCAATGACGGGAATGGGAAGCTTATCTTTAATAGTGATCTTGTTGAGCTCTCTATAATCTAGACACATACGCCATGAGCTATCTTTCTTGAATACCATTACCACTGGTGCAGAGTAAGAATTTTGGCTAGGTGTAATAATGCCAGCCTCTAACATTTCTTCGACCATGCGCTCAATTTCACTCTTCTAGGCATAAGGGTATCTGTATGGCCTAATGTTAGGAGGAACACTCCCAGGAATTAGGTGAATTTCATGATCATGATTTTGAGTGGGTGGAAGACCTTTGGGAATATCTTCAAATACTTTGGATGAGACCTCCTATCCTCCAACTAACCTTTTAATCATTCTTTATTATATTTTGGGTCCCCTTTACTTAAATATAAGTGTTTCATTGTTTTCTTGGGTGATCCCTGGGTAAAGCATCTAGAAGGTTTATATAAGGCTTTTATCTTTTACCCAACATCAACCCCTCTAAGCCTTTAGCCCCTTCTTCCCATAGAATGAGGGACAACCCCTTCTTGGGTTAATACACCCTAAAATCACAATAGATAAGGAAATGGAGGGGAATAGTGATGGAAAGTGGTAAGTATGGTTGGGAATGGTACGATGGCTCATTAAGGGAGTTCCTAGTAGCAAACCCATTCCCAAGGAAGACCACTTACTAGGGCATAGTGTCAACTACCAAGGTGAAGCAGGGCAAAAGGCATAATGTCCAATCATATATCATGAAATATAGAGCAATCTAAGATACAACATAATAAAATGGCTTGAATATTTAAATGATCCTCACCATAATACTTACTTGTAGCTCATGGAGCAAGGCACACTACCTTCCAGAAGCCAGCTGATGTGGTGGATGTTGTCTGCAAAACTATGGCCATCTGTGGTGGTGAGTGGGTTTTCCATCTATGCAAAGGGTATTGTTGTTCATGTAGTCTCTCATCACTCCATATCTGCAACCTAAGGGCCTCGAGACATAATCTCCTTAGTTATCCACAAAATGTGGATAACATGTTTCATCCAAATTTTGTGGGCATCTTCATTTTTCCCAATGCAGTTTACGATTATTGAGTTAGTCCACAATTTCCAAGGCAATGGTCAAAAATATTTTGAGCTATTCTTCATACACTAGTGATTCTCATACCATGCCATGTTCTATATTTTTGAGATCCCACCTCATTCACTCATTTTGAGTCATATGTCACCTAAATTAGGGGGACAACCACCTTGAATTTTGCATGGAGTGATTTATTTGGCATATGTGGACTTACTATCTCCCTCCCATGGCTTGAGGGTGATTGAATTGTTTCAAGGAGTAAGGCACTCCTTTGTACACATCATACATTGATTATGGAGTTGATTTGTAGAATATCGACCACTTTGATGGGGTTATCACGTCACTTTTGGAGATTTTTCACATTGTAGGTCACAATCCCACGTTGGAAGAACCCTAGGAGGGTGGACTTGCATGTATTAAGGAAGCCTTTGACCTTGAACATCTCACACATGACCTTGTATGTTTATTTGTAGAGGGTAACCCCCTTTAAAGGGTATTCTACTCATAAATTATGTGAACGTTTCATCTTGGAAGGCACATGTCCACATTTGGAGGAGATCTAAAGGGGATTAATTGCATGATTCAAGGAATTGGTTGAGAATATGAACTCTTTGAGAGCCTTTGGATTATAGACGTTGCACCTTGGAGGCACATGCTTCCTTATTTAGAGGACACATCACTCTTTTTTGGGATTACTTCACATTGATCATTGTACATGTGTCTTGACCACCTTATTTTTATTGTATTTTGACTAGATAGATGTAGGAAATGTGTGTTTTAATTTTATTAAGCCTAGATATAAGGATCTCACATGAGATAACATTATTTTATTTGTAAAGGAAGTTGAGCATCTCTCTATATAAAGATATGCACTTCATCATTTGTACTCATGGTTGGAATTTTGGATCTCACACTCTTTGGAGCCTAATTGACATATCTTTTTCTTGGGGCATATGGTTGTGTAAAGGGTTTTATCTTTGTGGATGATTATTTCCAATTCTTTAAGCTTGTCTATCTTGTTTTTATTTGGTGCATAAGGATTAATGGTGAAATGCTCAAGTCTTCTATAAGCCTTCAAGATCGATCATTTGAGGGGTAAGTCTACCACTTGGCAGGAAGGTGTTCTCGGGTTTTTTCCATCCTTATTCCTTTGTTGATTTGGTGATTATTGTGTACCTTGCTATGTTTTTCATTTGGTTCCCTAGCAATAAGTACTAATTAAAATCATCAAATAATAGTTGATGTCATTGGTGAAGGTTGTCCATCAAATTTCCTTTCTTGTAGACCTTGATATTCATTATTGATCTTGATTGGGTGAAGGATTATTCTTTCTTTTGGTTCTAATATCAAAGCCCTAATCCTTGAAAGAAATAGGATATATCTTTAGAGGGTTACTTCTTGACCTCATAAACTATTTAATCCACCTTGACTCAATTGCCCTTGTTGGATTTGGCACTGATCTCTATCTCCTTCCATCACTTATTTCAAAACCCTAAAACCCCTATTACTCCATTTTACTAAGGCCACTCTCTACATCACCTTGTGCTTCATCGCTTGGTCTTGGTAATTCTACTAGGGATAACCCCTTGAATTGGAGGAGAGATGGCCTAAGTGTAGAGGATAGGTTAATAAGATGAAAATGGTGACCGTCCTAACACTTTCCCTTGAGTTGTACCTTGTGGATTAGGGATTTTATCATTAAGTACAATTTGAGAAGTAAAACTATGTGTTAGTTAGGTGTTCTTGAAGTCACCACTTCAACTATTTTTATTATTAAGTTTTCATATGCATCCATGAGATTTTTTCTTAAGTATGTTAGGCCCACTTCTTTTTAGGACACATGCATAGAGGTTTGTGGGTATCAAAGGATTACTTGTAGTCTCACCTTTTTTCAACATCTTCTATGGAAACATGTCAATTTATCCATTAATGTTTCTTTTCAAGGTTTTTTCTTTTTTTTTTAAGTATTGACTTTTAAAAATCGCTTAGGAGTGCACCTCTTAATGATTTTTTTGTAAAAAATTAGTTTCATCATGTGATGGATGAAACGATGGATACCAAATGTCCCATGATGAATGAGATAAATAGTGCAAATGTATGGTCAAAATATCAAGTTCTTTCTATTGTCTGATTTGACAACTTCCTTTATTTGTACAAGATTTCTCCTTCATAAGGTGGGTGTTCAGATGATTCATGTCCATTTCTTTTCCAAAGAAAAAATCGTGATTTCTATTCAAAGAGGTAATGGAAGTTACATTTATTAGGTACTTCCAGCACTTTAAAAGAAAAACAAAGTTGGGCCAATATAAAATAGATCTTATTGAGCTTAAAATATTCTTACCTGACATGAAGTATATAACAATATTCTTTAAACTTTTATGGAACATAACTTTGACTTGTCTCAAAAACAATATTGACATGAAGCATATAACAATATTCTTTGAACTTTGATGGAACATAACTTTGACTTGTCTCGGAAACAATCTAGATGTGAGGATGACTTAGAACTTCACTTTCAACAAAGTAATAAGAGATTACTTGGGCGATGACCACCAACTGTAATGTGACCATAGATCAACTTATGTTGAAGAGATAAAATCCACTTGGAAAGTATTAAAAAGTCCCAAGAGAGGGATCAAAGATACATTGTAGATGGTATATTCAATGTGATTCCAATGATAGGGAAGTGATTCAGTGCACATTGATTCATTCAAGGATGATTATGTTGACAAAAATTAAAAGGATGGTTAATTGAATGAACAAGACTTTCATTGTTTTCTTTTTCCTTTTTTAATTTTTATGTTTTCCCAATATTTTCGTCTCTTTTTCATATGAAAAAATAAAATAATACTTCTTATAAATAAAAGAGATGGGTATATTTTTAAAATATATTGGTCCTTAAATGTGATAGGACAAAATATTAATAAAATTTAAAAACAAAAACCATAAATAGACCATGGGTATCCTCATACCCAAGTATAAGTCCCTTCTAGTATATGATTACTTGCATGGGAAAAAATCTTATGTATAAAAAAATAGTAAATGGGAAAAGAAATGAAGTAAAGTTTCACAAAGGTGACACACTCTTTCATCCCATGGCATTTTAGGAATTGACCAACGCCAAGTTTCACTATGGACCTCATGAGAATTTGTTCTTATCTTAGCAATGCTTATTTTTTTCTTTACACTTGGAAAAATAGATAAACAATTTTGATATTCTAGATTAGGGTTGATTACATCCTTATAATACCTTAATTAAGTACATCCTTAATTATATAGATAATAATTTATATATGAAAAATATATTATTATTAAAAAACTTAATGAATTAATTTAATTTATTTTTTGTAAGTAAGAAAAAGCTAGATCAATATAAACAAGATGTATATGAGGGTCGAAATTGATTCAATTTCCAAAGAGACCATGACAGTATCATGTAATCAAAAAAGAAAAAAAATGTTTTCTCTAGAGAGGAAACCAAGCTAGAAATAGCATAATTATCCTTAAAATATAATTTTTGCATGTCCAACTAAGTCCGCAATAGCAGCTAAGATCCCCTATGATAGAAAAAACTAGATATAAATGAAGATAGAAGGACTCTGAAGCTTTCTAGTGTTGGTCATGAGGAACCTGAGAAGGATATGTACCTGATACATCCCTATGAGCAGTTGTAGCAGAGGATTCCACCCATGGCTAATGCGCGGCAGGAGGATGGAAGGAACCGCCATGACGTTGAGCTATCTAGATCACCATTTTCAGAATATATTCATTTTGTTCTTCCAAGGTATCCATTATGTATTTTAACTAACGAAAATCATCATGCTTGGGTAACATACCCAATGCTACCATAGTTTTGGTATGTCATTAAAGTTCCAAGGTTTGAAAGAACTTCAAGCTCCTAGTCCTGGTATAGCCAAGGTCCGGAATAAGATCACCCACCTAATGCTCCATATCCTTGCCATCTTTAAACTCCCTTACCAATATGACCTCGGCCTCCAACATCGACATGGTGGCCTTATCTTCATCATGCATGAATTCCTGATAAAATTTTGTAGTTGCAATTGTTGGCACAGGGGCAGACCCAGGGTTCAATGCTACAACAATGCACCAACAAAACCCTAACTACCGACCCTTTCGGCAACACCTATGAAGCAGATGAAGTCTTACCTGAGGTATAGGAAGGGGTGGTTGCAGGATTCAGATTTCTACAACCTTAGTTGGGACATAGATCTGTGATTCTAGTATTTAAAAGAGCACTCAGCAGTAAACCTTCATCAATATGTAACCAATATCTACTCTGCAAATAAAACAGAGCATCACAGCATTCACCCAGATCTAATGTATCTAAGCACTTAGCATAAGGAGTTAGAGCAGATCTAGCAAATTCAAGGACTAAGAAAGTTCACAGAGGTTAGATCTAGCATCTAGATTCATCATAAGCACATAGTATAAACAGATCTATCTATCTATCTATGTCAAGAACTTAACAGATAACACATAAGTACACCAAGAACAATGCACAAAGTAGAGAAACACAACATATACATGGTTCACCCCCACCCTGGGGCTACGTCTACCAACTCTTCTTCTTTATTAGCTTCTTCAATCAGATACATGCACAGAGCCATGGATGCCTTACTCTGCATAGGACAAGAGATTTGTGCATCTCGCTAGATCCTCCTTCCTTGCATTACAGCACAAATCCATTCACAGTCTGTTACAACCACTTGCACTTAGCTCTACAAGTCTCTCACAATATGCACAAAGAATTTACAAGCCACACTTGCACTTAGCACAACATCACATAGATGCCTCTTCTATTCCTTCTATCTTTCTTACATCACCTAAACATCTATTTATATATTAAAAAATAGGCCTAAGCATGGCTAAACCCATGGGTCAACATTCCCACACCCGTTTACATATTCCCAAATCCCAAAAAGGACCCAAAAAGGGATCAAGATCCCGCGAGCTCTGCTTCATCTTGCGCTCCACCTTCGACAGGTTGTCGAAGTCCAAAATGGTCAAACTTGACCAAGGATCTCTCAAAACTTGGTCGAGGGCCAACAGGCCCCCAACACTCACTTGTGACTGGTCCTGAGTCACTCTGATGTAGGAAGTTCTGCTTCAAAATCATCGAGCTTGGCTCAAACTACTTCGACTTGTTGTTGTGCTATGACCTCTTGTTCAGCAAACTCTTGGATGATTGCATCATTCATAGGTCCTTCTAGGCGTTGTTCAGCTACATTAACAACCTGCTCTAGTTCTGCTCCTCATCTTTCAACTTCTGTGAACAATTGGTAGGCCTTATCTTGTATAGGTTGGAGTCTCTGAGTTACTTCCATAACTCTACTTTGAATAGCATGAATCTGTTGTTGGGCGGTGCGTTGCTCTTGAGATCTCTTCATTCTTTCCACAGCTGACAGGAGCTTCAACTGTGCCTATATCATTTCGGCTTGATACTTCGACTCTTGGAGTTGCGACTCCAATGCTCTTAATTCTGGACTCTCAACAAGTCACTCGTATGTCAAGGCATTGTGATCACTCAGTTTCTTGCATTCCATAGCAAGGGAATTTAGTCTCTCAATTGTGCTCCTAGAAATGGCTTCTCTTTGGTCCTTCACATCCTGTGGGGTCTCAGGCACTGCACGTAGTTCTAAGTCTGTGATGCATTGTTGTAGTTGTTGGATCACTTCTTCAAGATGCTCTACTTGTTGTGAAACTCGATCTTCTGCCTTTATTTCTATGACTGTCACAAAGCGAAGTGATCTGTTGATCACTTCCTTTACTTCAAGTTGCTCAGCGAGAAACTGTTCTTTTCTTTGTTATATCTGTGCTTTTTCTTCATCGAACTTCACTTGGAGGGAAATATTTTCTTGTTCTACAACTCAGTGTTGTTCTACAAGTACTCCTTGTACTTGCATTAAATATTGGGTGGCTTGTTCTGTTTCCTCTTATGCTCATCTAAAATGAGCTTTGACTGTATCAGCTAATCAGTGGAGTTGGGTTGGCTCGTCTGCCATATTTGGTATTCCCAATGGTAGAGGCACAGTGGAGACTATGTGGATGGAATGTAGTGCCTGATGTACCCCTCGGAGTTCAATTTAAATCCTATCATACATTGCTTCATGCTTGGCCTCTTGTTTTTCTGTTATTTCCAGCAAAGCATCATTCAGGGCTACTATGAGAAAGTCAAAGTCGTCAGAGGTGAGGACATTCTGCATCTTAGTCATGGAGGCTTTCAATTTCTTCTAGGAAGAAGGTTTTGGAGGTGAACCCTTCCTCTTCTTCAAGGGATCAACCTCTTCTCCTTGCTTCTATTCAAATTCTTGTTCAGATAACTCTTCACCATCATCTCCTTGCTCTGGTGATATGGAAGAAGTCTTCACGGATGCACTATCTAATCCTTGGACCTCTTCGGTCTTCTTTCTCCTGCTAGCTCTGGGTGTATCCTACGTAGTTTCTTGGTTGTCGACGTCGGATATCTATGTGGGGTTTGCAGGGATAAGGAGGTCAGCAGACCATTCCTTAGTAATCTCCTCCAGGTCCTCCTCCATCAGCTTGTAGTAGGACTGAAGTTGTTGCTTATGTTTTTCAGCATGCACTATAATATAAATGAAATGTCGATCTGCATTGAACTTCATCAAAGGTTGGAACTAGTGTATAGTGTTCGGAGTCATGCGAGGCTCAAACTGGATGGATCTCTTAATTTGATCGTAGTAGGTATGAAAAACAGCATTTGACTACCATTGTTTGTTCATATCATTGGAATACCAAAGTGTACTGAACTTCACAGCCAGCGGCTCAAATGGCTCGTTGTCGGGGAAGGTCGCAGCTTCTGGCATCTCCCAGGCAATGAATGCGATAAGGATCAAAAGCCAACTAAAATGGAATTTGTAACCTTGATCTTGTGCTTCTCTATAGTCTAGTTCCAATTGATTCACCAGGTACTTCACCCAGTTCATCTATAGGCCTTCCACGCACTTCCCTGCGAGGTCGACTACAAAGTCGATGACTTGGGTAGGTTAGTTCTTTCTTACTAAATTCCTTGTAATCAATTGACAGGCGAGGCACACTGTGCCACTCAGTATAGAAGCTACCTTGTAGCCTCACATCCCTTTCTCAACATCATCGTAGGTGTCCTTGATCCCCTGTGCTAGAGCGTGATCCATGGCTTTTCCTGGATAAAAATCATGTGGATCAGGCCCATGCATACTCAACCCTGTGATTTGATTGATCAGCATCAGATCAACTGTGATACGGAGATCTAGACACAAATAGACACCATGGTAACAAGAAAGCAGTAGCTTGACATAGGCATTCACCTTCTGGTTTCTTCCGAAGTGTGGGATCTTCATAACGTTCAGCAGGGTGGACTGTGCAAGGTTATGGGTCCATGTATGGGGGATGTAATGTCCCCAAGGTTGAGCCCTTTATAAACCTGATGTATGAAACAAATTGTACATATGTGTTATAGGCTGTGAGCCGAGTTCCTATAAGTTGTAGGCTTATGTGTTTGTTAGGCCAGGGAGCCTAAGTGTTGAAGGCCAGGAGCCTATTGTTGTACTTGTAAGTATGCAGAATATTTAATAAAATATAAACACTGCTAGGTGTAGACCGACCATGATGAATGAGTGAAGGGGGACTGAGCGTCCACAGAGTGGGAAAGGAATTAGGGGTTGGAAGGTGGGAAAGGGGATAAGTGTTGAGCCTAGGGGGCTTAAACCTAGAAATAATATTTTAATATTATTTCAAAAGATATGTGCATCATATGTTTTTATCCTAAGTCCTTTTGGAAGGACACGTGATTTCCCAAGTGGTGGGAGGAACGCATGTAGTCCCATGTGTGACAAGTGTCAACCCTGGTGCATGCACTAAAAGGTTGGGACGAGCCATGAGAAGGGTCCCTCCTCCTCCATTCGACCCGGTACGGCCCTGAGTGTGAGGGGTGCGAACTTGTCTGCAAGAGACCTCGTGCAATCCTGAAACGGGGGGGGAAGCATGTGTTTGTTCTGCGAAATCCATGTACACCCTCTGTTCTGAGAGCCAAGAAGATTGTGTTCATCTGAAAATCCAGTTCACTCCTTACCCATTCGGAACCAGGGAGTCTGTGTAATTCCCTGTGTGGATTGTTGTCACGCACTCCCAGAATCAACACCGTGAGACCTTGCCGCCATTTATGAGCTTGTGTGAGAAGCCTGAGTCTGTATTCCTGATTGACTGTGGTGGTCACGCAGTGCTGGTATGCACGTGGCATACTGGCCAGAGTAATCCATTGTTGAGCTCTTGTATGACCCCTCTCCAAGTGAGGGAGGTGGTTGATGCTGGAAGAGGCAGGTTGTCAGGCCTGCGAGCAACTGTTTCCAAGTGAAAGAGTTTGCTGGGAAGTGGTTTCTTCCAGAGAGTTTCCAGCACCAGCTATGGGCTCTGAGACTTCATGATCCGGCCTATTTTCGAGACCCAGAGAGGGAGGTTAGCACCGATGGACTGTGCATGTGAAGGTGTATACTCCCGGGCGGAACAAGCATGTGGGGAATGAGAGTCTGGTAGTAGTGGGCGTAAGATGGCATCTTTGGGAAGAATCCTTCCAGATATTTCTATGTTGTTTTCCCTGTAACCTCAGCCTAGCCTAGGATTACTTGCCTTGGGGTGGAGCTCAGTCCCAGCTCGGGGGTGACCCACTATTGAGACGATGAGCAGTGTGGTCTAAGGCTGGGAGGTTCATAGAAGGCCTGCACTTGGTTGGTGGATTTCACCATTGTTACAAGATAAGTATCTAACTATGTTCTTATCACATTTTGGCATGACTGTGCTGTATATATTATCATGTTTTCCACTGTGTATATGAATTAGTATGAAGTGCTATTGATTGTTAATTATGGCAATAATTCATATGAATACTCTGTGTAGTATGTGTTTACTTGTTTAAATGCATGTGGAGTATATACTGGACTGTATGTGTTATGTGAAAAGTGTGTACAGATTGTTACATAGTGCATTAAAAGCCTTGGTAAGAAAAAAGGTACACTACAAATTGGTATCAGAGCTAAGGTTTCGACACTGAACCAAGTTGGGTCAATGGAGCGGTCTTTGGACTGAGAATGCCAGGGGAAATTGGGTCTGGAAGGCCAATTTCAGACCCTGGTTTGCTCCAAAGTGTCAAGGAGTTTCTAGACGAGTTATTAAGAACTCAGGAAGTATAGCGGTGCTATGAAACCGCGGGCTGGTGTGGTCTATGGCCACAGGGAGACAGGTCTCTACACCAATGGTGTTAGAACCTTAATATTTGTTCGGGAGGGAAGGCGAGCCCTCGTGACCGTCGGATCTGGAAAAATGTGCGTAAGGATTAAAATTCCTTTGAAAATGGCACAGGAGAGTGGAAATCGCGATACGCAAAATCCCGAGTTAGTTAGAAACAGTCTGAGCTGTTAGATATCGGCTGGAAAACCCGACAACCGTTGGATCTGTCGAGAGGTGTCTGAAGGTTAAACCTCATAAACTAGGGGCGAAAGCTCCGAAATAGATATAAACCATCTGAAAGATGGAGGACACGTGTCGTGAGATTTCCCATTTCGGGAAATCGGGATATCGACATTCGTGAAATCGGGAGTCACGATGACATGAGATCGGGAATTTTCATGGTGGAAAGTCCGAAACCCCGATAGGAGGTATGACTGTGGTCATATAAGGGGAGGTCATGTGAGCCACGAGTCTAGCCTGGGGGGCTAACGGGAGTTAGAGCGCATCGGCATTTGAAAGCCCAAAACCCTGAAAGGATCTGCGTCGTATATCTGAGAAAGATCTGACCGTCGAATTTTTCTAGGAATGGACGTGGACATATGGAGATGTACCACGTGCCAGTGGGATGAGAAGAGAAGCGAGAGAGGTGGGACCCAATGACGTCATTGAAAGCAATGTGGACACTCATGAATGTACCACGTGCCACCGTGGTTCTTGGTGACCATTGTGCGATGTGGGTCCGGAGGGTAAAGTAAATCAGAATTTCGGAATTCGGCAATTGAAATGACAAGAGGTGGGGAGTCACTGCATAATGAACTCCCGGGTTCTGAAAACCCGAAAGTCTCGAAAACTGAAGTTTCAAAAAACCCAAAAAGTACAGAGCCGAGCAGAGCTCAGAAAATTCGTGAAATTGAAAACATTTTCATAAATTGGATTGTTTATTAATGATGAAGAATTGTCAAGAAATGAAGGCTTGAAAAATTCTAGTTGTCTGTGCGTTGTATTGCAGAAGGTTGACGAGTGCCAGAACTGTTTTGGAATTGCCACAAAGTGAAAGGAAATGGAAGAGACACATAATGCTTCCAGTTCAGAAAACAAATCTCAGAAGAGATAGCGTAGAGCTTTAGTTAGTAGAGTGTGTATATCCAGCGTAAGGAGTGCTTATAGAGGGAACTTGTTTTAAGTTCGAAAGATTCCAGGAGATGAGCGTAGAAGGTACAGATGGGCACCAGAAAGTCTTTCGGAAAACACAGAAGGGTCGAGTCCCTTTGAGACTGAGTCAGTTAAAAGCTCAGAGAGGAACAGTGCAAGTTCGCATGACCAAGCGCAAGTGTGCGGCAAGGTGAAGTTAAAATTTCATTAACCAAAGCTTGGGAAGGAAAACACTGTCGAATTATTTGAGATCCTTCAAGTTAGGAAGAAGGTCAATTCTAGAAGAGTTGATGCCCAGATATTTGGAAAGAAGTCATTGAGAATTTCAATGAACGGTCGGAATTCTCCATGAGAAACTCGTGAAATCATGGGCACCGTAAGATAGCCAGAAGCTAGAAGGTGGTTAGTGGATGGAGAAACTCGCCACCCTCGGATTCAAAGTAAACGTGGGTTGTTGATCGCAATTGGTTTTGAACCGTTGGATCGTTTCGTGAATTCGGGGATCATGAACTTGGAGCGCAAGCCAAATTCTTCGTCACTCCAAGTCCTGAATCGCGAAAGAGATTAACAAGGGTAGAATCGTACGGTGGAGCGCTTCCAGGAAGAAGTGTCGAAAACCTGTGAGCCGTCAGATCCAGCCAACTGCGAGGAGGATAACGCTAAGAGTTGTTCAGTACTCGAAAACTCAGGGAATGTCTTGAACCATCGATCTCAAGGAAGATCGAACCATTGATTTCTTTCATCGGGAAATCAGAAAATCCAAAGTTTGGAAAAACAGAGGAATTGTTCTCGAAAATTCCAAAACGCGAACTTCCGATTCGCGAGGAGAGATATATACCATTGATTCAAGGTGAGTGTCAGCCGTTGATATAACACACTAGAATTCTATGAAGATGGAAGTTAAAAAGGGAAGAGAATTGTTTTCTAATTCGTGAACCGTGAAGTCTGGATTCACGAAAAAGGATCCACGCCAGTGGATTACGAGGAGATTTGAGTCATTATATCTGACTCAAGTGGATTTCAGAAAACTAGAGATCGGAAGAAAAGAGGGAAAACTATTTTTCCAAACCCTGAAACGTGAATTGTCAATTCACGAGGAATTGATTTGGACCGTTGAATCTGGAAAGCTGTGGACCTTGATCTAAGGCAAATGGGGTTCGAGAGTTCGGACCTCGAGAAAAAGGAGGAGAGCTAGTCCTCGAAGTTCGCAAAGGGTAAAGTCCCATAGCGATCGGAAGTTGGGGCCCCAGGTCATAGCTAGAGGTCACGCTGGTGGAAGTTAAAGGAAGAGCTAGCACGCGCTAGACTCTTATTTCTGATTTTCGGGATAGAGAGAGTCGAGGGTGACTCATATCTAAACACCCGGTACGTGAAGTCCTGAAACACCTTCTGGATAGGTGCGTGGTCATAGCCGATGGCCATGTGGGAGAAACTTGTGCCACCGCTAGTTCTCGCAAGAGAGTTTTCACGCAAGGCTTGTGGTTTTGTTGCATGGAGGTTCTAGTAGGAACCCGAAGAGCTGCTCCAACTCAGAGAGCTAAAGACCCATTGACTGGGAGGTCAGCAGACCTCGTTGAGGTAGGGAAACTGCATAGAAGGTACTTAGGGCATGAATAATCATGCACAATGATTACAGTGGAGAGCATAAGAAGATTCAGGAATCCTGGAAGAACTGAATGCTTCTGGGATCCACAAAAAAAAAAAATGTTAAAGGGAGAAAGAAGTTGTTGCAATTTATAGCAGCAAGTATGTTTTGGCTCGTTTGGACAGCTAGAGGAAAGAATGCTTGCAAGTTGCAAGTGTTGTTGGTAATGTCATTGCACAATGAAGAAAGCAACAGAGAGATGAAGAGCTGGTTATAAGTCTGATAAAAGAAGCATGAAAGCTTCTACTACTATCAGATATTCAGGTAGTATAAATTTTAATGGCAGTCATGCAGGTAAGAGTTTTATCACTCTTTTTGCATAATTGTTGAAAGGAAATTATGGTAAGAATTTCCTCAGCCAGAACTATGTTATTAAATCACATGATTATATTATTTGAATGCATACCACCGGATGTGGTAAAGGCTGTAGGCCTGTGTTAATTCAAATATTTTTAGCTTTTGAATGAACACATCGACATAGTAGAATGTCATGTTAATTTGGTTATGGGGTAGTAACCAAAGAATTAAAAGATAAGAATTTGTTACAAGAATGAATGCTAGAAATCTAGTCATGTATGAGACCAGGACATGGTTGGACATGGCAAGGTACAGATATGGAAAGATTATGAGCCACACAAAGTACTAAAAGCTTCCTACTTTTAAATAAACTTGGGCTGCAACCTTTTTGTAAACACTAATGGACACCGCATAATTATATTCTTGGTGTAGTGTTCGGGTCGAAAAGGAAGGAATCCAATTAATTGGAAAGATAAGGGGAAGTGTATGAAGATTGTGGCAACACATTGGCCAGAATTCCAACCCGTGGATGGTGAGATACATGACTGAGACAGAGAGCATTATGTAATTCAATGCAAGGTGCACTGAATAAGAATGCATTGAGAATCACACGCGTGCATAATAAGTGATATAATTGCATACTAAGTGCAATGGTTGAATATGTTTGGTAATTACATGCATATATATATTATTGCATGGAAATAATTATGTTGATGGCTGAAATGTTGCTAACCCCTGAAATTGAGAACATTTCAGGAATTGTTAAACACTGCAACAGGAAAGTTACAAGTCAAGTAGTCACAAGAATGGAGACTACATAAAATTTTATGTTCAGAAAATTGAAATA
>JASDQU010736983.1:129808-145808 GCA_032191745.1 Picea mariana | reverse complement strand
ATCCCTGTGCTTGGTTCACTTTTCATCTGATGGTAGAGATGGTCCGACTCCGTGATCAGTCGACATAGATGCTTGCACTCTTTCAGTCATCAGGTCAAGGAGTATTTCTATCACAAATTCTTCGACTGCATTGAGCTCCTCGAACATACACACTCGAGATTAACTAGATCTGGTTCAAATTAACTTAGACACTGTAATGGAATAGATGGCAACAATGCGATGATCACTATGCAAGATCAACTTAGTCTGCAAGCTCAAATTCTTGGTTGGAAAAAGTGTTCTCGGTGCATGGCACGATGGGATAAATAGGTAAATAGGCAATGGGTTGCTTGCAACGGGTATGAATCCTTCATGAACTCTGTTATGTTCTTTATGGCACGGTCCCAACGATCTGATGGCAAGCTGTCTAGTCATAGATGCCTTTCTACCCGTTTGGAGCGTTGGTCTAATGGTTATAATGTCCCCAACAGCTATATTGCTTCGGCATGGCGAAGTGCCATGTGTCGTTGTGCTAATATCCTAGTGAAGCTCCAATTTTGTAAATTTTCCTTCTACAAATTTCCTTCTGGATCTTTCTGCAACTTTTCAATCTTATCTCTCTTCTTACTTAGTTTTCTAGCCTTCTTTTTAGTGAGCTTCGTCTCGGTATTCCTTTTCCTATTCTGATTCTTATCTTCTTTTGACATAGTGACTTCGTGTTGTTGAGATTCTTTCCTAGGATTCAAGGGTAATACTTATTTTTTATCTGGGATAGGTATTTCAGTATTTTGTGGGTCTTCTAGTGTTCTTGCAACTTTGATATCTACATCGTTGTTGTGAAATAGTTGTGATTTGTTCTCTTGTTCTTCAATCAAGTGTGTGATCCTTTTAGTTATAAAATCTTTTAACTCTTGCTTCTTCTGCTCTAAGACTTTTTCTTCTTCCTTTCTTCTGGCTTGATCCCTTTCAATCCAAGGTCTTCCTATTAACATGGTAAATGGAGCATTGTCCTCAATAAATTTAATGATCTCAAAATCTTCTTCTATCAAAGTTACATTGACATTCATAGGTATCTGAGGGAGCTTCCCACATAGGGTTATTAGTTTTCCTCTGAATAATCCTATTTCTCCCAGTGAAGGAACCATAGCAGTCTTTCCTAAAAGTTCCCAGGTTCTTTCTGTCATAACATTCACCTATGTTTCTTCATCCAAAACACAGTCAACGTCAAATTCTCCTAATCTTTCTTCAATGCATTCTTTTTCTTTGAATCTCTCTGATAATCTAACATGCCGGTGGTCATTCAAGGTTTATCTCATCTGTAACAATACTTTCTCTGATTCTTTTTGGGATTCTACCATAATCTTAGTTTATGGATCTGCCTTAGGGTTTTCTTGGTTCAGATTCTTTCTTTCAACTTTAGCAATCATTCTAGGGTAATCCAATACTTCATGGTCCATAGCTTTACAACAAAGACAACTAGGTATTCTCCCAGGGAATTCCTTAGCAAGATGTCCTGGTTTTATGCAACTGTAACAGAGGGTTAATCCTCTCTTTCTTTTAACTGATCCCTAGCCTTTTTTGTACTGTGCACTAGGATCGTACGAGCTAACCTGCAAAAAAATCTTTCTAGGATCCTGCATCCATTTGTTAGTCCAAATATTCTTTCTATGCATAGGTATAACATATCTTTCACTATTCTTATTAGATCTACTCATGTCAAACCTTCTTTCATCTACCAGTACTCTAGTTTTTGAGCTAGGACAGAATCTATCAAACATACCTAGATCCATGCTTTAGAAACAAAATTTTCCACTAGTCTTACTTCTACAGAGCACAAAGCTTTTATATCTAGAACTTTTCACTATTCTTACCTTTATCGGAGCACAAATCTTTCAGATCTTACCTCTTTTCTTCATATCTAACCTCTTTTCTTGGCAAAGAGATTCACAAGTCAAGCAGAATGTTGTGCACTAGGGCAACAGATCTACGCACAGAGCTTTCTCTGTTTCAGGTCAAATATTTACACAAAACTTCTTCTTCCTCAGTTTCGAGCAATCACAATTTCAGTTCGAATCTTTGCACAAAGCTTCTTCTTCCTCAGTTCCCAGCAATCACAGTTTCAGGTCCCGGCAACGGATCCATTTGTTGGCACAGGGGCAGACCCAGGGTTCAACGCTACAACAACGCACCAACAAAACCCTAACTACTGGCCCTTTAGGCATCACCTGCAAAGCAGATGAAGTCTCACCCGAGGTAGAGGAATGGGTGGTTGCAGAACTCAGATGTCTACAACCTTAGCTGGGACATAGATCTGTGATTCTAGTATTTAACAGAGCACTCAACAGTAAAGCTTCATCAATATGTAACCAATATCTACTCTGCAAATAAAACAGAGAAACACAGCATTCACCCAGATCTAATGTATCTAATCACTTAGCATAAGGAATTAGATCATATATAGCAAATTCAAGCACAAAGCAAGTTCACAGAGGTTAGATATAGCATCCAGATTCATCATAAGCACACAGTATAAACAAATATATCTATCTATCTATGTCAAGAACTTAACAGATAACACATAAGTACACCAACAACAATGCACAAAGTAGAGCAACACAGTATATACATGGTTCACCCCCACCCTGGGGATGCGTCCACCAACTCTTCTTCTTTATTAGCTTCTTCAATTAGATACATGCACAGAGCCACAGAAGCCTTACTCCGCATAGGATAGGAGATCTGTGTAGCTCGCTAGATCCTCCTTCCTTGCGTTACAGCACAAAGCCCTTCATAGTTTGTTACAACCACTTGCACTAAGCTCTGCAAGTCTCTCATAGTATGCACAAAGCATTTACAAGCCACACTTGCACTTAGCACAACATCACATAGATGCCTCTTCTATTCCTTCTATCTTTCTTACATCGCCTAAACATCTATTTTTATATTACAAAATAGGCCTAATCATAGGTAAACCCATAGGCTGACATTCCCACACCCGTTACATATTCCCAAATCCCAAAAAGGACCCAAAAAGGGGCTGAGATCCTGCAATCTCTTCTTCGTCTTGCGCTCTGCCTTCGACAGGCTATCGAAGTCCAAAATGGTCAAACTTGACCAATGATCTCTCAAAACTTGGTTGAGGGCCAACAACAACCATTGCCTTGGCATCTTGTGATGAGCCATCAGAAGAGGAGCATGGTTTGTGTCCTCAGGAAGCCATAACGATGCAAACCAAAGATACAGAAGAGACAAACAGAGATCCAGTAAAATTAGAGAACATCCAAATGAACATAATAGAACAACAACCATTTCGTACCCTTGTCTATTTATCTGCCAAGGAACTGGAATGCCTTCCTCTAGAAGACATACCAAGCTTTCATGGCTCAATCTAGGCATGATCTTCTTCATTATACAAGGTCGTGATACCATCCTCATCTCGTGCAAGATTTTTTTCTCACTTGACTACCTAACCTCACCATAATCAACATTAACATTGCATCTCTATGGGAGTACAAACCTCTCATCAGTAGGATTGTCCAAGTTGTCTGAGATTTCATAGAAATCTTCCCCTCGATCCTCTCCATTAATTTCCATAACCCTTCTATCCACCTAGATTACACCCTCATTATGAACTTCAATCATCCATCGAACTATTGAAGGGACAGTTGTATCAGTGACCGGGGTGAGTGAAGTGGCCACCTACGGTCTCAAGCTTAGTGTCGACACCTCTGTGTTGGCCACGTGAGTTGGTGATCATGGTGACACCCTATCTAGTGGAGAAATATCAACTTGTGTAAGTGAAAGGAAATCATGCTTGAGCGAAAGGGGGGGAAATCATCCCAGATAAAATCAACAAACATAAGAAGATCATCAAAGCTTGAATTGGCAAGGAGATTATCCAATTTGTTGACATCTCGCTTAACATGAGAAGGGACAAGGGTAGAGATACAGGGTACGATAGATCCCAAGAGATCAATCAATGTCTCCAATCGCTAATGGGTGGAGAGCTTGGATGGAGAAGATCCAAATTGGAGCTTGGAGAGCATGTGAATAATGAGCTTATAGTCACCTTCCACAATAATCTTGGAGAACGTATGCATGTGAGAGATTTGAAGACCATGAATAAGGGCACATATTTCAGCCACATTGTTGGAATTGATGCCTAAGTGACTATAGAATATTCAAAAAAAAATTCCTAAAATATCTCGAAATAGTCCACCATAACTAGCAGGCCCGGGATTATCTTTGGAAACACCCTCAAAATTAAGCTTAATGAAACCTGGAGGGGGAGGGNGAAGGGATGGAAGGTTTGGCGGTGTGGACGGAGGAGGAAAGAGAGAAATAAGGGGAAGAGGGTAGCCAGACAAAGAGAAGGGTTTTCTCCCAAGATGAACATTTGAGGTCTTTGAGGTCCCATTTTTATTTTAGGATAGTCTCTTCAATGCCATGTTTAATACTACTCCAAATGAACTTCATACGCTAGGACTCATCCTTGAATATTCTTCTATTATGCTCCTTCCAGATCTCCCAAAGTAAGAATCCTAGGAAGAGCTACCAGATGTAATTAAGAATAAGGTTTTTAAAGCAAGTGTCTCTCCAAGAAGTGATGGTATATCTAATGGAGTCCTTAATGCAGTCATATTGTCAAAAGGAGATCGCACCTTGGTCCCGGAGAGTGTTTCTAAAGGCATAGGAATTGAGGAGAGTTCTCAATGTGCTCGGTAACTGAACCCTTTTTCTTGAGATTTATCAATTGGCTAAAGAAGGTATTGCTCCTTGTATCCTCATAGTGTGCTATCATTTCTTCCATGAAAATTGTCCAAGTGATGAGTGATTTGCAAGAACAAAGCCATCGATACCATACAAATTAATTAGGTTCTAAATATAAAGAAGCAATTCGTACCTTTTGTGTATGTGGCACATTATGGAGATCAAAGAATTGCTCCATCTGAAGTATCCATGTGATTGGGTCCTTGCCACCAAACTTCCTCATATCAATCTTAGGAACGTGGTTGGTCTTCAAACCAAAGTTGGAGTTTCTTCATTCTTGATTCACCTTCCTTGTGTCCTCATCATGAATTTCATGGGATTCATTTTCACTTTCAGGTGTCTTATCTGTTACAAAATTTTTCAATACTTCCATGATCTCCCCTTTTAAACCATCTATCTTATTATCCAACTTAGCTTCCATTGAATCCATCTTAGTATCCAACTTAGCTTCTATTGAATCCATCAACTTAGCTTCCATTGAATCCATCAAATTAGCTTCCATTGAATCCATCTTCTTTTGTAGTTCATTTCTTCACCTTCATCAAGAGTCCAATTAGGATTTTTTGGAGGCTTATTTGGTGTAGAAGGTCCCTTTTTCGGTGGCATGTTGGCCAAGTATCACTTTTGAATCTTGATTTTGAGGCGGTTCTACTAGACAATATTTATTCTATTCTATCTCCCAAGTTTCGGCCCTTCTGGGTATGAAAATTTATTTTAGGTAGTTCTCTAATATTTATTCTCTGCAATGTCATAGGTCTGATCAAAATTGGATGTGCCAAGTGAAATTCACGGTAACTTCCTCACAACTTGCCGATTTTTGGCCTTTCCAAGAGATCTCACTTGTATAGCATGCCCCACACAAAATAATTGATATCAAATTCTGAAACTCACACCCAAAATACTACAGACTATTTACGATCCAATGAAACCAGTCCCACTCAATTTGGATACTCTAGCAAGAAGTTATGATTGTTTTACCTAGAACACCTTCTTGAGACTAGTCAATAGGACTAGTCAGATACCCTATCTTACACAAGGTGTATATACAAATTTAAAATGACCCAGAAGCTGAAATTTTTACCATAGATACCTTAATAATTTATTTAAATGGCCTCCAGATTTCAGGGTCTGAAACGTTACATAAAAAAAATTTATAGCGAAAATTCCACAATGACTCATTTCAGGATGATTCCAGAACCCTATCTTGCACAGGCTGTATATCCGAAAGTATAAGGCCTCAGGAGCTAAATTTTGAACCCAACGTACCTTGATCCGTCTACTAAATATCCTCCAATTCGTTCCTTCTGAAATGTTGTAGAAAAATATTTGTAGCGAAAATGCCACAATGTCTCAGATGTAGCAGCGAAACCCCAAGACCTTGAGCTCTGATACCATATGTTAAGAACCAAAAATCAATATAGCATAGAAAAACCTCAGGAAAAGTACTCAACGCCTTGAAAAAGAGATAATTTCAGATAATAAGCCTCTTCAAGGGGGAAACCTCCTTTTACCCCACGTAAATGTTCAAGTACAAGATGATTCAAAATGAAAATGTCTCCTTGGTATATATAGGAGACTAGGAGGTATAATTACAACTAATGGCCTAAAGCCGACATAAATAAAATAAAATTACTAATCTAATATTCCCCAATTTATGGGTAATGAGCCAATATTAGGGCTTAACAACCCCCATCAACATGGTGTCATCAACAAATTGGTTGTGGGTCAATGGATCAACATAGTGATGGAGAGACTGGCCTTGGAGCTCATAAGAATCAGTGGTATCCCTGAGGTTGCAACCTAACCCTTTGGCCATGAGAATAAACAAGAAGGGGGAAAGGGGGTCTCTTTGTTATATGCCATGGTAGGGATGAAAAGGAGAGGAAGAGGTACAATTTATTAAAAGGGAGAAGAAAGAAGAGGATATGAGAGCCATGATCCATCAGACCCGGTCTCGGTGAAACCCAAAAGCCAAAATGATTTCTTGAATGTATTTCTAGTTGATATTATCTAAATATTTGTACATATCCATCTTGATGAGCATGCTCGGGGTTTTTGTTGTTTTTAGAGTTTGATCAACTGCATGAGCTAAGATGATGTTGTCCAAAATTTGGCGTCCCTCCACATAACCAAATTGTAAAGGGATATATATATGTCCATCGGATGTAGCTTGGGTGGTTGGGAGGAATGGTTGTTACCCTCCCCACCATCGTTCAACTCCTTGTAAGTGACATATAATTGCCTTAAATGGGTCTATATGATGCTTTTATTGTTGAGCCCCCAATATTATGAAAATTTCTAGCCTCCCCATGTTCTCTCGTGGATTTCGAGGGGCGATTTTCGTGGACGTAGCGAGTACCATTCTTTGGTGTGATGAACCACATATAAAAAATAAAAAAAAATAGATTGTTTAGTGGAAATCAAGGTGGGAAAGAGGGGTTTGAGGTGCATGACCATGAATTTATAAATGATCTTGTAGATGACATTTCATCAAATGGGGCATAATTTGTTGGGATACACCACCTTTTCCACTTTAGGAACAAGGGTGAGAAAGGTGGAATTCAAGGCTGGAAGGACTCCAGAAATCCTTTGAGATTCCTAATCAAGGGCCCAAACATTTGTTTTGATCACCAGTCAGCAAGGATGGAAGAAGTCCAAGGTGAATCCATCAGTGCCTAGATATTTTCTTATGAAAAAACTAAAATTAGCCACCTCAACTTCAGGTAGGCAAATGGATCGCATAAGGCTGGAATTTTTCTCCTCTGATATTAGGTTGGGGATATTTTGAGAAATGGGATGGATGGAAGTTGAATGATATTGATGAGGTTCAATGAGTATATCCTTGAAGAAATATTTTATCTCTTGTTCAATATGAGAGTGAGAAGTGATTTTTTACCTTAACTAGAGATGATATGAGTGATGTGGTTAGAGTGACATCGTTGGATCATGGAATGGTGGAAGAACTTGGAGTTGTTCTCCCCTTCCTTAAGTCATTGGACCCATGATTTTTTTCACCAGAGGATTTCCTCTTGATTTTCCCTTTCCTCAATTTGATCATCCAAAGTCCTTTCCTACTAGGAAAGCTCTAGCCATCGACCATGGGAGATAATATGCTATTATATCGCTTCCATTTGGGATTCTAAGAGTCTTTGAGCCTGAAAAATATTCACAAATACTAACTTGTTCAATATTTTGATTCGTTTCTTAAGTATCTTGAGGCAATGTTGGAATCGATACATGAGAGATCCATTGGAGACCTGGGCCTCCTCCCACCAGACCTTTACTTTATAAATAAAAGTAGGGTGGGCGAGCCATAATTTTTCAAACCAGAAGGGTTTTTTGTGAGGTTTGATGAGGGTGTTGAGGGAGAGGGAAAATAGCTAGTGATATTACCCTACCACGGGGAGGATGGTGGCTTCCATGTGCATTACATAGAGCATGAGAAATTCTGAAATAAAAAATTGATCCAATTTTCAAGCAACTTGATGAGATCCCTCACGAAAATTATCCCATGTGTAAATGTCATTACTGATCTCTGTTGATGAAAAGGAATGACTATCCTAATACCAACATTTTCGAATCTTATTGGGCTAAGGAAAGATACTCGGGATTGTTACCCTATGTTTATATCCTTTTGCAAAAATATCAATTAATCCTTAAGAAATATGTTCTTGGGACCAATGGTGTGTTTTATGTTGTGTTATGACAAAGAAATAAAGAAATATTTATATTAGAAAATGAGACCTCAAAACCATCAAATGATTTTATTTATTCAGTTATGAAATACATCCAAAAACATTCATTCATAGCCCATAATGGGCAAGGACCAGAATAAGAATTAGAAGTCATGGGTGGAATGTTACATCACACAGAAATGACTAGTGTCTTCTAAGTAAAACCAAGACAGAAAAATAACTGGATGACCAAGCCGCAGTATGTGCTAGCGAGAAAATCCCCCTATAACTATACCAGGGTTTTGGATATAGATAGAGAAAATGACTCCTAAAAGAAAATCTAGTTTCTACACTACCTAAAACATACCAAAATAAATGAACAGAAAATAGTAGAAGAGAAGATCGGTAACTGTACCTTTTATCCAACGTCTCGTGATGATCTCCTCAAGCTTTGTAGCTCCAAAGGCTACAAGTATCCTCCCAAAGTTGACCTGCATCCAACACTAGGCAAAAAAGGCTACAAGCATGTTATTTATATTCATATATTAGGGTTAGATATCAAATGTTATGTATAAATCAAAGAAAAGACACAAAACATCATCATTTGGGAAAGGGAAAAGAGATTATTTTATTCATTAAACAAAGACTGAAACTTACAATATTTGTCGGCCATTGTTCTGCGAACCTGGTCTGGGATCCTCTTTACAATTCTCCAATTGCACCTTCAATAAGCCTTTTCTCACAATCTACTAATCATCTCAAGGAAAGGGAATGGATTTAATGGAAGAAAAGGGGTTGAAGAGGGAATGTTGAGGTAGTAACTCACAAAAGGTTGCAAATGTTTGGGCAAGGAAGGGAAGTGAAATTGGGTAGAGTTTCACCGTTCTTATGCTTGGTTGTGAAATGATACCCCAACACCTCATTTTGTATGACAAAAGGATGGTTATTCAGTTGGGGGACGGGATCTAGCAGGTGAATTGGTTGGCAAACCTCCAATAGCTCGTAAATTCCACCGAATTCCTTATAACTTTTTAATTTTTTTCAACTTTTGGAGGTATATGCAGGTTGTATATTGTGTAGAAATCATATGTACACAGGTTTTCTAGCATGCAACAAGCATATGTACGTATTCAGTAGTGGTGTAGGGCACGTACATGCTCTAAAAATTGGTTTTTTAAGTAGATCTCCTCGGCAATGATTTGGAAAATTATGCAAGTAAGAAGGCCAATACCATGTATGCATGAGTAGGGAATTTTAGGGCTATAATAGATGCCCCCTAATGTATGAGTTTAGAAGATAAATTGATGGCTGAAATACATTACAACATCTTCGCCAATACACAAAATCGAGTGAGCTCGGGACCAAAGTTCAAGAGGTGTCATCTGCAAAACAACAATTTTCTCTCTAAGTCAGGCATACCTATGCTTGGGATGAACTAAATCATGGTTTCCAATCAAATAAACTACAGGTCCATGTCATATAACTATATAAATTGTAGCCACGAGCAATACACAGCGGATCTACATCTCAAAATCAATCAAAGATACACAAGTACAATATGCATCTTCAAGAAGCTAGTGATGCCTGCGGCTGGAGATGAAGTCTTCATAGCTCAAGCAACAAATTAAATATCTTCAAAAATTAGGTAGGAGTACAATGGGAGTGTAAGACTCACTACTCTAAGGTCTTCGACAATCCATCAGGAAAAGACTGGAGGATCTAGATGATCAGGCAGAGAACTTGGTCGATTTCAAATATGGACTTGACTGGACTTTCGGGATGGCTGACTCATGAAAGTCAAGATACAAACTCCAGAAAGGCCGACTCTGGTTGGGAAAACTTCCCTTGGAAAAAATCACAAAAGACGATCA
Organism: Picea mariana; assembly: GCA_032191745.1. Lineage (NCBI taxonomy): Eukaryota > Viridiplantae > Streptophyta > Pinopsida > Pinales > Pinaceae > Picea > Picea mariana. The sequence continues at coordinate 135,514 of JASDQU010736983.1, read as the reverse complement.
GAATCGGGCATCATGACATTGACATAAGTTTGTGATGCAAGAGGCAACGCAAACTCTCCATATGTTTGGAAGAGTAACCAAATGGAGGAGGACATAGCTCTATGTAGCGAGAACAACTTCATAAGGTCATACTAGATCTCAATGCTTGATGAACAAACGGAAGGGTGTGCTTTGTCCAAGGGCGACTATCTTTGCTTCCGAAAAAAGAATGTATATTTCCCGTCCCCTCTTTTTGGAATATTTTATTTTTTTGTCTTTTACAATTTTTTAAAGAGCTTGAAAAAGAATAAATGAATGTAAGTTACAAAGGAGGAACGAGTGTCATGACAAGCAAATTGGTTCCAAGCGCATGGAACACACTAATTCTCAAGGAAATAATACATGTGCTAGATAAGGACACTCGGGGAAAACTCCTCCATGGTTCAAGGTGTCAGGTCGCAAAGGCAAGAAGTGTTCCAAGGCTTGAGTATAAGGAATGCTTCAAAGGTTCAGTTGAGAGAAACATGGAGTCGGCATTAGGCCAAATATGAAAATATGAGACCCGCAATGTGATTAATCATGACACAATGATACCCCTTCTATGTAATTTTTTTACGAGCCTATAGAAGGAAATCTCGGTAGTTTTTTCACATTTAGAGAGTCTGAAAAAATGAAAAACAAGACTCTAGGGAGTAACTTTTTCGGATTTAGTCTAGTCAGTTTGAAAAAGGGTTAAACTTGCACCAAAAAGACGTTTGTTCAAAACCATTTTAACAAGTGTGACAAAGACAAGATCACTCGGAAATATTTTCAATTGTAAGGAGTCTGAAAAGAGATTAACTATGGACTCACAGCCTTTTTCTTATTTTAGTCTCCTTAGCCCTAAAAAGTATAAAAGTAACTGAGGAGAACTCTCCTGGCGAGATGAATCTCCCGAGGCGTACCTTTTTCCGCTATAATCTACTGGCTGGAAAAAGGGTTAAACTCATGCCAATAAATGTTCTTCTGGACCAATTTAACGAGTGTGAAGGAACAAGGTCACTCGACGATCTTTTCAATTTTAGGGAGTCTGAAAAGAGCTTAACTATGGACTCTCGAGGGGTTCATTTTTCGTAAGTAATCTCGAAGGCCCGAAAAAGGTGATAAACCAAAACCAAGGAGAATGTTCATTTTTCGAATATTTATTCCCTCAGACACGAAAAAGGTTTAAACTTACGATTGAGAATACTCTTCTAGCGAACCAAAGTTCCTAGATCATACCTTTATTCATAAAATTAGCCATCCAAACTGAAAAGGGGGTAAACTACCGACGGATAGATGTGCCTTCAAATTTGAGTTTGGCGAGCATGAAGGGAAACAATATCACTCAGAAATATTTTCACTTTTAGAGAGTCTGAAAAGAGCTTAAAGAAGACTCCAGGGGGATACTTTTCTCAAGTAATCTAGACGAGATCGAAAATGATAAATCAATCTGGTTGGATGTTTCTTTCAAATTTCAAAGCGAGCTTGTAAGACAACAAAGCATGCTCATTAGGGAGTCCCGAGGGTAAGGCCTAGAATGATTATGAACAAAATAACGAGGCTTCATTATGCAATCATGACAGGACTAATAAGGACTCCCAAGAATATGGTCATAATTGATAGCATGGATGCCAAAAATGCAGCAAAGGATCTACCTAGGGAATCCATGTACAGGTAGGCTCTACCACCTAATTACGACACTTCTAAAGCAGCAATGAAGATTCTGTGTTACACTTCGATGGGGTCGACCATATGGAAAAGACAAAAATACAACGAGATGAAGAAAGTGGGAATGAAATCCTAACTTACATGCAAAATTTGGAAAATTTGACTTTTACCAAAGGATGTCAAAAAATGTGACCAATCCCAAAAAGTCACCAAACCGAAAGGAAAAGAGTACCGAAATGACCAATAGAAAACTTAGAAATGAATTTGAGTAACCACTAAGCCAGGAAAAATGAAAAAGGGGACCAAAAAAGGGGAAAAGGGGGCCCAAAAAGTCTATAAATAGAGGTGAACAACTCATTTTTACCATTGCAAATTGAAAATCAACCAAAAGGTCAAAAAAACCTTTGCTAAAAGAGTGGATTCTGGGAGCTTCAGTGGACAAAACAATCATCTATTTGGACCAAGTAAGTACAAAACACCCATGTTTGTGTTTCAATTCTTCCTTTATTGTTTAATTTTTAGTTTGGAGGGGGTGTGCTCTTGTAAAAAGAGAAGCCCTGCGTGTATGTGGGTTGTCCAAGGCCAGCCTGCGTATGTACTCAGGCATAATACCAAACAGCCTGCATACATACATGATTCTGTAAAAAGCAGCCCGCGTACACCGTCTTTTACTTTGAAAAAATAAAAATCAAGCACTAATCCCTCTCTACTTTTTTCATGTGACAGGATGTATGTTCACTGGAGAGAGAGAGAGAATGAGGAGCTCGACGTCTTGGTCGAGGAGGACCCTGTGAACATCGTTGCACTAAAACAATGTGGCTTATGGAAGTTCTTCCAGTGTCCATTTATGAGGGCACAAACTAGGTTGCTCAATGCTCTTGTGGAGTATTGGCATCCTAATGTTGAGGCATTCATGCTAGAGGGTCAATCATTGACCCCAACCATGGAGAACATCTACTTTTTTACTGGCCTCTCAAGACGAGGGGAACCAGTCAACTTGAGAACTTTTCCTCCAGGGCCTTTCAACATCTAGAACTACATCAGGATGTATTATGAGGTCGGCACTGAGAAAGTAGGTTCTCAAGTGCCAATCCACAATATCACCAGCCTCTCATTACATGTGATATTACTCTTGATCGGGTGTATTACTGGATCCATAGCACTTCATCGGGCCTCATGTGCACATATGCATTATGCCATTCAGTGCTTGGAGGCAACCATTTTTACTAGAGTACCACCATACTTGTATGCATGAAGAGACAACTTACATAATGTCAGCAGCATACCAACAAGAACTTCGGGTTTGGTACTATATTATGCTCCTTATTCTTTGAGAGGGTGCCCATTCTTAGTCCCAGAGAGACGGTACGAGGGCATGTAGCCTCCTTCCCAGTAGTGAGCAGTTGGGTAGCTTTGCTACCTAGACAGGGTGGAGGGAGGACTATAGAGGTCTTTGAAGACAAGTTTTTTTACTGGTGGACACATCAGATCCCAGTGATTGAGGATTACCCCTATGCAGGGATCAACTTCACCAGAGACCCAGACATGCATGTGCCTCCTGGCGAGGAGCATGGCGAGATAGGTAACATATATTTTTAAGGTTTATTAAATTTTTAATTTTCATATATATCATTTTTATGCGTGTATAGAGTATTGACTAATGAATCTGTTATGTATAGATGTGGAGCCTGTTCAACCAGCAGACTTCACCAGGACTCAGCGTCATCCTCAACCTGAGGCAAGACCAGCAGCGGCAAGAGGACCAGTAGCTGTGGGAGGACCCCCAACTGGAGAGGTTGATAGAGTTCTACGACGAGTGGAGTGAAACCTTATTTTTCTCACTCGTGTCGTTCCTATGGATGAGATCAAGGATCTCCCCTCGACTATGCAGCCACATGTAGTAGGGGTGTCTCAGACTTGGGTCCAACTGTTTCGGCATCTTGTGAATGTCGTTGTACATTATAGCAAGTCCAATAGGCCTCGTCCTTAGATAGCTCTATACCACTGATGTGTCGAGGGCACTTTTTGTACTATATGTATTTTTTGAGGGCGTAAGCCCAGCGATGTAGACCGATGAATTTTTTAGGCTTTCATGCCCAATTATGTACTCATAACACTATTTTTGGGACATATATATACATATTTCTTGTCTTATGGATAACATTTTTTACAAATGTATTTACATGTGTATGTGTGTGCTTTTCTTTTTATATATGAGAAACATGCCAATATAAAACTTGACTAGATAGAGTATCTATTAGATGATTAAATCTCGTAGGAACATGGATATATGTAATGTAATCGAAAGATAATTATAAGAGACATACCCTAAGGAATCATCGATGCAGAGTGGGATCATAAATGCGGTAAACCCCATTTAACTAAGACACAACCAGCTGAGCATGTAGGTAGACTCAGAGGTGAGAAATTCTATGTGACAAAGCATCACGAGGAAATTCTATCACTGTATTGTACTCAGAAACATTGTTTGTGGTGTCACCTAGACAAATACCTCCGAAAGATAGCAACTGGCCTCCAAGTGTGAAAATCACACAAGCTACGGAAGCAAGCCTCCGAGTGTGTCGGCTAGCGTCATTCGCGAACCCAAAATAAACCTTTGATTCACTTGACATCTGCCACAGTCAAAAAGAAGGCATAAATAACTACACGTCCACAAAACAAAACAAAAATACAAAAATGTATAAGAGACTATACATATATACAAGAAGCCACCCACATGACCAACCTAAGAGTAGTACTTCTTAAGGTAGAGCCCATTTCTAGGCTCCACCAAAGAATTTCCCTCAAAATCAACCATACAGTAAGCGCCCTTCTCTAAGACCTCTTTCGCAATGAATGGTTCGAACCATATGGGTTTGAACTTCCCTGCCCCCAAGGGATCTTTTTATTGATCATAGACCAGGACAATATCACCTTCGAAGAAAATCCAAGGACGAATGGACCAATCATAATGCCACTTGACTCATTGCTTATGAGCATCATTGGCTAAGGCTGCATCACAACGCTGCTCAAGATATAGAAGGTGTTCCTCAAGCGGTGAAGTGTCCGGCAGTAATTCCACTTCCAACTTTAAAGAAGGAATCTGACATTCAATAGGTAAGACTGCTTCCAGCCCGTATACGAGTTGAAAAGGTGAAAAAACAGTGGCAGTCTTCACAGACGTTTGATAGGCCCACAACGTTGAATATAACATCAAATGACAATTTGACTTGGCATAATTCATCATCCGTTGAAGAATAGTCTTGAGAGACTTATTCACAGCTTCAACCTAACGATTCGCTTGTGAGTAGTAGGGTGACGAATGTTCATGTTTGAACTTGAGATTTGACATTATTTCAGTCATCATTTTGTTATGGAAGTGACTGCCATGGTCAGTGACAATATCCTTCAGGATACCGAACCTTGATACTATATGATTAAATATGAAAAGAGTCATTGTTTCTCCATCATTGTTGAACGTTGGCATATCTTCGACCCACTTCGTGAAGTATTATACTGCTATGATGATGTAATGATGCCCCCTAGCTGAATTCGGGTGACATGTAGTAAAATCAATCCCCCACTTGGTGAAAGGACCACCACATGCTCCGGTGTGACATTCATTCAAAATGAGATTTGCTTCTTTTTGGGTAATACATTGTCAAAGGATGTAATATATGCCTTGACGATACAATGTGTCATCAAATATAATATATTTCTATGCCTAATTTCAAATTCGTCGACGCTCATCGCGAGAAGCAGAAGTGGGGCACTTCAAAGTCTAAAGATATATAAGTATATTTCCATACCAGGTGCCCGAAGATGCAATTAGAAAAATATATCCATTAATAGGCGATTATTCAAGCATAATATCACTAGACTTGACTGGCAGTTCTGAAATGAGTTCGGAAAATGTTGAAAAGTCAACAAGAAACATGTGTCTAATTTAGTTTTCCCTTAATTAAATTAGACAATAAATATTAATCTATTATCTCATTCATAACTGAGTGATTTGGAATTGTAACAGAATTACAAGTG
>JASDQU010736983.1:97408-125874 GCA_032191745.1 Picea mariana | reverse complement strand
TCTGCTCCCAGTAAGTTTCCCACCAATGTTTGACATGGGGGAGATCCTTAAGGAGTGCGAAGGTGATCTTTTCCTTGTCTGAAAAATTATGAACAGAGAAATAACCTTCTAGCAGATTTAACCATTTATCTAGGGCATCTGCATCTAGTTGACCTTCAAATACGGGAATATCAAAATTAACCTGTACCTTGAAAGGAGAGGTGCCTCCAAAGTGGTTTCTTGATGAAGATGCACCTGATGCTATCGGCAGGCATTGAAGGATGTGGGAAAAATTCTCCATCATTTCGTCCCTCTGTTGCATGAGAGCTTGCTCAAGCAACAGACTGATAGGATCGTCTGCTCCATCGTTTTTCTTTTCTTCCACCATTGAGGGTTTCTTGGGTGTGCAATATCGATTTTCCTCGAGAGAGACAAGCTCGATACCCAACTTGCTAAACTCGGACCTCGTCGAGGACATGCACTGAAAAACGATCAAGAGCAGCCTGCTCTGATACCACTGATCCGGATTATTTTCGGCACGAAATGAGAGCGGAGATATAATAAAGAAATGCACAGAGATATTGCAGATATTAAACAATATAAAAGAAATGTATCAAAGATGCAACCATAAACATATATATACAGTAATACACGATTTCTATTAATTAGAGAAATGTACAAAGACTGTAAAAATACAGAGTGAAAGACTCGCTAGAATGGTGGCAGCTTATCTCTAAGAAGAGATGTGATGGCTACTCGCATTCGCAAGAAGATGATTACAATGAGGCTCGGAAGGCCCTTTTACAATAGACAGGAATTCCAAAAGTCCTAGACATCCAAAAACCTAACCCTAGGAGATGAAGCGCCAAAAGTCATGTGGGCCCCGTTTGGGTAAGTGAGTACATCAACTTCCCGGGGTCGTAACTTTTGCATACAATCTCTGTTTTAGGCGTGTGATAGCTCGTTGGAAAGGTATTGTCGAGGAGATTCATTTTGGGGGCTCAATTATGCCTTCGACTATCATTGAGAACCTATATCTCAAAAAACCTTCATTTGGACCCTCAAAATGGCCCCGGAAGTTAAAACCTGCTAAAAATAGTAAATTGCCAAAATGGCCAGAAAATTGTTTTGAGCCATTTGGAAAAGGTGGGTGGCCACCGATATCCACCTGGATCACCCTTTCTCATACAAAACCAACAATTATTATATATATGTGATGGAATTTGGAGTTATATAAAAGACTTTCATATATGGTGGACCATATAACTATACCATGCATAATTTTTCATAAATGAACTTGCCTTCCTTTGAAATATATCATATAACTAGAAATAAACCCTTATGATATATCCTTGTTGAGACACAACAGATATGAGCGATAGAGAACATTTTAAATGCTTCATAATCTTCTGATATAATCCTCAAATAGAATTTATGAGTGGAATGTGAGTAATATAAAAAATATTTTTCATTCCTTCTGCGCAATAAAACTCATAATCAAACCGAAGAAGGAAATAGTATCACTGCACAATGTAGATAAGACACTTGATCATAATGGCATCATTCAATCTTGAGGATAATTGAAATTAAACATATTTTTTCTTTCTACTTAGGGGATCCCACCTACAGTTAAATATTTAATATATCATAGATAATAAAATTTTGAATCATGCCTTGCAACTATTTTCAGGCTAGTGGCTAGTTTGCGAGTTTGCGAGTCAACATCTGAAAACTCCACAAGCTATGCAATTTTTAATTAGTTAGAACTTAAGAATATTGGGTTCTACTAGCAATATATATGTCAATCATTTCTATGATATACTCTTGCAAAAAAAATGGTATGGAGGGAATAATAGGAAAGAAGAAAATGTAAACAACCTTACACATTATGTTTTAGCAAGAAATCTGTACATATGAAAACTACTTCATAAGTAGTGTTACGGACCCAAAAGGAATATCATCTGTCTCTTTTTGTTCTTATGAATTTTACAGCACATTAGCAAAATTTTGCAACTAGCATGACAAAGTAAGTGACTTAAGTGATCCAATCATAATGTCAAAGAAATCAAACAATCCAAAAACGATAAAAGTCAAAGAAAAATAGTTGTACAGATAGTGAAAGTAATTAAACCAAAGAAAAATATATACATTAAGCATTTAAAATCTGATCAATCAAATCATTTAGGTTCAACATAATGCTTCAAATGTGAACCATTTGTTGTATATGAAAATAATTTATCTTCCATGTATTTTAATAAATATGAATTGTTATCTATGATAGAGGCGATTTTGTATGGATCTAGCCAAAGCTTTTGAAATTTAGAATGTTTTCCTTTATTAGTGTGAGAAAAATCCCAAAGTAGCACTTTCTCATCAACACTGAAAACAAAATATTTATCTTTTTTATCAAAGTATTTTTTAAGAGTTTGTTGCATTTTTGTCATATTTTCTAAAGCATGGTTTCTTTGTTCTTCCAAGGTAAGCAAACTAGTTATTCTTTGGGATAAATCAGTCGTATTCAACTCTTCAACTTGTAATTCTAATCGAAGTGAGGTAAGTTCAAGTTCTACAGGCATAATAGCTTCTTGGACATATAAGAATTGGAATGGGGTATGACCAGTGCTAGATTTAGTAGTGGTTCGATCTTCCCATAATCCGTATGTGAGTAGTGTGTGCTACTGATAGGGTTTATCATCTATGATATTTTTCAAAAATTTAACCATGTTTTTATTAGTGGATTCAGATTCCCCTTTTCCTTGCAGATAATAGATAGAAGAAGTAAAGTGGTTCATGCCAAATTTGCTAAGAAATTGAGTGAACTTGGTAGAAATGAAAGTTGTTCCATTATCTATAATGATTTCAAGAGGAATACCAAAATGAGAAAAGTTGTTAGATTCCAGGAAAGAGATGACCTGCCCATCTTGTTCACACTTGAGAGGTACATATTTAGTCCACTTAGTAAAGTAATATATTGCTATATGTATAAATATATGTCCTGCAAAGGATGGAGGATTGATAGGACCAATGAAATCTAAACCCCATTTAGAAAATGGAAAATTAGGAAGAACAAGTTGCAAGGGCATGGCAGAAAATTGTTCTTTACCAATAAATTTTTGACACTTATCACGAGCCCTTGTAAATTTAAAATAATCTCTAAAAATGAAAGGCAAATAATACCATGTTCTCAAGTTTTTAAAGGTAGTGGCTTTTTTTGCATAATGACCACCGATATAAACATTTGAATATGTTAATCTATGAATTTCTCTCAAGATTTTCTTAGCTACAACATCGTCTATACATTTTAATAGCAACCCATCAACAAATCTTTGAAATAGGGAATTTCCCAAGATCAAATATTTAGAGGCCTCAAGGCGTAGCCTCCTGCATTGATGAGATTATAGGTAATTAGGACACTTTTGGAATTGCAAGTACTACACAAGGTTATTATACCAAGCTTTTCAACAAGATCAAGATTTTGATTTTCAATATAGAACAGTGTTGATAAGTCATTTTCAGCATTTTCAAAAGAATCACTTGACTCGGGATGTTGAGCCAAGTGAAGTGCTAAGACACATCCTTTAATTGTTTTTTATGTTGTGATCGTTAAATCATGCTCTGGAATTTTTGCAAGCCAATTTGCAAGTTTTCTTGAAAGATGAGTATGTGAAAGTAAGAACTTGACTGCATGTAAAGGGATGTTTACATGTGTGTGTTTTCCAAGAATAAAGTCGCAAAATTTTTCTATATCCATAACAAGAGAAAAAATATGTTTTTCAATAAGAGAATATTTTATTTCATCATCAGATAAGGTCTGGCTCATGTAAGCTACAAGTTGTTCATTGTTTTGAACATCATTTTGCAAAATAATCGCAGAAATTTCTTCTTCTATTGAGTTCGTATAAGTCTTTGTCAAAATTTGGTTTCACCAAGACCGATGCAGAACTGATTGCTCTTTAATTCCTACAAAATCTCTTTCAACATCCTTTGTCCAAGAAAAATATTCATCCCATTTCAGCGTGTTATGAATAGGATTAACCATTACAATGAAATTAGGAACAAATCTCCTAACACAGTTAATCATGCCAATAAAAGATTGAATTTCCTTTTTAGACATGGGGAATGGAAGATTTAAAATTGTGGTAACCCTCTCAGGATCAATGTTAATCCCTGAATCTGAAACGATGTGACCGAGAATCTTACCTTGAGTGACACCAAAAATGGATTTCTAAGGATTTAAATATATGCCAAATTTTTTGCATCACAAAAAGACTTTTTTAAGATGATCAAAATTATCTGATCAGGTTTTAGAATACATGGTTAAGTCATCAAGATAAATCTAAATTATCTTACCGATAGGATCATCGAAATTTATCTGCATAGCTCTCTGAAAGTGGCACCTTCATTAGATAAGCCAAAAGGCATATGTTCATAGGCAAAGGTGCCCCACCGAGTTGTAAATGTGGTTTTATACTTGTCTGTCCTTTTGACTCTAATTTTATTATAACCAAAAAAAACATTAAGTAAAGACATCATTTGTGACCCTACAACTTGTTGTAAAATAATTTCCAAATTGGGAAGATGAAAGTTATCCTTCACATTAGCTCTATTTAGCGCACGGAAATTGATGCATAATATAATATCACGTGTATTTTTTCGTACGGGAACCAGATTTGACACCCACTCAGAATATTTAACCAGAAATATTATGTGATAATTTATTAACTTTTCCACTTCTTTTCTAATTGTAGCTTTAAGCGTAGGATTAATGGGTCTATGTTTCTTCCTAACAGGTTTAGCTCCTTCCTTAATCAGAATCGCATGATGGATGATACTAGGATCAAAACCACAAAGATCCTCATAAGACTAGGCAAAAACATCTCTAAATTCACAGAATAAATCCATGAATTTATTCTTTTCGTCTTCGTAACATTAGGCTCCTCTTTTTAAAATATTTGGAATTTCCTAAGTTCCAATGTTCACAGGAATTATATCTCTTATTTTCCATTTTGAATCCTCTTCTTTTCGATCTTTATTGTTTCTAACATCACTAGTTGAGAATGAGCTTTCAAGAGGATTCAAACCTTTAGGAATTGTATTATCTTCAAACGAAATTATTTCCTTTGGGTTATATGGCTCATTCTGAATAAAAGTACAAATGCTTTCATCATCGAGGAAAACTTGCCATGATTCCTCATTATTCAGAAGATGGGGTTGATATAAGGATAAGAATGTGCAATCATGTCTCTGAGGCAATAATTGTCATGTAGGAGAAGTTGCAAAAACAACTAACCTATCAATCATTAAATGCAATTCCCTTTTGATGTGAGTGATGTTAAAGGACGATAGATTTTGGATTAAATCCCACACAGCTTGGGTGTATCTCTTCATCAACTTATTATTAGGATTATAGATTTTTCTAACCATATTAACAACAAGTTCTGAATCTCCAAAAACTGTGAGATGACCACAACTTAGTTTGTAATCATATTCAATTCCTAGTAGCAAGGCCTCAAATTCAGTAACATTATTTGTACATGAAAATTCTAGTTTATAGGAAAATTGTGAATTTTACCTACAGGAGAGAATAATATAATGCTTGATCCATTACCTTCACTTGAACATGCACAATCAAAGTTCATATGCCACATACCATCATCATCATCATATGATTGTTCAAGAGGTGAATCATCTTCATCAACAAAAATAGAATAGACACCCATATCTTCCTCATTATAATTTACATTGGATTGAGGAACTTTCTCAATATACAGTGAAATTCTTCCTTCCCTTAAAATAATGATATTCTTTCCATTTTTAGGGATGGAAAGATGTCAACCATCTAAAGATAGATAACCATCGATTAAATCTTTCCAATCTCTACACAAAATAATTGAGTAATTACTAATAGGCTTGTCAATTACTTGAATATTAAGAGTGGTTCTGATTTTGGGATGTGCACAAAGGAATAGAGTCACATCTTTGATCTCATTGATTGTTGATTGTTGTTAATTATTATAGGACAACATACTCCCTGCATTTTCATTTGTACAAGAGAGTCCTAGTTCTTTCATAATAATCTTGGGCATGACACTTGGACCTGATCCGCCATTTATTAAGAAACAGTGAGTTGTCCTATCCATATTTTTTACAAAACTATTAACAGGAGGATTTTTTACAGGATTCCCAAAATTATTTACACATATTCTATTTACATGTCATTCGTCTCCATCATTGTTTTAGATATACTAGCTATGGGAAAAGTTTTACCTTCCATATAATTCTTCATATGTTGTTGTTGTTCCAGGAGGGTGACCATATCCAAGAGAGATGCATATGATTTTATGTTAGCTAATTGATTAAGAATGTTATACTTGGATGGAGGGAAATAGATTGATGTCTCTAGAATTTGAATTGTTGTGACAACTTGAGGATTTGTGTTTTGGGAAGAGGGACTGGGAGCAAAGGATTTTTTTGGAATATTACCCTTCTATTTGTTTTTGTATGATTTATTCCTTGTGTTTATTAACATTTCATCTTCCTCATGATCCCAATCTAAGACAACAATAGTTGTTTCAGTCTTCTTGCCAAAGCTTCTCTCGCATGACCTTTTCTTAACTTCGCAAGTACTTCCTCATTATTGTCATCACATAAATTACACCAATCCCTAGAGAGAATAGCCTTTAGTTGATTATGAAATGAAGAATTGCTTGGTTGGTTTCTCAAAATAGCTTGGGAAGAAGACTCGGTAGGAGATGAACTTGAGACGACATATTTCCTCTCATAAGACATCATTTGATTTCTCATATATTGAACAAGCTACAATACTATATACATATCAGTCTACTTTATAGAATTTTCTTTGGGAAGACCTATTATTTCTAATTTCTCTTCATACTCTAGACAAGTTTGAAGCACAGACCCTAGGTTAGTTACATTTTTTTCTTCTAATATTTGACAATAAGAAGAAGGAAATGTGTTGTAGTATTGAAAAAAGTAGTTTGGTTATGGATGTTGGAATACTGAGAGGGGGAGTTGAATCAGTATGATCACTTTTACCACTTATAAACACAATATATAAACTTCAATATTTATCACCAATATGTCATCAATGTATCATGTATGATTACATTCAATATATCATGAGCATATAAACATAAGTATCATCACATCAAATACACAGTACACCAAATTTTATGTGAAAACCCAAATGGTAGAAAACCATGGAATGTTTTCTTATATATATCAAAGAATGCATTCATAAGTGGAAGCAACAACTTCCCAATTCTCCAACGATAACTGGAAGGAGGCTACGACCCCCTATTTACAGGCTCCAACCTGAAGGAAGCTACAACTCCCTGAATTCTCTGGCTTCAACCAAAAGGAGGCTACAACCCCCTATTTACATGCTCCACCCTAAAGGAATATACAACTCTATGAACTCTCCGGCTTCAACCAGGAGGCTAAAACCCCCTGATTGTCAGGATCCAACCTGAAGGAATATCCAACTCCCCGAATTCTCTAGCTTCAACCAGAAGGAAGCTAATTCTCAGGCTCCAACCTGAAGGAAGCTCCAACTCCCCATGTTCTCTTGATCCAATAGGAAGGATACAACCCCCTTTCCTTTCCTTGTTTTGTTTCCCTAAAATATAAGTGTAGACCAACTGTCACTACCAGAATCACTGCCACTTTCTCTGTCACTTCCATTGTCACATCAACTTGTCACTGTATCCAATATTTCCTACATTTCACTGTCAATGATACTCAACCAAATATTCTCACATGGATCATATACCAAGGACACCTCTCAACTATAAGTCCATCATCACCAACACATGCCTATACCAAACATGTACCGAGATCACTAACATACCATCACAATATATGTGTCTCAACCATGTACCAAAGCATGTACCATACCAAGCATCAATTATGTACCACACATTGTACCACAATAAGTGCATCAACCATGAACCAAAACCTATACAAAACCATGCATCAACCATGCACCATATCATGCATCAAACATGTACCACACCAAGTACATCAACTATGTACTATACCAAGTACATCAACCATGTATCGTATCATACATCAACCATGTACCATATCATAGGATATCATCAATGCAGTGACTCAAGCATAACCAAGATATCAACAATACCAAGATACCAATATATCCAAGATGTGCTACTAATCAATGTACCATAACCTCACCAAGATGTACCTCAACATGTACCAACATCCATATACCATGTACCAAGAGATAACATCAAAGATGTCCCATATCACTCATATACCATACAACGACCATATGCCAGGTATCTAAGATGTGCCTCTAACAATGTATCATGTCATCACCAAGGTCTACCATGCACAATCATTATGCCTCAACCATGTACCATAACAACATAATCATAAGCCTAAAAATTAACACATAAGCATACCTCTGATCCTGTAGACACCTTGTTGTATCAGATAACAGATGAGTAAACCAACCTGGGCATCAATAGCCCGGTACAAGCATCACTTTTTAACCTTTCACAAGCCTTTTCATAGATCTGTGACTTTCTCCTCTACTATCGGTTTATATTTGTGCTTTCCTCCACTATAGCCGGCATACATCCATGCCCTACTGACCTTTAACTTGCAGATACCTCAAAAACTAGGGTTACTCACATTTGTTGCAACTACGAGACTTTCACCTTCGACCTTCCTTTACAACCTCAAACTTGCTACCTCAGACTTGTCAATAACAAGATAAAAAATATCACTTATTCAATTAGAGATATTAAATAGAATATGTGTATAAATGTACTTATGAGAGACTCCTTTAGGTGTATTTATATTTTTTCTAAGTAACCTCTTTCCTTACTTTAGGGGTTGTTATCACTGAAAAATCGTCTACAGCATTGCACACAATGGTTGAAGAAATACATCAATGTTAGTAACAATTAGTCCACCTACAGTACCAAAATCCACCGAAAGGAAAAGAAAACTATATACTTGGTTTAAAACTCAAAGTGCACAAATTCACCAAAGAAGCGTACGCATAGTGCGCAGAATGCGCAGGCCAACATAGCCCTCCGCGTGAACTGTGCACAAGATGTGCGACTGTCTACGAGAAAAGTCGCGCAATGTTGGGTCGCAAAAATACGACACTTTATTCATCTTTCATATACCATTTGTTGCCTTTATTTCCATTTCATTCTTCCATAAAACCATAATTATCATCACTTTCATAAAAACATATGGGCTTACATTTCCATTTTCCAAATTATTTATTTTGAGTATTTTTAAGAGAATTTGTGACTAAATATTAGAAAATTAACATATTTTCATTATATCTCAAAGTTGGATGAGTTTTGTGATGACTACAGGCATATTTGAAGATTTCCACAAAGTCAAAAATCACCACCTAGCTTCAAATTCGAATTTTATCTTCTTTGAAGATGTGGAGATAATCATTCAAGCTCACTTCAAGGAGAAGATCATGGAGATAGAATATCTTATCCAAGATATTTGTGGAGGATTTGAAGGGATAGGTTGAGAGAAAAGTGCATCTGTAATTATGAGTCTCTTATCTTCATTTATGTATAAATAAGAGGGTTCTCTCCTCATTTCAAGAGGAGGCCTCTCTCTAGAAATAGAGAACAGAAGATTGGAACTTTGATTCATCGAGATTTGATTCTAAGATAGTGATTTTTATTGTTTTGTTATGAGTTGATAGATTAGATTGTTTATGTGAGTTCACATATGTTCTTCATCTGTCTTTACTTGTTATTTGTTGTGTGTTTGTTATAGATACTTTTCAATAATTTCATGTTTATTTCAATTAGATTTCATTTATGCACTTTCCTGTTTTCATAGATTAATTTTGCATTTCATGGCTTTGAATTTAGATTTAGTTGCTTTCATAGTTAGATTAAGTTGAATTTGATTTCATAGATTCACTTTGAGTTTCCTGCATAATATAGGAAGGAGAACTAGGGTAGATAGTTTAACTGTTTCATTTCAAGATAAATTTGTTTCCTTTTGAATGTTAGATTAGGCTAGATTTAATTTTTACATGCTTTCATAGATTAGTTGCTTAATTTATATTAGTTACTCATTCAACGACAACAGTTTAATGGTTTCTTTCAAGCATTACACAGACTAGTATACTCTTGCCCTGCATTTCCCGTGCTTACACTTCGTAAGTTTACGAACCTCCTGTATTGATAATTTATTGTCGCATTTATAAGCATTAATTTTACTTGACACGCACTTCTATGAACGACACATTTATGAATCTTGTTGGCCTATCAACCACTTCTATTTTGACCCCCAACACGATTCGAAACTCATATTTGAGACAAATATAGCTTGGAGGTTGGTCAAGGGCTGGGAAGTGCCCTAAAAGGCCCCTTGTTCACACTATGAACCAATTATATCTTGCCATGAATGGATGCTATAAATATGTGTCATGGGTGTGCTAGAAAAATAAGAACTTCAAGGTATTGTTGTGCTGCAAGAATTCTTCTTTGAGAATCATATTTTCTCTTTGAATCATTCAAGCACCATTGCAAGGGCCATTCCACTCACCTCTTGAAAGGATTGGCATTGTATTTCTTCACCATTGTTACTTTCCATTTGCATGAAGAGAAGAGCTCTCTATCAGGGAACTCAAGAGCCCTCCCAAGGAGGAAGAGGGGACTCATAAGTTCCTGCCTTTCTCTACGGTGTTTATCCTATCAATATATTGATCCATTGGTAGCTATATATTGGTCCTTCTTTGCTTTCCATGGTTCTAGTTATTTCAAGCTTCTCTAACATTTATTTCTTAGTTGTTTTTAGTATTATTTCTTTTGTTTCATGTGCATTTGGTTATCTAATCAACTCACAAACTTTTTTCTTGTTTAGCTAACTTAACTAAGCATGCAAGTGTTGTGTTTTTTCTCACCCATGTGACAAAACCAACACAATAGATTGGTGACCATACTGGGGATCGGTATCAAATTCCTCCCTATTTAAGTCTTGAGAGCACTTATTTTTGGTTGTTTTTATATGCAGGTACCAAAACTGGCCTAGTCCAACCTTCCAAAGTCAAAATTCAGAGCCAGGGAAAGAGAATTTCACTTGGAAAAAAATTGCTCGATGCATGACAGGAAGTGCACGGTTTTCAAGGCCCACAGACACACACTCTACGCATTGTGTGTGTGACAAACTTCATCCCTCTACATACTCTACACCCTCTAGGTGCATGTCAAAACTGTAGCACGCGCATAAGGTCAGTTTTCTCAAATTGTAAGGATTGTTATGAATGGTTTGAGGGCCCCTAGCCTTTAGATTTTAATTTCCTTCACTTTGTAAAGAAACTACACTTCACCTAGAGTCCTTTCTCAAAGGATAGGTTAGATAACATAAGCACATAGGGGTAAAAAGAATCATTATTGTTCTCTTTTCTTTGTTTCCACATGGATGGCTAATTGGACATTTAAAATTTTAAGTTGAAGTTATTTATTTTTCAAACACAATCAATTAATTTGGGACTAGAAATCAATTTTAACCCTCAAGTATGTTCTTCCCCCGCACCCTAGTGTGATCTCGGGAATCAGAAAAGGTGGTTGAAAGGAAATTTCATCGCCCTTTAAAAATCATTAGGAGAGGACAAATCCCCCCTAGGGTTCCTCTTAGTTTTGGAAATCATCTTAAAGCTTTGCAAAGTCCCATACATGCCCACATGTTTGCAATCTTAGGATAGTTTCTAAATGCTTTCTTAGTTTAGACAAGACTCTAGGAAAGTTTAAAAGATCAAGTAGCAGACCCATACATGCTCACATGTCTACTATCGTAGGACAATTTCAAAAGATTTATTAGTATAGACAACATTCTAGGGAGTTTAAAGGATTTGTAGGGACCCATATGTCCACATTGCTAATTCTTTAGGATTTTAAATATTCCGCAAGGTTGTACCAAAGACATATAGTAAGCTAGGTAAGAATATTTGTAAGGACCAGGGGAAGTCCACATGTTGAAATCTCACACTTAACTTATTAAAATATTTTGCACACTTTTCAATTTATTTCACACAAAGCCACTCCTCACACACATAAGTTCTATTAGAATAGTGGAGGTCGAAGTAGGATTTCTTCAAAGGAATTCTAAAAGATCTGACTGCTTCTTTGGAAATTATCCACACCAATTTAATTCAAATGAGGTTGGTCCATGACACCAATCTCTCATCCCACCACATATAAAAAATTTCTAAAAACACATTAAGTTTTCCTCCACATGAGGTGCCAAAAGAAATTTTTTAGTCTAGGTAGGATCTCGGGGGTAGGCATCCAAATAACCCCCCGTTATCAGGTTCACACATTTTGAAACAATAGAAGTTGAGAATATGAATATTTTAAAACCTCTAAGTCAAGTGTTCCTACACCATAAGCCAGGGAGATACCCATGAAGGGTCGAAGGCCAAGGTCTGGTTGTTTTGTGCATCCCTCCTTGAGTCACCCAACTCTTTTGAGGGCATCCATCCTGTGACCCATTTCTGAGGCCAAAAATATAAATGTCACACTTTGACTGAGGTACTTAGTGGAAAAACATAGGATATCCACCCAGTGGTGGTTGTGGGTTGCAATCACACCTTGATCATATTTTGTGTGGCTATTGGGAAATGTCGCCAGCTCTTTTGAGATATGCACCCTCTACCCCTCATTATAACTAATTACTTCAACCTTCACTACTTTCTCTCTTGGTGGCTTCAGACCTCGTTGTTGAGTATTATTGGAAGGTCCAATGCTAAATAGAGAGGAAGGACAATAGGTATTTTAGGACACGATCATTTGTTGTTGTTTTTCCCCCACATGGACAAAATCCCTCTATCCACATGCTTGTTTATTTATAGTTGATTATGTATGATGTTCATTTGATTACATGCAATTGTGAATTATATTATTTTGTGAAGGTCAAAAGCTCTTATTCATTTATTTATCTCTTGTCACCATTTTCACACATTCACTTTGCTAGTTGGAACCATAGGGGAACCATAGAATCCCTGTCATTATAGATGCTTGCATAATCTCCCTCCTATTCTAGGAGGAGTCCCTAGTCTCTACAACTCACCGACTCAACCATATCACACCCCAGTGAGTGCCACTATTTTGGGATCAGCTTTAATTTATTCCACTTTTCTTGGGTCAAATACCCAAGTTCATCCATCTGTTAGTTCTCCTTCACAAGGAGGCGAGAGTCAAACTTCTTCTCAAGGAAGAAGTACAAACCCACCAAATCCCTCTCAAGGGATAGGTCCATTACCTACACACACAATGGCTAGAACTAATCCTCTGCCAAATATCCCTATGCCATACCTGGCATCCCTCGACATTCCTGATTTAACCAAACTCACAAATGATCCCATTTTGCATGATGCCACTTGGCCCAATATACCTACAAAATTGCCTTCAGATATTCCAAAGTTTGAAGGAAAACCAGGGGAATATATTTCCAACCATGTTATGACCTTCCACTTATGGTTCTCTTCAAACATCATCATGGATGATTCCATCCGCTTAAGGTTGTTTCAACGATCGCTCACTGGTTCCTCATCAAAATGGTATGTGGACGAAAAATCAGGGTCCCATGTGACCTTTGAATCATTGGCCAAGGCCTTTTTGTCTTTTTTCCAACTACCAATTCGTCATGATACTGGCTTATAACTTCTCTATGAGTTAAAACAAACCATTGTTTTCCATATTGCCGACCACATCCATGAATGGTGTCGGTGACGTAGTTTGTGTAAATCATAAACCACCAAAGAAAAACACCTCGATTGGTTTCTTAAATCACTCATCTATGTTATATCCAAGGATGTAGCATCCACTTTTCCTCAATCAAAAGAAGAAGCCATCAGTAAGGCCAAACAATTTGACCTCATCTATGCCTAGTCAACTTACTTGTACACAGTATTTCCTAATGCACCAAGACCCATACCATTTGGCCAGGACAAACCTAGGATGTCCCACGTTACAGATGGGTTGATTGGTTCTATGACACATCGCAACCCTTACGGCCACCCATCACCTAATTATGGTGAAAATCAGTATCTACAACCATATGGAGGGATGTCTTATTACCCTCCCCCCACTCACCAACAATCATATCATGGTGTACCCCCTCATCCATCGGGTGGACCCCCACCAGTACCCATGGCATTTGGTCTCTCAATCAAGTACGAGTTCACCCTCAACCCCTGCCTATAACCCTAGCATTAGTGGAAGTGCTTCAACTTCCTACACGCCATATGCATCGTCTCCACAAAACAATCCATATTTCCCATTTCCTGGTCCTCCCCAGCCAGTCGCTTCTCCACTAGGACAAACACACGCTGGCATTAATTTTTTTCATCCCTCTCCCATTCAACAGCTTCATACTTTTGAACACTTGAATACAGAAAATCCATCCCATCGGCCGAATAATTCCAAGAACAAAGGAAAAAAAATTAAACAATAACAACCCGGGACTAGGAGGAAATAACCCCCAACAAAACTATCCCACTGGGGGAAATCAGAATCAAGGCAACTAAAACCCACAAGGGGGCAACAATAACAATCAACCATGACAAGGGAAGAACAATAACCTCATAAATAACTTCCCTTGTGCTCTATGTGGTGAGTATGGACACTATACACACCATTGCCCCCAAATTGTCGATTACAAACTAATGAAAGCATCCATGAACACACAACACCCTCTGGCACCACCTGTCCCCCAGCACACCCCACAACATTATTTGCAACCACCCCCTCTGGGGATTTTCAAAACCCCATTCCACACTAAGGTGTGATGAATACCCAACAGGAGGTACACAATGCCCCACCACAAATGGGGCAATATCAAAACCTAGGTCCCACTCAACCCAGGAATCTGGTGGATCGAAATATCCTCCTTACTAGCGAAGAAGATATTCTTCTGCAAACATGTGATCATCAATACGACTTACCTCATGAACTTACCCCAACCACCTCGGAAGCAACTCTCGCTATAGTTGCACAACCATTGATGATTCCCTGCCCTAACATTGAACCAAACCCCCGTGTACCCTACATTCCTTTATGACGAAATGTACATAACCCTCATCCTAGGGCAGCCCATAATTACAGTCGGGTCGACGACTTATCATAGTCTCATGCAGCCATGTCTGTATTGCAAGTCCTCCAAACCTGTCAATCTCAGCGGAAATCCTTGCTTTCCGCCTAAGGGGCAGTCGACCCATCTGATACTAAACTTATCACCTTTGATCTAGATAGTGGAGAACCACGTCTACCCATCATGGTAGCGTTTTAGATACCAGTTAAGATCTGGAACATCATAGTTCATCAATGCATCATCAATGAAGGTGCATCCACATGCATCATGTCCAAAGTTGTATGGAAAAAATTGTCTCACCTGAGCTAGTACCATCTACCATCACCTCTGAGAACTTCTGACGGTCGACCATCATCCCCTAAAGAGATCTTCCAAAATTTCCTTGTAGAACTTGGGGGAAAAACCATCCTCATAGACATTGAAGTTATTGATGCCCCACTTGATTACAATATCTTGTTCGGACGTAGCTACATGTATGCTATGAAGGCGGTAACCTCTTATGTGTTTCATATGATGATGTTTCCCCACAATGGGAAAATCCTCACCATTGACCATCTTACACATTACAATCCCAATCATTCTACCAACATCGATAATATTCTCCACATTTTCCACGCTAGCTCAGATGATTTTTTGGTCATCAACATTGGTCCTGGAATATTCAAGGATCGATCCTTGTTGGGAGCATATCAAGGAGCACCACCTATCCTACACCCTTGTATTTCATCACAAGTTTGTGTAGTGTCTTCTAATGGAACTGATATCAGAGACAATACTCCTCTCACAGAGGCCCCTCCCCACATCAAAATTCCACCAGTCAAAGAAATATTACCTCAGGAGTTCTCGGAGAACCCCTTTGCACCACTTGTCCTGGATTCCCCCCTCCAAAGGAAAATCCCAGTTTGGGAGAAATTCCCCCAAGCCATTACCCAAATTCCCTGTTTCTACCCCCCACCTGGAGTCCAAGCATTCTAGGTAGTTGCTACTCTCACCCTTCCCAACATGGTTCTCGCCATCCCTGTATGGTATCTCCATCCACCTGCTATGGTTCCTACACCATCTCTCCCTCCTCAGACAGAGGAATTACCGATGCAGATCCCAATGCGGGCTCTTGCCACACCACCCCCACCCCCAACTGTCAGCACCACTGTCATTGTTGGTGGCAGACGGAGGAAGAACAATCCCATATCTCTGATTCCTCCTCAAGATCAACCTCCTTGCGCACTATGCGAAAGAGAAGGACACCCCACTAATATATGTCCTACTCTTCCCAAGTTGCACAATCTTATCCAGCTCCCTAAAGTAACCCCATTGCTTACCACTCCACCAAGTAAATCCACCGCTACTATGGCGTCCTCAAGCACAAGTAAGAAAGGGATATGGACCAATTTTTCATGTGCCATATACTCAGAATATGGCCATTACACTCATAATTTCCCATCTCTACCTTAGTTCTGCCAAACATAAGCCATAGTACACCACACACCTCAGCCAAAGCCCCCTCAGTCACTCCCCATGGAGGCTCACATTACTGACATATGTTATATTTCATCGTCAGTCCCTAAGAGAACGAGGTACCATTCATAGTATCGTGACATTTGTTTGAAGTCAAGAAATTCATCACACCTCGTACACAATAGCCTTTCTACGTCCTCACCACTTGAGGACAATACCACTTACCCCTTGACAGTTCCCCCTGCCACCTCCCAAGATCCCCTGTATTCTCTCATTTTCCACTGCAATGAAGATATCCTGAAGGAACTCACTACCGATAATTTCCCATGGACTGATCTCCACCATCGAGCACTTTTCCTTTCACAAGAGGCCTTTCACCCTCCTACCCAAGCCTCCATGTGCGCAATCGAAACCAAGGATTTTATTCCTTCGAGGCATATTGACTGGTTCAAAAACCCTATCCCTGCCCCCGATGCTTTTGAAGAAGGCAACATCGCCAACATTTCCCACACCGTCAAAATTGTCATTTCCATTAAACCTGGCATTATAAAAGAAATCACCATTGGCATCGCATGCTCCCCTAAAGAAATCAAGGCTTACAAAGATCTCTTTCAGGAATACCGGGACATTTTTTCCTGGTCATATACGGAGATGCCTGGCCTTGATCCTTCTATAGTCGAACATCAAATCGACACATGGTCAAATATCACCCATGTTCATCAAAAGCAGTGCCCCCTCCACCCATCCAAATTAGTGACTATCAAAGTTGAAATTGACAAGTTACACATTGTTGGGTTTATTTACCCCATTGCATACACTTTGTGGGTTTCCAACCCTGTCCCTGTTAAAAAAACACAAGGAGCTATTCGCGTCTACATAGACTTTCGTTATCTCAACCATGGTTGTCCCAAAGACAACTTCCCAACCCCATTCATCGACCAAATCATCAATGATTATGTCGGCCATGAAGCATTGTCCTTTATGGACAGTTTCTCTAGCTATAATCAAATTCAAATCCACCCAGCAGATCAGCACAAAACCGATTTTACAACCCCTTGGGGTACCTTTGCTTATCCTGTCATGCCTTTTGGACTCAAAAATGCTGGTGCTACATTTCAATGATTCATGACCTATGTTTTTCATGATCTTTCTCGCATCATCCTTGCTTATTTGGACGACCTCACAGCTCGATCCAAAAAGCAAACCCAACATTTAGACGAATTACGCATTGTTTTCCAACGATGTCGCCAATACAATATCCACTTGAACCCCTTCAAGTGTATCTTTTGCGTCACTGTCAGAAGCCTCCTTAGGTTCATTGTCTCCCAACACGACATCATTGTGGACCCCTCAAGGTCCAAGCTATCAAAGAAATTCCACCACCTAGGATTTTACGCCAACTACAGAGCCTACAAAGAAAAGCCAAATTTTTACGTCGCTTTGTCCCAGACTATGCCACTCGCGCACATGGTTTTCTCTGCCTACTATGACATGATATCCCATTTCGATGGGACGAACATGCTCAAACATCTTTTGATGATTTAAAATTTCCCTCTCCAACACCCCTTTTATTAGTCCCCTGGACTATCATCGTGATTACATCCTCTACTTATATGCCTTTGATGTTTCAGTAGCAGGAGTCCTCGTCCAATTAGGGGATGATGGACATGAACATCTGATTTACTACATTAGTAAAAACCTTTCAGGGCCACCCTTGAAGTATAATCATGAAGAGAAACTAGTGTTAGTCGTCGTCCTTGTAGTCCAAAAACTGCAACATTACATCCTGCTTTGAATGACCAAAGTCATAGCATATTCCAACTGCATGTAGTACTTGCTTAGTCGACGGCAGATTAATGGCAAATTTTCTCTATAGATCGTTATCCTCTAGGAATACGATATGGAGTTCTCTACTCCCAAAAGCAAGAAATATTTGGTCCTAGCCGAACTTATTACATCTTTTCCCTCGGACGCCATAGCTTCCCCCATCAATGAGGATTTCTCTGATGAACACATCTTCTTCATCTCCTCCGATGGCCCCTGGTACGGTGACCTCCTCGTCTACCTTCATACACATAATTTTGGGTATCATCCCTCTCGAGATGATCATCGACGCATTCACCATCAGGCCCCGCGATACCTCCTCATCGAAAACATTATCTATTGACACATGGTCAATACCATCCTTCGACAATGTCTTACCATCGACAAAGTCAATAGAGTCTTGAATGATTTCCACAGCGGCGCTTGCGGTGGTCACCTCTCAAGTATGTCCACCGCCCAAAAAATCATTCGAGCAGGGAACTTCTGGCCCACTTTGTTTCATGACTGCATCCACACTGTCAAGTGATGTGAAAAAATCCATCTTTATGCAAACAAAGCAAGAGCTCCACCAGCTCTTCTACACCCAGTCATCACAGTCAGCCCCTTTTGTAAATGGGGCATAGAATTCATGACTTTCCATCCCCCATATAGTAATGGACACAAGTACATTGTGGTGGAAGTAGATTACTGTAAGGTCTCTGTCCACACAGAGCCTTATAAAACACACGCTAAAACAAAGAATAAAGAAAATTATATGCCGTATAATTTCATCATTAACTTATAATCATTGATTATTCAACATAAATTAGATTTATTAACATCATGAAAATAAATCACATAACCATCACGTAACACAGCATAATCACTAAAATACATACCTCTGTATGATGCTAATTCCCCAATCTCCGGTTGTCCTCTCTACTGCTTTGCCCAAACTCTGCCCAAAACTGAATCTTTCCTCCCTGGCAGCTAGGAACAGAGCCTATCTGGCTCCCTAGCTCTGGGATTCCATGAGGATTCCCGACCCCCAATCCCAAAACTCCCAGCAACCTGGTGCACCCCTGTAACAATCCACCGAAACTCCAAACCAGAAAAATACCCCTCAAACAGAAAATACAGTCCCTGCTCTCCAAATGCTCCCTTTCCCCTCAAAATTCAAAAAGTCCTCCTCCTAAATGCCTTTGCCTTCCTTTAATGCCATCCACCTTATCCCTCCATTTAATACCTTATCCCTCCATTCAATACCTTATCCCTCCATTCAATGCCCTTTCCCTTCATACGTAAAGTTTTCTAATAATAAATTAAAAGTTATTAAGCCTTTAATTTGTTATCCAAACATTAAATGTGTTAATTAATCAAGTAATTAATTAATCAACATATATTAAACAATAAATAAACAATTAATTAATATTATTAATAATTAATCATTACTTAACTAATACACATTAGGACAGTTAATTATTTAATTAATTATACTTGACAAACCTTAAGCAACTATTTAACTAGGGTTGTTACATACACCCACCCTTTAGGAAACTTCGTCCCGAAGTTAAAGTATTTTATGATACAAGGGAAAAGAAACATGGTTCACACATTCCTAACAAAATAACCGACATTATTAGTAAGTAAGCCAAGAAAATCCTACATACTAGTGTACATGTGCAAGAAATGCATGTGTAGCTAATGCATACAAGTCTCGTTCATGTACTAATATCAATAACTATCATCTCTATAGTAATTTCCATATGCATCCAATCCATTCAACAAGACTATTCATTTTATAAAAGAAAATAAGCCAATCAAATGTTTGTGAAATCCTTTCATTTCAATTATCTAACTCAATAATGTTATTTAGAGAATTGTAGTTTAGTTACATAATTATGAATATTCATATATATATGCATTTTCTTTTCAAAAGGAAAACAATAAGTTCCATCATAAGACAAATCTCCATACACTCTCAACTATTTCTACTCATCCTTCCTCCCTAACTTACTTCCATCTTCCATTCCTATCCTTCCTCTGCTAGACTATCTTGGAGCGTCAACTATATTGACCTAACTCCAAATAGAACCCGTAAGCGAAAGTGTCACTATCTTGACCAAGCTTCCCCAGCAAGCAACTGACAGTCATCATCACACGTCTAGGGGAGCGTGAGCTAATATCGTCCTCCCATGAATTCAGGTTTTGGAGGATACACGGTGGGAAATGCCTCCACCCCTCCTAACAGGACTAGGGTCCACACCCTACAATGGAATATACAGTGGCACCGTGTTGCTGGGAGTTTTGTCATCATCTATTCAGTTTTGGGCAGTCTCGCCACCTGAAATCCTGCACTGGTCCACATATCATAGCAATGCATCCAAACCAATATAATTTCACATACAAATATTCATACCATATTGTTTCTCGGCCAGTGGTCATGACATCCACTTTCATCATCATTATCCCTTGGCTATTTCATAGCCCATAACCTGTAGATTAGTTTGTAACACAAGCTCATACATTTCTATGCATTATCATCATGTAATTGCCTACAACCATAATTTCAATTTGGTATCTGCGTATCAACAACTTAACATCAAAGTTTTCAAGTTAGAAATAGATCTCATAATATCCCATAATTCAATTATTGACACCCATTCATAAAATTATCATTTACAAAATAGATTGCATCATATCCAACATCATTCTAATAGCATTTAAACCTTCATAAGATTCTCATTCACACAATATGCCGCATCATATCCATCATCATCAATAACAATTAGACATTCATAGAATTTACATTCACATAGTAGATCGCATTGTATCCATCATCATCAATAATATTTAAACATTCATAAAATTTACATTCTATCAATATATCGCAACATATCCATCATTATCCAAATACATTTAAACATTCATAAAATTTATACATCTTAAAAGTTCAAGTGTATCATTTAATAGTTTCACTTGTGAATAGAAAATAAAAGTGTGTAGGCCTCAGGTAATCCTGGTTGTCTAAGTCAAAAGGTGGTGTTACATACACCCAACCTTCGAGAAACATATTCTCGAGGTGGTCAAAAAATTGAGGGAAAATCTCGTCGTAGTGTCTCGGCATCTTCCCAAGTAGCAGATCCTAGACTATACTTGTCCCATTGGACCTTAACTTGGTCTATACCAAATGGTTCCTGAGTTGTAGGACTCTACGGTCCAATAGGCGTAACAGTTCTACCGTGAGAGTTCCCGCGTCCGATACCTGCAATTCCTTCCAATTTAGTTTATGTGATTCCTCAGCAACATAATGACGTAAAACAGATACATGAAAGACAATATGAGTTTTATGCAAGTGGGGTGGCAGTACGAGACGATAGGAAACGGGTCCAATTTTCTCTTGGATTCTGAACGGTCCTATAAATTGAGGTGACAACTTTGTCCCCTTCCCGAACTGTATGGTACTCTTATTAGGCCTGATATGAATGAAAACCTGGTCTCCCAATTTATAACTTCGATCGGTCCTGTGTGCATCCACATAACTTTTCTGCCTATCCTGTGCTTCCTTTAGTCTCTGCCTAATCTGAATCACCTGTTCCTCCATCTCTTGAATCAATTATGGCCCAACTGTTACTCGGTCTTCTAATCTATCCCAACTCAACAGCGTTCAGCATGGCCTTCCATACAGAGCTTCATAGGGTGGCATTCTGATGGAGCTATGAAAACTGTTATTGTAGGCAAACTCTACCAAAGGTAGGTACTTCTCCCAATGGGTTTGATTATCCATGACGTACATCCTAAGCATGTCTTCCATGACCTGATTTACTCTCTCAGTTTGCCCATCTGTTTTAGGATGATAAGTTGTGCTTAAGTTCAACTGAGTCCCCAACACTGACTGCAAACTTTTCCAAAACCTAGAAGTGAATATGGAGTCCCTATTTGAAATTATCTTCTTAGGTATCCCGTGAAAATGGATAACCACACTTACAAACACACATGCCATATCAGTGACATCGTAAGTGTCTCTAACCAGAATAAAATGAGCACTCTTGGTTAACTTATCAACTATCACAAGGATGGTGTTGTGTCTATGATATGTGAGTGGCAAGCCCACCACAAAATCCATAGAGATGACTTCCCACTTGGACATAGGAACATCACGTGGTTGTAGGAGGCCTACCGGGTGATGGTGGTCAGCTTTCACTTGTTGACACTCAAGGCATTGGTGATGAAATGGACTACATCGTGCTTCATACCTACCCAGAAGAAAAGCTTCCTCATGTCTGCGTACATATTCTTCACACCTGGATGCGCACAATAAAGTTCTCTATGGGCTTCCTTTAGTATGATGCTTCAAATATCCCCATCTCTAGGGATGTACATCCTTCCTTGATATCTCAATAGTCCATATGCTTCCAGACTATATCCTTCATACTTTGGATCTAATTACCTCTCACTCTGGAGGTTCAAAGTAACCTTTAAATACCAATTGTCTCCTTGGAGTTGCGTCAACACACATTCCCTCATATTGACCTTTAAGAGTACCAAGGAGAAGACATGTGGTCTCCTACTCAAGGCATCTGCGACCACATTTTCCTTTCCCTTGATGTATGAAATACCAAAATCATACTCACTCATAAAATCACTCCATCGCCTTTGTCTGGCATTCATATCCCTTTGAGTGAAGAGATGTTTTAAACTTTGATGGTCTGTTTCGAGCTCAAAGTTTCACCCCACAAGATAGTGCCTCCAAAGTTTCAGAGCTAGCATTACAGCTGTCAACTCTAAATCATGAGTCGCGTATAGCTCTTTGTGTTATTTCCACTTCCTTGATGCATAAGCTACCACTCCTCCGTCCTACATTAGCACGGCCCCCAACCCTTGCTTCGAGGCATCTGTGCAGACTGTGAAGTCCATTTCCATATCCGGCACTCGTAGAATTGGCACACTAGTTAGTAACCTCTTAAGCTTGATGAATGCACTATCACATTCTTCTATCCATTCATACCTGACCCCCTTTCACTGCAAAGTGGTGATGGGTTTCGCTATTTTAGAGAATCCTTCCACAAATCTTCAATAATAACCTGCTATCCCCATGAAGCTTCTCACCTCATGGGCATTTTTCAGCACTGGCCACTCCATAATGGCCTTTACCTTTTCTGGGTCCATAGAGATTCCTTCACCGGAAATGATATGACCTAAATAGTGGATCTCTTTCTGGAAGAAGGAACACTTCGACAACTTCACATACAATTTTTTACCTCTAAGGCAGGACAACGCCACTCGCAAGTGTTCCTCATGTTCTCTTTCATTCTTGGAATAGATGAGTATGTCATCTAGAAAGACTTGTACAAAATGGTCTAAGTACTTTCAAAATACGCTATTCACAAGGCTTATGAATATTGTTGGCGCATTGGTCAACCCGAAAGGCACTACAACAAACTTGTAATGTCCAAACTGGGTTCGAAAGGCAGTTTTAGGAATATATCCTTCCTTAATCCTTAACTGGTGATACCCTGATCGCAAATCGATCTTTGAGAATACCGTTGCTCCTTTCATCTAATCGAAGAGGTCATCTATTCACGACATTGGGTACCTATTTTTCACCATAGCACGGTTCAAGTCCCTGTAATCTATACACAATCGTAAGGAACCATCTTTATTCTTTACAAAAATTATCGGTGCACCCCAAGGTGAGACATTGGGCCTTATTAGCCCCAAGTCCAATAACTCTTTCAATTGCATTTGCAACTCACAAAGTTCTGGCATTGTCATCTGATACGGAGTCTTGGAAATTGGTTATGCACTAGGTTTTAGCTCAATAGTAAAATCAAGCTCCCTCACAAGAGGTAACCCTAGTAACTCGTTCGGAAAAACATCCTTAAATTCTGAAAATACCGGGTATTGATCCAAGGAGGGTCCCTTACTTTCATTCACTACTTCCACTACATATAGTCAACACCCTTGCCTCAAGCATCGCTTAACCTTCATAGTTGAGATAAATCGTAGAGACACCTTTCTCTGTATACCCTGGATCTCTATTGGCCTTCCTTCGTCGTCAACACAGAGCACCCTTTTTGTGAAACAATCTACCATAGCTCGATAGGCTTCTAACCAATCCATTCCAATGATTAGGTCATACGCCCCAAGAGTAGTAATGTATACCTTCAACCTGGTAGTACACACTCCTAGGTCTACTATAGAATTATCAACGCTAGGTCCTACTGCTTGTTTTTCCCCCGAATCCATCTCGACTTGTTTAAAGTCATTGTACTCGTAGGCTGCCAACCCACTCTTTTCTAATGCAGATGGTGAAATGAAACTATTTGTAGCACCAGAATCAAATAAAATCTTTACATTGATATGATTTAGCGTACCTGATGACTCCACCACCATGGATTGATGTTCTGCCTGGCGATTATTAACCGCTGCATAAATCTGGTGGCTGTCACTTTCTCTTCCCATCAGAGCCTTTCCTTCTCTATGCACAAATCTTGATTGTATCTCTGGGTAGTCACGCTGGTAATGGGGTACTTTGCACCCCCAACAAGTAACACAGGATTGAACCTATGCATTGTTATGTGACTGTCTCTGAAATGAGTTCCTTCCCCTGGAAACCCTGCCCCTACTAGTTGCTCCCTGAGATGGTCGTGGACCTACCTGCGTCGTTGGTGATGAAAGAGATGCTGCACTCGTTTCCATTGAAATCCCTGGGGCTATTGTCCTTGGTGTGACTCTATTACCATATGGAGGTGGCCTTGAGCCCCCTCCCCTGGGAAATGTCCTAAGGGCCTTCCCCACGAATCCAAGACGACGAGGAAAGTTCAGTCTCGTACCTCTGGTTAAGTTCATGTATTCCTCCGCATAACGCGCATTTTCCACAGCTTCCACTACGGAAGACGGTTTCCACATCCACACCATATCCCTTATCTTAGGGTTTAACCCATAGACAAAGTGTTATGCCTGTCGTTGGTCATTATCCATATATGAAACATATTTGACCAATTCCATAAACCTAATCTCATATTCTTCTACGGTTTTTTTTCCCTATACTAAGGCATGAAACGCTCCTACCTGTTGTTCCTCATAGTAAGCTGGCAGATATTTCCTTCGGAACCTCTCCTCTAAAAGTTCCCAAGATACGATGTCTAGGGTAAGATGTAGTTGCCTTTCCAGGTTTTCCCACCAGTTAAAGGCATTGTCTCTTCACTAAAAAATCGCTATCTTCGCCTTTGAAGTGGATGCATAGTCTCTTAAGGCAAAACACCTTGTCATGCCTTCCAACCATGCTTCTGCGCATTCACTGGCGTGACCCCCAGTAAACTGTGGATGTTTGATCTTCTACAATTCTCTAGTGATGTCTTCAGGTGGAGGTCCTCCCCCTGAATCCCTCGACGCTTTTGGATTACCCGTTTCAAATGGTGGGGGCTCCACTTCGATCCCTATTGGTTGACGCCTATTTAAATTCTCATTTATGGCCTCCAAAGAGCACAGTATGAGAACTAGTTCAGGCGATGGTGGTGGTGGCGTTGGATGTCCCTGCGACGATGCCCCTCTGCCTCTATTTCCTTGAGTCCTAACCATCCTGTATTATTTAACCTGCATCAACCAAAGTTGTCAGGGTGAGTTCAAGGACGTTTCACATTTGCGCAGCTTAAACTAGAAAACAGGGTTAGGCGTAAGTGTTTTTTTTACTTGTATGTAAACAGACGTTACTCTCTTTAGGGGAGGTGGCTAGGTTAGGGTTAAAGAATATAAGCTTGATTTCTTCGCCTAAGAAAACTATTGACCCTCTCCCTGGTAGTTACGCTAGCACTGTACCACACTCGCCACAGTGCATCAGATCCCTTATATGGTGCTTTTTATTATACCCCTATTCTACCTTGACTATTTCCCATAACTTGCATCAAACTTCCGCTACTCTATAAGGACTTTTAACCTGTAAATTATAAAGTTACACTATTACATTCATTAATCAAGGGGATATATATATTTGATTAATAATAATAGGTTTCAAACCCATTATTAACATTAAAATGTTATAATGTTAATACATTGTGCACAAAATGCTCCCTTGTGGGCTTGGTGCTTGGCTCAATGGTTGTGGGCATGGACCTCAGTGCTTGGTTAGCTTGGATAATGGGAGATTATACTTCGGGATAGTACTTTGTTACTATTGATAATTAATTTATTTACATATGAATTTATTTTGTAAAAGCAATATGTGTGGCGCATTGGTGTTTGGTCATTTCTTAAGGCTTGGGCTTGGTGGGTGGTCGTGGGTTCATAACCCATGGACCCCAAAACATTTCAATTTTTATAACTTTATTTATTTATATTTTTTATATATATTATTATTATTATTATATCCTTTTTTTTTATAAGTAACATTTTTTTTTTATATCGAATTTAAATTAATTAATTTAAATTTTAAATCCCTAAATTAAAATAAAATCCAATTCATTTAATTTATTTAAACTATCAGAATTGTTTATTATTATTTTTTTTTGAATAATTGAAATAAATAAATAAATAAATATAAAAAAAAAAACTTACCTCGCAGGTAATAACCTAGACCTTGCATGTGATCCACGTGTTACCCCCTCTTATTTCCGGAAGAAGAAAAAAATATTATCATTTAAACCCTAAACGCCACCATTCCTTTCTCATTTGTTGGGTCGTCTGGTGCTTTTGTAGGCAGAGGGTGAAGGAGGGAGTTTAGGCGTGGCCAAGGGTTCGGTTCCTCCCTCGGCCTTGGTCGTTGAGCTATGGCTCTCTCTCTCTCTATGGGTGTGGAGCCGTGGGTTCTCCTGGGCATGGCTCTTGGTGCTCAGAAATAGAGGTGAAGGTGAATGTGAAGTCTGCAGGATTCGAAACCACGCAAGGCTTTCTCCCTTGTTCGTGGTTGCGGGCCGAGTGGTCTAAGGCGCCAGACTCAAGTTCTGGTCTCGGAGAGAGGGCCTATGTTGGCTTTGCGTGGTGGCCACCAATGGCTAGTTGTTATTCTAGCATGAGACCATTATATAGACCACGGTTGGATTCACTCCTTGTGGGCTTCCTCCTCATGGGACCTTGCACTTGGTTGTTGGGATTTTACTGTACGTCTTGTGCACAATGTCCTCGTGGGCTCTTTCTCCAGGTAACTTTGTATTAAGCGCTTGGGCGCTAGTTCTGGTTTTAAGATTGTCGATGCATCAGATGTGTAGTGCTCTTGGTTTGCTTTCTCGGTATATCCGAAGATATTTTAGCAGTCTGGGTTGTGTATATTCTGTTGTGAGGGGTGTTTTCAGATAGTTGGCTTCTTTGTTGGGCATTTGATGGCTCACGTGCTTGGTTGTTAGGTTTTTTTTGTGTTGGTGAGCAGTGCACCTCACCTTGCCCCCATGGGCTCCTCCTCTGTGTGGCTTTGCGCGTGGTTTGAGCGTTGATTTGCACTGACTCGTAGTGCACTAATTCGTCTTCTTGTGTGCTCAGTCTTGTGCCTTGTGTTATTTGTTGACTTGTATTTTGAGCTTGGCTCGTGGAGTTTTATGATAAGTTTGGAAAATTGGAGATTGGGATAAATTCCCAATAAATAAATAAAATTGTTACAGCGTGGGGTTCCTGCCCTTGGTTGTGGCGCTTGGTCTTGGGCGTTGATTTGTTGTTGTGTGTTGGCTTGGATAAGACATGGCTTGCACATGTACGTAGTGCACAGTGTTTCCCCCTCGTGGGTTCCTCCTCCATTGACTTGGTTTGGCGCTTGTGCGCTGGATTTGACTTGAGCACTGAACTTAGGGAAAAGTTGTGTTTTTCTTCTTTTTTTTTTTAGGTGACTGGCTTGACATTTCGCTTAGTTTCGGTGAATGATCTGAGAGGGAGCTTGGCATTTGCGCTTAGTTCTGGCGACTTATGACTCATCTGGTGAGTTACGAGTTGCTTCAAGCCTGATATTTGATGAAGTGATCCTAAGGCTACACACTTTTGTTTTTCACTAGCGTTCGAGCGCTGGATTGTATATTGTTGTTTGACTTGTGTTGTGGATGTGTGGCTTCAAGATTGTAGAGTGGCCTTCAGGCCCAAATTTTTTTTTTATACCTATATATATATATATATATATATAT
>JASDQU010736983.1:77030-97358 GCA_032191745.1 Picea mariana | reverse complement strand
CTTCCCATACAATTTGTTCTCTCTAAGGAAGGACAACACCACTCACAAGTGTTTCTCATGTTCTCTTTCATTCTTGGAATAGATGAGGATGTCATCTAGAAAGACTTGTACAAAACGGTCTAAGTACTTCCAGAATACGTCGTTCATGAGGCTCATGAATATTGTTGGCGCATTGGTCAATCCAAGAGGTACTATGACGAACTCATAATGTCCAAACCAAGTTCAAAAGGCAGTTTTAGGAATATCACCTTCCTTAATCCTTAACTGGTGATACCCTGATCGCAAATCAATCTTTGAGAATACCGCTTCTCCTTTCATATGATCGAATAGGTCATCTATTCGCGACACTGGGTACCTATTTTTCACTGTAGCATGGTTCAAGTCCCTGTAATCTATACACAGTCATAAGGAACCATATTTCTTCTTTACAAAAATTACTGGTGCACCCCAGGGTGAGACACTGGGCCTTATTAGCCCCAGGTCCAATAATTATTTCAACTGTATTTGCAACTCACAAAGTTTTTGCATTGTCATCCGATACAGAGTCTTAGAAATTGGTTCTGCACTAGGTTTTAGCTCAATAATAAAATCAAGCTCCCTCACAGGAGGTAACCCTGGCAACTCGTTCGAAAAAACATCCTTAAATTATGATAATATCGGGTACTTATCCAAGGAGGATCCCTTACTTTCATTCACTGCTTCCACTACATATAGTCGACACCCTTGCCTCAAGCATCGCTTAACCTTCATAGTTGACATAAAGCATAAAGACACCTTTCTCTGTATACCCTGGATCTCTACTGGCCTTCCTTCATCGTCAACACAGAGCACCCTTTTTGTGAAAAAATCTACCATAGCTCGATGGGATTCTAACCAATCCATTCCAATGATTAGGTCATATGAAACATCCTTGAACTCCCAGGTCTACTATACAATTATCAATGCTAGGTCCTACTGCTTGTTTTTCCCCCGAAGCCATCTCGACTTGTTTAAATTCATCGTGCTCGTAGGCTACCAACCCACTCTTTTCTAATGCAAATGGTGAAATGAAACTATCTATCGCACTAGAATCAAATAAAATCTTTACATTGATATGATTTAGTGTACCTGATGACTCCAGAACCGTGGATTGATGTTCGGCCTGGAGATTATTATCCGTTGCATAAATATGGTGGCAACTACTTTCTCTTCCCATCGAGGCCTTTCCTTCTCTATGCACAAATCCTGATTGTAACTTTGGGCAGTCACGCTGGTAATGGGGTCCTCCACATCCCCAACATGTAACACAGGATTGAACCTGTGTATTGTTCTGTGACTGTCTCTGAAATGAGTTCCTTCCCCTGAAAACCCTACCCCTACTAGCTGCTCCTTGAGATGACCGTGAACCTTCCTGCATCGTTGGTGATGAATGGGATGCTGCACTTGCTGCCATTGAAATCCCTGTGGCTACTGTCCTTGGTGAGACTCTATTACCATATGGAGGTGGCCTTGAGCCCCCTCCCCTAGGAAATTTCCTACGGGCCTTCCCCACGAATCCAGGATGATGCAGAAAGGTTGGTCTCATACCTCCGATTAAGTTCATGTGTTCCTCTGCATAACACACATTTTCCACAGCTTCCTCTATGGAATATGGTTTCCACATCCACACCATAGCCCTTATCTTAGGGTTTAACCCATAGAAAAAGAATTCTGCCTATCGTTGGTCATTATCCATATATGAAACATATTTGACCAATTCCATAAACCTAATCTCATATTCTTCTACGGTCCTATTTCCTTGTACTAGAGCATGAAACGCTCCTACTTGCTATTCCTCGTAGTATGATGGAAGATATTTCCTTCAAAAACTCTCGAAAATTTTCCAAGATACGGTGTCTAGGGTAAGATGCAGTTGTCTTTCCATGTTGCCCCACCAGTTCAAGGCATTGTCTCTCAACTGAAAAATCACTATCTTCACCTTTGAAGTGAACGCATAGTATCTTAAGGAAAAACACCTTGTCATGCTTTCCAACCATGCTTATGTGCGTTCACTAGCGCGACCCCCGACAAACTCTGGAAGTTTGATCTTCTGTAGTTCTCTAGTGATTTCTTCAGGTGGAGGTCCTCCTCCTAAATCCCTTGATGATTTTGCATTACTTTTTCCATATGGTGGGGGCTCCACTTCGATCTAGGTTGGTTGATGCCCCTTTAAAGTCTCATTTATGGCCTCCAAAGAGTGCAGTATGAGAGCTAGTTTAGGCGATGGTAGTGGTAGCACTGGTGGTCCCTGTGATGATGCCCCTCTGCCTCGATTTCCTCGAGTCCTAACCATCCAGTATGATTTAACCTGCATCAACCAAAGTTGTCAGGGTGAGTTCAAGGACGTTTCACATTTGCGCAAATTAAACTAGAAAACAGGGTTAGGTGGAATTTTTTTTTACTTCTCTATAAACATACGTTACTCTCTTTAGGGGAGGTTTCTAGGTTAGGGCTAAAGCATCTAATCTTGATTTCTTCGCTTAAGAAAACTATTGACCCTATCCCTGGTAGTTACGCTAGCACTGTACCACACTCACCATAGTGCATCAGATCCCTTATATGGTGCTTTCTATTATACCCCTATTCTACCTTGACTATTTCCCATAACCTGTATCAAACTCCCACTACTCTACAAGGACTTTTAACCTGTAAATTATAAAGTTACACTATTACATTCATTAATCAAGGGGATATATATATATGATTAATAATAATAGGTTTCAAACCCATTATTAACATTAAAATTTTATAATGTTAATACGTTGTGCACAAAATGCTCCCTTCCAGGCTTGGTGCTTGGCTTTGGCTTGTGGAATGGAATAGAAGGGCTTGGTGCTTGGCTTGATGGTTGTGGGCATGGAACTCAGTGCTTGGTTAACTTGGATAATGGGAGATTATACTTCGATATAGTACTTTGTTACTACTGATAATTAATTTACTTACACATGAATTTATTTTGTAAAAGCGATATGTGTGGCGCGTTGGTGTTTGTTCATTTCTTAAGGCTTGGGCTTGGTGGGTGGTCGTGGGTTCAAAACCCATGGACCCCAAAACATTTCAAATTTGTTTTTATAACTTATTTATTTATATATATTTTTTTATATTATTATTATTATATCCCTTTGTTTTTTTATAAGTAACTTTTTTTTTATAACCTATTTAAAATAATTAATTTAAATTTTAAATCCCTAAATAAAAATAAAACCCATTTCATTTAATTATTTAAACTATCAGAATTGTTTATTATATTTTTTTTTGAATAATTGAAATTAAAAAAAGATTAATTGATAAATAAATAAATATAAAAAAAACTTACCTCGCAGGTAATAACCTAGACCTCGCATGTGATCCATGTGTTACCCCCTCTTATTTCCAGAAAATAAAAAAAAATTATCATCTAAACCCTAAATGCCACCATTCCTTTCTCATTCGTTGGGTCGTCTAGTGCTTTTGCAGGGAGAGGGTGAAGGAGGGAGTTTAGGTGTGGCCAAGGGTTCAATTCCTCCCTCGACCTTGGTCGCTGAGCTATGGCTCTCTCTCTCTTGATGGGTGTGGAGCTGTGGGTTCTCCTGGGCATGGCTCTGCGCTGGCTTGTATATTGTTTTGATAGTATTTTTTTTTTATCTTTGCCTATTTAATTTATTTGCAGAGTTTCATACAAATTTTTTCCCAATCTTTCATGAGCCCAAGTCATAGTGTTCTATCTGACCCATGGGCTCCTCCCCCTAGCTTACCGCATAGTCTGTGGGCTTGGTTCCTGCGCCTCCTCCCCTTGGCTTGGAGATTTATTTATAGGTCGTGTATCCTAGCGATTGCGCTTGTCTTCGGTGACTTGTTTGTTGACTTGTGGTTCTCCGTGCATGTGTTGTGCATTGGTGCAGGTGCTGGCCCTTGATGTTGACCCGCAGGCAATATAAAATCTGCCTGTGGGCTCATCTTCCATGTGCCTTGGCACTTGGTCTCGACTTTGGTGCATTGTGTTGTTGTTGGGTGCTTAGATGAGCTCACAGACTTGTCTTTATAATGAGTTATGTGTTGGATTATGATTTAGGT
This sequence comes from Picea mariana, assembly GCA_032191745.1. NCBI lineage: Eukaryota > Viridiplantae > Streptophyta > Pinopsida > Pinales > Pinaceae > Picea > Picea mariana. Next base: position 93,287 of record JASDQU010736983.1, on the reverse strand, counting down.
GGAATGGAGAGGGCTTGGCATTTGTGTTTCACTTGGCTTTAGTGACTTATCTGTTGGCTAGATGTGTTGAGCATGAGACTTGGTTTGGCGATTGTGCGCTTGATTTGACTTGAGCGTTGGACTGTATGTTTTTGTTTGAATGGTTTTGTGGATGCATGGCTTCAGGATTGTAGAGTGGCCTTTAGGCCCAATTTTTTTTTTATACCTATATATATATATATTTATTTTTTTATTTATTTAATGGTGTTTGGCTCTAGCATTGGTCGCTGGCTTGTATTTCGGTTTATTAATGGTGTTTGGCTCTGGCATTGGTTGATGGCTTGTATTTTGGTTTATTAATGGTGTCTGGCTCTGGCGTTGGTCACTGGCTTGTATTTTGGTTTATAGGAATCACCCATGGGTGCTTTAGAAGCCAACATAGCATAGTTTTATTAGGGTATGTTTTCCCCCCTTTTGTTTTTTCTTTACGTCTGGTTATTTGGCTATATATTCTTTCATTTTTTTCTTTAAGTTTTTCTGAACCTAATATTCTTTATTCTCTATCCTTCTTACTTCTTGCAGGAGGTCAGGACTTCTACAGGCGTGTAGGTGACTTGAATAAGTGAACATAAACTTGACATTATGATGGATTCACACTTACTCATTCTTTTATTTTTAGGGTTTTCTTAAGGTTTCAAGGTTTTCTTAAGGTTCATCAAGGTTAAATGACTTGTATATTGGAGAATTTTATGACTTACTAGGGAACTCAGTTCCATTCTAATTATAGGCCATTATCATTTTAAACCATTTTTATTGTAACATAAAAGAGAAGAATTTACCTCTACAGGGAATTATATTTCTGAGTTTTTATCCCAGCTTAAGAGACTCTTTCTAGTTCATTAAATTGGATGATATATACCCTTTTTTTTTTTTTAATTTTACATTTTAGTTCTAGGTAGGCCTTTAAGGCTCCAGATTGTGAACTATAGCTCTAATACCATGTGTAAGGCCTCTGTCCCCATAGAGCCTTATAAAACACAAGTTAAAAAAAACTAGTGAGTAGATAAATGTTATTTTGTACAAAGTAATCTTCAGCATTTAACCATAATTCATTCAACAAAAATTAAGTTTATTAACATCATGAAAATAAATTACATGACCATCACATAACATAGCATAAACACTAAAATACATACCTCTGTTTGATGCTAATTCTCCAAACTTTGTTTGTCCTCATTGTTGCTCTACCCAAACTCTGCCCAAAACCGAATCTTCCTCCCTGCCAGCTAGGAACCGAGCCTGTCTAACTCCCTAGCTCCAAGGTTCTGTGAGGATTCCTATCCCATGAGCCCAAAACTCCTAGCAACCTGGTGCACCCTTGTAACAGTCCACCCAAACTCCAAAACCAGAAAATACCAACCAAGAAATACAGTCTCTAATCTCCAATAATGCTTCCTCTTCCCCAAATTTCCAAAAGTCCCCTTTTCTAAATGCCTCTCCCCCTCATATCCTCCTCCATTCATCACCTCCTACCCTCCTTTAATGCCACCCACATTATCCCTCCATTTAATACCTTATCCCTCCATTCAATGCTCCATCCCCCTACATACGTAAAGTTTTATAATAATGAATTAAAAGTTATTAAGTATTTAATTATTTACCCTAAACATTAAATGTGTTAATCAATCAATTAACAAAATAATCATCATATATTAAACAATAAGTAATTAATTAATTAATTAATTAATATTATTAATAAATAATCATTATTTAACTAATACACATTAGGACAGTTAATTATTTAATTAATTATACTTGGTAAATCTTAAGCAATCATTTAGCTAGGGTTGTTACAGTATCTCAACAACAAAATGTCAATGGGTCCTCCATCTGTTCCTAGGGTGACAAATACAACTATAACACACACACTCTCTCTCCCTTTCTTTATGGTTAATTTGAATTCTAATCAAAGTATTATTGCGTTGGCATTCTAGAAAAACTTATCCAATACATATTCAAAAAACCTAAATAAAAAATATGCATTTTATGTCTACACATATTATATTGAGACCCAAATTTTGTATTTCTTCTTTTCTCTAGTCGATCCAAAGATAACTACTCATCCTTTCTTACTTTTTTTTATAGAATACCTCCATTTTTCACTAAGCACCATGAAACCAACCTCTTAAAATATTTATCTTGTTCTCTTTTTATATAGCCTCTTAAATGAGATTCTTTAAATAATTATCCTCCTTTACATGCACCTTTGTTTATTCCAAGAATATATGGTGCTTTTTCATGTCAGAACTAGGAAATTCTATAGGTTCTTCATGTTTTATCATGTTTGTTATTGGTTCTTATCAATTGATTATCATTTTAGTGGGTAGGGAAAGATACTAAGGGGAGTATTTGGGTTGGATGGCATCACTCACTTCCGTTAGTTCCTTGGAAATGTACTTTATCTAAATAATAAAGTGGGTTGGGACTTATTGATATCAAACTTCAAGACATTTCCTTATCCTCCAAATGGATTCTAAGATTTGTTTTAGTGATGAAACTTGAAAATGGTTTCTTATAAATTTAATTTCCAATGAAATACACCATGGTAGGATGTAGTGACATTTATTTATCATTGATGTTATTGTTGCTCCTCATGATTTTAGAAATGATGCATCACATATGTTAGAAAGAATCTAGGATGATTGGAAGCAATTTGTGTCAATTTTCTCTTGGAATTGGAGTGGTATTAGGAGAGTATTATATTTTTCTAGTCACTATATGTGTCCATGTAATATTCATAAAATATTCAACATTATACTCTTTATCACATGGATAAATACCTCCTCGAGACATTATAAAATAAGGGGATTTTCAACTAATCAGATATTAGGGATCATGGTTGTAGATCATCGAAGACTTGGTATAATATTTCATGTTAATTTGGATTGGTTCAATGTGATTGTACTACTATATATGGTATTGAACAATGGATTCCATCATATGCTATATAAACAGTTCATATGATTACTCTAGGTCTTATATGGAAGGATTGGATGTGGAAGTATGATAATCCATATAATGTATCTACAAAACGAAAAGGATGTATCTGTATCTCATTGGCCACATTTCTCTTCAATATTAGTTGAATATATGTTGGATCCTTTCATATGAAAAATGAAAATCTATGAATGACCTCCATATAGTGTGGCCCATCAACTTTGTTAGGATATTTAGACACTTAGGTGTTAGTTAAGGTCAATTGTGTCTAATGCGTTGTTAGGTAAAGTGTTTTCCTTAGTGAGTTTCTTTATTATGCATTTGTATTTAGGAAATCCAATGGTCACAATATGTTCTCAACATAGAGTTATCCGACAGATCATATTCTCCCCGATCTTAATGACTACATTGATCTATGGGTTGACACTTGATTGTTCTATGATCTTTATTTAAAGAGAATGGAGGGTCATTTTTCAATGATTGATTGTGAGAAAATATCTTTGTAATATTATTCTTTTTCATTAAAAAACTTCTCCAAGTGGCCACATTGGTTGGGGCTGTGGATGTTTCCCTATAGGGGTTTCATCACGTCAAAAAATCAGTGTTTTGATCTTTGATCTAGTTGTGTGATGGTTATTGAAGGTGCTCACCCTCTATTGGAATACCTGTATTTTCAAACATGGTATGAAAGGGAATTTGAATACCTTCTCTTGTTGTATATCGAGATATTGAAGTTGTGTCATAACATCTATGGTTTCTTCTATTTCCATACATTTAAGTGTTGAGAGGAATATTCCATTGCATTCGGAGCACTCATTTCATTCAAGAACATTTCCCATTTCACTTGAAAAGGTTTTCATTTTTCCAAGATACAACCATTTCAGTCAGATACGAAGGTATAAATCTCGAATAAGAACTTTTAAAAAAAAATTGCAGAGATATTATTTCGGTTTTATTTCAGTTTTCTATTTTTTATTTCCATCTTTCTACTCTTTTTTATGTACATATTCTCCTTTTTTTGCACTCTATGTGATCTCAACAAATCAGAAAAAAAAATGCATAGGATTTTCTTATATGTGTATGTTCTTTGTCGTACGCTCTGTGCAATCTTGGTAAATTAGAAATAGAGGAAAATTTTTCATTTTCTAGGTAAGCTAACAATGATCTAACCCTTGTTGTCATCGATAATAATTTTTTTCTTCTTATGTGAAAATAGGTTTTTTTTAGCACGCTCTCCAAGGTCGTCTTCCACAACAACAACAACAACACCCTTAATCCTCCTTATAAACAATATAACATGTTCATAGAATGTAAGTTTCCCTTGTTAGTCATAATGTTGGAGAATTTTTCTTAATAAAATTGTGTTTGTTTCTTTGAAAAATCCAAAGTTTTGAGTGGACACTCCACCCATGATCAGGGACAAAAATAGTTGTTTGTGTCCCTGATCATGGGTGGATTTTCCACTCGAACCATTGGACATTTCAAAGCCACAAACATGGTTTTATCTAGAAAACATTTCCAACAATATAATATGTTTTGCACTAGCTCACTTAGTTAAAAGTTGTTGTATTAAGTAAGAGGTCTTGAGTTCAAGTATCCATTGTAATGTATATTTTACTTAGGTTATAACATTTACTCCACTATTAAATAACCTAAATATTTTAGTTTAAGTTATTGTGCATGCAACTTTCATTTACAAAGTAACTTCATTGTAAAAGTGGTTCCTGATTATTCTGTAAAAGTGGGTCACTTCATAAGTAACTTATTTAAAAGTGATCTTACAATAATATTTAGGAGGATTATCACAACGCGGAGCAACTTCTACTTATCACATGGCTCTTTGGTTGTAGTTTATGATTTTTTGTCAAAAAAGAATAGCTTTCACATCCAAAATCCATTTTCAGTGTCGTTTTTTTTTAAACGGCCTATTTTTTTGAAATATTTCCATCCATACCATTAGTTTTATATTTTTCTACATATTTAAATATGGAATATCCTATTGATATTTTTCTTACTAGTACCAACTACTTCTTATGGAAATCCCGTATGGTGGATGTATTAAGAAGTAAAGGGTTTTACTAGATTACCCTGAGGAATGAACAAAAACCCATTAATGATGAAAATAAATTAAAATGGTCCATTAAGAATGATGAATCATGTGGATTCATCAAAATATCCATATCTCTTTATTTAAGGTTTCACCTACAAGAAATTGATGACCCTGATGATCCTTGGGAAAAGCTTGAAACTATGTTTGGTGAACACGGTATTATTTGATCCCACTGGTTGGAGAATCTGTTACTGTCGTTAAGTCCAAATGATTTTCCTTGCATTGAAGATTACTTATCTAAGTTAAAAACACTTATACTCTTATCTGTAGAATGAAAAATAGATATTTCATGAGATCAATGCATATATGTTATTCTTTTTAATCTTGGTAGTGCATATTCTATTTTTGTATCTACCTTTTATACACCAGAGAAGCTTTAGGGAGTTCTTATAGACAACCCTCTCTTCATTATTTTTTTGATGTTATGATTTGAGAGAAATATAATCTTATGCAAATTGGATTGATTAGCACTACAGGTACATCCAAAACATCCTTAAAGGCATAGTAGAACGATAAATCCAATAATCCCAAGAAGCAACATATTTGCCACAACAACAAGCAAAAAAAGAGTCCCAAACCCTCTAAGCCTGCTTCCTCTCCTAATGATGACAAAGGAGAAAATTCCAAAACTAACAAGACTACGAGACATTGTAAATTTTTTGATAAAGATGGTCATGATGAGTCCAAATGTTTCAAGAATATGGCAGTTTTAGAAGTAGTGATGAAGAAGCACAACATCAATATTGATTCTAATACTTCTTCTTCTTCTCGTGGACATGCACTTTCTTCTTCTGGTTTCTCCCTCAATGCAACTTCTACTTCTTCTTCAGATGAGTATCTTATTTATTTTGGATCATATTATCACATGGCTAAGGATAAAGCCAAATTTTCTAGTCTATATGAATGTAACACCAAGAAAATATTTTTTGGTGATGATAGATCTATTAGTGTTGTAGGCTGTGAAACAATTCAAGTAGATAATGGTCATTTAAATGATGTATTATGTGTTCCAAGTCTTTCCTACAATATTTCATCAGTATATAAATCACTCATTCAAGTGAAGGTAAAATTGTAGAGTTTTCACCTCACCAAGTTATAATCAAGGATCAAAAATATCGTAAGCATGCTCTTGCAACTGGAATTGTTGATGATATTACTAGGTTGTACAAGTTTGAGAATTTTGGGTCATCATCTTCTCCATAATGTTTTGTGACTTATAGTGATGAATTAAACAAGATTTGTCATGAGTGGTATGGCCATCTAAACTATCGCTCATTGCAGTAACTATGAAATCAACAGATGGTGACTAATATTTCTCTTGTTTCTTGTAGAGATGGCGTTTGTGTTAGTTGTATTCTCGACAAACATCATGGAGACAATTTTGACAAACATTCCTCTTGGCATGCCTCGGCCCATTTGTAGCATGTTCAAAGTGACTTGTGTGGTCTGATTTCTTCTCCTTCATTTTCTGGGTGCAAGTATTTCTTAACTTTAATTGATGACTTTTCCAGACACACTTGAGTTTACTTATTAAAACTTAAGAGAAAAGTGTTTGACATATTGTTGGCCTACAAGGTTAAGAAAAAATAGTGTAGGTGAATATGTGAACAAGAATTTTACAGGTTACTACACTGCATAATACATCCAAATGAAACACATTGTTCCATATACACCACAAAAAATGGTGTTTCTAAGAGAAATAATCGCACATTAAAATAATTTTCTAATTTTATGATCCAATCTAAGGGATTAAGTCTAAAGTATTGGGACAAATCTATTGGTTGTGCATATTACATAGTAAATCAAACTCCCACAAAGGCTCTTAAAAATATAACACCATAATAATAATGGAATAAAATTAAGGCAGATGTAAGGGAATTTTGTGTATTTGGCAGTGTAGCATGGGTTCACATTCCTGATGAGAAAAGGAAAACATTGCATCCTAAAAGTGAGAAGTGTATATTTGTTTCTCATTATGAATATTTCAAAGGTTACAAAATTATTCAACCTCATTGTAATGACATTATTGTTAGAAGAGATATTAAATTTGATGAAAAACTCTTAGCCTATCAGCCTAATTTTGTGTTTGTGCTATCTATGAATTTGATCCATATTTGTCATTTGTGCCTTTTTATTTTCTTATTCCAGTTTATTCTTCTTCAGATGATGACAATGAGGATGAAAATCCACCTTTTCCTTCTCACTTTCCTCTATAGAAGTCCATTGAACCTAAAGTTCCACCAGTACCATTGCTTCCTAGATGGGCCTGTTCAACATAAGAAGTAATTGGTGATCTTGTCAATGACCCTTTAGATCAACATCAGAATCATTCACATTTATAGTGAGGCTATTTTCTTTTGGCTCAAGTTTCAGAGACTCATGATCCATAGACATTTGCAGAATCTTCAAGTCATACAAATTGGGATATAATAACGAATGAAGATTATCTCTCTTTAATGGTGAATGATTCTTGGTATCTTGTACCTCTTCTTAAAGGAAGAAAAATTTTCAGATGTAAATGCTTCTACAAAACTAAGCATGTATCAGATGTAAGTGTTGAAAGACACAAGGATCGGTTAGTTCCAAAGGGTTCTCTCAAGTTGAAGGCATTGACTATAATGAAATTTTTTCCCCTGTATCCAAAATGAATTCCATCGTCCTTATTCTATCCCTTTCTATCTCACATAAATGGGATCTTCATCAGATGGATGTCAAATATTCCTTATTGCATTGGGATTTCCAAGAATAAATCTACATGGGGAAACCTCCTGGCTATGTGAAAAATTACTCTAACCTTGTTTTTCACCTGAATAAATCTCATTATGGTATTAACCAAGCTCCTCGATATTGGTATGCCAAAATGAACAACTTTTTTCTTAATACTAACTTTTATAGATTTCATTTTGACCCTAATTATCTATACCAAGAAAGTAGGAAGCCATCTCATAATCCTTGCTTTTTATGTTTGTTGGCATAGGCCATTTTGGGGAAATGCACAGTAAATTATGAAGATAGTTAGAAAAGGGACCAAAAAAGGAGTGCACGCTAGAAAAAAGGGAAAAGAAACGCGTTGAACATCAGGGAAAATCAGTGGGCTAGAAAACAGGGAAAATAAGAACCGTAAAAGAAGGAGAGTGACGAGGAAATTGTTGGATCATGGACCAGCCACACACAGGAAGTTAGAAAGTGGACAAAACTAATCGGATTAGGTTTTGGGTTTTGGGTCATTGTTGTAATGTGTTTTAACCCATTTTTGTAGTATAAATATATGTGGTCGAGATGTATGAGGGAATCAAGTAGAGGTGGTTGAAATAATTTTGGAGATATTAGAGTTAGCTTTGGAGACAGAGTTATGGATTGTAATCAAGCATAAGGTCACAAGTTTTGGAGCTTGGTGCGATCTTGTCATCCTCACATATACATGTGCATTTCATATGCACTTCTAATGTAATGCAAACAACGCAATGACTTGATGAAGATGAATAAAAGAGAGAATAATACCAGATCTTTGTGGACGTATCCCCGGGGCGGTGAACCATGGTAAAACTCTGTGTGCCTATGTGTAATGTTGTTTAATTTCTTTCAATTACTTTATTTATGTTAAATGAATGAATATGGTATAAGTAAATTGTAGCACACACTTGAATAAGTCATGTGATATTTACTATAGAGTGAAATTTAATGAATGAATATGGTTATAGAATGGTAGATATGATATCTATGAGGTAGAAAGAATGTCTACCATCCCCATGAGTAACATACCTTCCACGATTGTAGACATATGGTTCCTACAGTCACCCATAAGCCATCTCGGGTGAAACTTCATTGTGCACTTTGTTCACAATGTTGCCTTCTTGTCTCCAGAAGGGCTGCTCGTTTGCAGGATTTTGTTGGAAAGCTAAAGTAGAAAAAATTTCATCCCATACATACAACAATGTTGATGACCTTATCATCTCTAGTAGTGACCCAAAAAATTTAAATTTTGAAATCCATCTTTAAGAAGAAATTTGAAATGACCAACCTAGGATATTTGTACTATTTCCTTGGCCACCAAGTATTGCAAACCAAGGAAGGAATATTTCTTTCTTAAACTAAGGATACTTGTGACCTTCTTATCCACTTTCACATGGAAGAATCTAAACCATCCCCTTCTCCCTTCTAGTATGGAGTCAAACTTGTTAACACATATAATTCTCTCGAAATTGATTCCACTTTGCATTGTCAGTTATTTGGTATCCTCTTATGCTTGACTCATACCCATCCTGGTCTTTCCTTTGTTTCTGGTCTTGTTTCTCGGTATATGAAAATGACCCATGAAATCCATTGAAAATAAATTAAAATGATATTCCAGTATGTATGGGGTACAAATCAGTTTGAGATACATTACATCTCAGGGGGGGATTATTTATTGATTGGTTTCACTAACTTAGATTGGGATGAAAACCCTAATGATCGAAAGTATACTGCATGTTATGTTTTCATCCTTAGTTCAAGACTTATATCACTTGGGCCTATAATAAATAATAGGTTATTTATCTTTCTTAAAAAGAAGTAGAGTACCAAGAAACGATTAATCCAAGTCAAGAATCCTTCTGGCTTCGACAAATCCTTTCATAATTTGGATTCCAACAAAAACATTTGACAACCCTTTGTTGTGAAAATTAGAGTGTCATCAATCTCTCCAAATATCTAGTTCATCATCAACATACAAAACACATCAAGATACACATGCACTTCATCATAAAGCTCATTCATGATCAAGTTATTAAAGTTCTCTTTTTCCCTACAAATGATCAAGTTGCATATGTTTTCAAAACGTCTCTTACAAAAGTGAATTTTTCAAAACTTTGATCTATGTTAGAAGTTTAGTAAGTTGTCATTAAGGAGGGATATACTCTAATGCTTCTGTCCTTATCCTATTGTGTTTCCTTTGTAAATCCTTCAATTTTATCCCAAGTTGTTCTTAAGGGGAGATGTTAGGATACTTAGACACTTAGGAGTTAGTTAAGATCAACTTAGTATAATGTGTCATTAGATAAAATTTTCCTTCTTAGTGTGTTTATTTAGTATGCATTAGTATGCATTTGTATTTAGGAAAACTGAGAGTCATGATATGCTCCCGACATAGAGCGATCCGATGAATCATATTGTCATCGATCTTAACAGTTACATTGATCCATGGATTAGTACCTGATTGTTCCATGATATATATTTAAAGAGCATGGAGCACCATTTCCCTATGATCGATTGTGATAAAATCTCTTGTAAATCTCTCTGTAATATGTTTCTTTTGCATTAATAAATTTCTCCAAATGGTCATGTTGGTTGGGGCTATGGATTTTTCCACATAGGGTTTTTACCACATCAAAACATAGGCGTGTTGGTATTTTATCAGGTTGTGTGAGTGTTTATTGAAGGTGTTCTTCCTCTATTGGAATACCTATGTTGTCTAACAAACTATCCTACAAGTACTTGTGTGTCTTTGCATCGATGCTAGTCTTCCATGACCTTCACTTTAAGGAATGTTTATCTTGGTAGAAACACTTGTAATGTTTTCTAGTTTGTTTTTGTAGTAAACCTTGATAGATATAAGAGAGAATAAACCATAAAACATTATATATAAACTATTAAAATCGAAAGATACCAAAACATTCACAATGAATAACACAATAACATAGAGAAAAGAAACCTTAAGGTAGGGTAACACGATCAAATACTCCTTATGAAAGGAATCAATCCACAATCCATGGTTGCTACAATACAAAATAATCCAACACACATCCAATACAATGATAATCATGTGAATTTATATTTTTTCATGAGTATTCTGAGGGGCCTTATGACAACTATCCCTATTATTATATTATTTCTTTTTAATTATATAGTGAGTATAGTCCATTATTATGGCCACATTACATTCATTATCCCCTTAGTTACCTCCCTATTTATCCCATATTATCTTCCCTAGGTACATTAAATTTCATCCCCCTTGGCATGCTTTGTCCTCAAAACATGGGAAGAATCCATATAATATGACCTGCAAAGAAATGTAGTCAACTAATACTATGAATGAGAATCCATACATCATAGTAAAATGTGGACATGGGGTCTAACTGTGGCCTTTCCTTGATCTTGATTCTAATTTCTTCTTGGGATCCATGTCTTTCCTATGCTATTATGATATCTCCATGTGTTTTTTTTCATCATACATGTGCCACCATATTGGTTTCCTCTTTGGTTCCATGTTAATCCAAAATAATATTTATAACACTCATGCACTCTCCTTGATAATTTTTGTTTCTTCGTGTGGTGTGGGTAGCGATATACAACAACTTTAACAATCGATTCTTTTTTTTTTGAGTCTTTAATATGTGGCTCCTTAGCTTCTTATTCTTCTTTTTTTATAACCTTCATTTGGATTTTATTCAAGTTATTATGTAGGTGCATCTTCTATTTAAGCCCTAGACTCTTCACATGATGTGCCATGGGGTGCTACATTTTTTTCCCTACAAGCACTTCTTCATGTTCCTCCTTGGGCCCTTCCTATTTAATAAGAGAAATATCTTGCAATGTAATTTTTTTTTCTTGTACCACAACTTCAAAAACTTCTTTTGCACATTAATATTAATTGTACCAACTGAATCCATCCAAGGATATCCCAAAATAATATATACATAATCCATATCTATAGCATAAAAATTTGAATGCAACACATATTTATCCATGGTAGACTTCAAATGTTTAAAAAATTTAATTTTTTCATCTTCAGCCGGTGTGATTTGAAATTATTTGCAAGTACTTGCAATATTTTAGCCAAGTTAACATTGATGAAGTTATTCTTGATACTAGGGTTTATATAAGCAATACAATTTTCATGTTGAATACATCCATGGACTTGCAATATGAAGTTGGCACATTAAAATAAATACCTAGTGCTCTTGTTATCCTTCTTCACAATATGAGACCACTTTTCTAAAAACAAATTTTCATATTTTTCATATGAGAGTTCTTTCATCTCTTCATATTTAAGTCCATATGAGTCCCAACATATGTGAGAATTGTCCATTAATGTATACTATAAATCTCTTTTCCAACTTATTGGATATTCATATTTTGTCTATTTTAGGTATCCTTCAATACTAGAACCATTATATTTTCTTGTAAAATATATCTTCTTATGAAAACCCAAAAATAGAACTAGGGTTTAAAGAAAATAAATTATTTTTCAATGGAGCTCCTTTATGTAGTTAGAGTTTGAGTCCAGAATGTAAAATGATAACAACTTCAATTATTCTTATTTGATTATATATTATGAACCAATTTTGAAATTTCATGGCTTCTCTAGATCTAATGGAACTGATTTAACTAAAATTTGTGCACTCTATCAAAAGCTATCCAAATTGTGAAAATTTTATTTGTCGCTGGAAAAAACCTTAAAAAACCACTGATTTTAAATCAACAATATCTCCATTTTCTAGAATCCATTTCCTAAAATCCATTTTGGACGATATGTTGTTTGGAATTGGGTATTATTTTAGGAAGAATTCAGATATATGCATTTTTTCTTTAAATTATGCACATAAATGTTTGGAAATTGACCAAAATTCTATCATCATATTTTTTCCATTAAAAATATGCAAAAAAATAAATTCCCACTTTGTGCCCCAAAAATTCTCCCATTTTGTACCCAAGTAAGAGACCTAATACCACTTGTAGTAAACTTTGATAGGTATAATAGAGAATACAACATAAAAATTTAGAGCTAAACCCTTAAACTCAAAATATACCAAAACATTTACCATGAAAAACACAAGAATCTAGATAGAAGAACCCTTAAGGTAGTGTAACACCATAAAATACTCTTTATGGAAGGAATCACTCCACAAGCCATGATTTCTTCCACATAAAACCAACACACATCGAATACAATGATACTCATGTGTATTTATACTTTCTCATGAGTATTCCTAGGGATCTTATGTCAAGTACCTCTTATTATTATATTATTTCCTTTTAATTATATAGTGGGTCTAATCCTTTATTATGGACACATTGCATTCAATATTCCCTTGGGTACCTCCCTAGGTACCACAACTTATCCTCCCTATGTACATTACATGTTTTCCTAGATATACTTTATTATTTAATAAAATCGATTGGAAATAAATATTCTTTGGTAATGTTGACTCCATTGGTTCATATTGATGTTGATTCCATCATATGACATATGTATAAGAACAATTTAAACAACATTGAAGACACAAGGTTTCCCAAAATTTCTTCAAACTCCAATCAAAATCACCTTCGTCTCAAAGGAGGATGGCATAAAGATTCCCAGTCTTGGTTAAATAACTAGGGAATAAAGGAGGAGATCATTCTATAGAACAATAATGAAATTCAAAATATTATTACAACTAAATTTAAGGAGAATTTGTGGTGCAATAAAAAAATAAAGGATAAAAGAAAATTAAGATACTATAAAGAGATAATCAACCCCAATCTAGAAGATCAAAACTATCTATTTATTTTGACTAGTGTAAATAAGAAAATCAACATTTCTACAATAAGAACAAATTCTCATCAACTCCATGGTGGAACTAGGCATTGGAAAATTCCCAAAACATTATGGGATGAAAGGATATGTCATCGTTTCTATACTAAGAGGGTTGAAGATGAAAAACATTTTCTCTTAGACTGTCTCATGTATACCCAAATTAGATCTCAATTTAAAAATATTTGTCACACCGCCAATGCTCTTAACCTTTTAAATCATCAACACTATGGTGATCTTGGAATGCTTCTCTTAATTCTTTATGAATGCAGAAATAAAATTCTAAAAAATCCAAGTAATCCCTTACCTTTCTTAAGGTCTGATAGACCAAATTTTCTCTCAATAAATATTGCCCATCATTATTGTTCTCATCATAAATATGATTACTTAAAGTCTGATTTAGTAGATTTATATATAGAAATATAATAAAACCATATGTTACAGGAGAATCCCCCTGCGGACAAGTGGATTCCCTCTTGGGCTCTAAACTCCTAGTACCAAGACAGAAAGAGTGCTAACATTGGTCACTGACATCCTTTTAAGTCTAGTTAAACTAATATATAGAGAAAAGGAAGAAAGGAGTACCTTTTTAATGGTGTTCATCCTTGCACAGTCTAAGTTGATCTTTCATCCCCAAGATCCTCGATAAGTCCTGAAAAACAAAGTAAGACAGAACAAGCTTCCTATTCTACTAAGATTAGCTTGAAACCAGATTTATCTAAAAGCGACAAGTTCATGTTGAATAAACACAACCTTGAAAGAAATAGGCCAAGAACGTATGTATATTAATGAAAACAAAGCAAAATTATTACAACCATGATGTAGATGCAATAGCTTCACCAAGATCTCCTTGTCCAACCCTTTGCTCAAATAATCCACACTAAATGATGATGCTTCAATGATAAATATCCCTTATGAGATCATAAGTTTGATGCCTTCAATGTCTCCTCCTTTTTACCATGAAGAGGCCTCTGTATATAAGCTTGGAGAGGCCTAAACACTTAATATATTCTTGGGATAGGTTGAAAATACTTCTCTTTCATTTATGGATCTTCCCTAAGATCGAGCCTTGACCTTAGATCCGAATCCAACCAACTCCAGATATGAGGGGATTCTTCCCTGATTTTCCTCAACAGTCGAAAATTCGGTCAAAAAAGGTCAGCGCTCCCTCAGAATGGGGCATAGGGTGTTGCAACGCTTTCCCAAAAGAGGGTACATAGCGTTATCCCTGACAGTGTATAGGGGAGTGCTTCCTTCCAAAATTGATTTTTAAGTGGTTTTTTCCATGGAAAAAGACTTGTACTCTTTGTCAAATGATTTCTCCTCTTCAAAACCAGTCTTTTCAGGTGTCTTTTGAGTTTTCTTGATAATTTTTTCCAAGACATGACATAGGAAATATGACAATATGATTTTGTAACACTTGCAACATCAGTAATGACGACACTAGGCCATCATTGTAATGAGTAATTTCGATGTGTAACAGATTGCCCCTCAAAGTGCGAAGTCAGAAGATGGGAACTCATGACTGAAGTAATTTGTAGACTTTTCCGAGAAAGGGTATGGACTCAGAGAACCTGGAAGAAGCCTCACATAACCATTGAACAAATATTATGACATGTTTCAAACCCAAGGCAGACATACCTATGCTTTAGTGATAAATATTTTCAAGGTATGGCTGCCATAAATTCACTGCGGATCCATAATTATATTGACAAAAATGTATAGTCATTGAAGATACAATGTGGATCTATAATCCTATGACCTGAACTGATCGTATCCACGAAGAATACACAGTGGATCTACAAATGGACAAGACATAGCCATGACCAATACAAAGTGGATCTATGTGACAATATATCTGTCAATGTTCAAAAGAAACTCCATTGCAACCTAGGCAAAGTACATATAAGAGTGATGACTCAAACCAGGGTCTTCTTACCAATCTCGATGTAGTACGAATCTAACCATGTGAATAGATGTCCTGATTTCGAACATGGCAGAAACCATTTGATTACCGCTCAATGAGGTAAACCATTAACAAGCATGGGGGAAATCACCATTGATGTCAATGATTCCCAAGGTACTCTAGTACATTTCAATGAATTTGAATGGATGAGATGAAGTCGAAACATCCATGGAATCATATGATCAGAGGTCAATGATGTAAAACCCACTGTCGAACACGAGGAGGCCTAGCATTGAGGCATGCAGGTCCCAAGGTACTAACTGGTTTCTAAGTCTAGTTCTTGGATAATGTGTTGAATTCGAATGAGGGCCTTGATGTATCCCCCATCAACGAAATGAAACTAACACAGAGAAGTAAATTGGTGGATCAAATGAACATGGACTGACATGGTGTTATCCACATTTTTGGTTATCGATATGATGACATGATAATGACATGGTGATGGAAGATCTAACTCTTCATTAAGATCATTTTCATGAAAAAAAGTTACACTTGTCAGCTTCTCAAAATCACACTTTTGAAAATAGTACGCAGGCTGCATATATACTATCCTGCGGAAATACTTGATTTCCACAGGCTGCATTCAGTCTGACTGCGGACTTTCCGCACTGTGTTAATGGTCAGGGTGCGGAAATGTTTCTAAAGGGAGAAAAT
>JASDQU010736983.1:41017-73464 GCA_032191745.1 Picea mariana | reverse complement strand
TATATATATATATATATATATCATCATCATCATCATCATCATCATCAAAGTCCCCAATGTTTTAAAAATATATATACACATACAACTACCCATAGGATCATGAGTCCCCTCACCCTATGAGTACAAAAAATAGGTATCCAATACCCTATACAAAACTCGGCCCATAAACCCATATACATAAAAAATCAACACTCAAGGTGCCCCCAGAGCTCCCCCCCCCCCAGTTGGGGGCCCCCCAACTCTAGGAGGTAGTCGACCAGTCATCGTTTCCCCTGCCAATGTTGCTCTACGGATCAATGTTCGCCACTCTGTTGGTACCCCTACACACTAGTCCAGGACCTCCTCGTCCTATATATGGCCCCATATTCCCTTAGGAACACCCTACAAGACCCACTCGAACCGTCGACAAAGATCCTCTAAGGTAGTCGTAGCATCCCCCTGTGGCTCTCTAGTTTTTCCAACACCAGCGTCATCTCGTTGATGCCTTTGTCCAGCCCTCAGCTCTACAGGCTCCTGTCGAGCTGGCTCCCATCAAGTCGGCTCCCTGACAACCTCTGCCTCTCGTCTTCGGTGTCCAACATCTACAAAACAAAACCATATATAATGTCAATATCCATATACATATATGATAAATGCTATCTACCAAAATCAAAATATAAATAAAGACAACATGTACCTCTCTGGTCCCAGTCCTCCCCAAGAGGAAGCACCATGTCGGGATTCTATCGGTAGTTCATACCCACATATGGATATTGCAATATCACCTATGGCATCTGGTGCCACACTCGCGCGATCTTGGTTGTGAAATAGTGGCCACCCTCCCCTCCTCCATGATGGGCCAACATGTGTGCCCACCACATCATTCGCATCTCTCGTTGCCCCGCTGGCTCTAGAAGAATATGTGGGCACAACAGAGGCACCCTCTCCAAAATCTAGGCCACTAACATGAACCCGAATGTAAAGTCACCGGAGTCATCACGCTAACACTAGTTCAACTAGGACATCATCTTGGTGTGCATCAGCACACCCCATGCAAACAAGTCCCCATATAGGCCTACTCCCCAACCCTAAGCTGACCTCCATTGATTCGTTGAGTACCTAAGGATCTGTAGATCCTCACCACCATGGTTTTGATGCACTCATTCAATGAGTCATCGATGGCCTAAATATGGACGRCCGAACCCGACATAGGATTTGGCCCAGTATAGTGTCGAGCTACCAAGGTCTCCACTCGATCCTCCCATAGAAGATGGGGATCAACGGCTAGGGCCATCCCATAGAATGGGAGTCCTGTCAAAAAATACACATCCTCTGTCACAGAGAACGTGATTTCCTCCCCCTCACAATGAAGCATTGTAGATCAGTGCTCCACATCCTAATGAGAAACTATAACAGGTACTCTTGAGACCGTATAAGGGGGTAGTCAAAGAACTTGAGAAACCCGCAGGCTGCCAAGTGTCTACGCACGTCAGGTTGCACCCTCGCAGCCTATCGTAACCGGTCCCAGTCCCGCTCCCACTGGTGGACTGGAATCATGCGCTAGAATCTGTTGATCACCTACATCCACACAAGAACATCTGATTAGCCACATAATCCATCAAAAAGCATAAAATATCAAAAAATCACAAACCTTTAGCCTAACCATAGTGTGCAGCTTCCCCCAGACAGTTGTGCACATGTGCGCACCTGTTCTTTGTATAGCTACGCATTAGTGCGTAGTTGTCTAACATACAGTCGTGCATGAGTGCATCATTTTCAGTAAGACAAGCGTGCATCTCATGCGTGTCTATCTTTCCCACCCTCGTGCCTACATGCACGATTGCCTCAAGGACATCTGCACATTATGTGCAAGCTTCCTCAACATAGCCACACACTCCTCTATGCGTGACTGTCAGGCTAAAACCCACACATAATGTGTGGGAAACTGGGTTATACCCATGCACATATGCATGGGTATTCCCCCTTTTCCCGTGCACTTACAGACCCCTACCCTTAAAACCCCCTGTAAGACCCTCCGTACAACCCCTACCTACAAACTATCAAATTCACAAGGTACATGATGATAGGACCACTAACATGTCTCTTGCCACTCCCGAATCGGTAGCCTCACGCTCCTGCAATCTCGAAATCTTCTCACGTCTCTATCGTCAGCTCAGCAACAGTGAGAGGTACAAATGAGGTAGCATTGTGGGCCCACCATCCATATATAGCCTCTTTTTCCCAACTTCTACACTCTGTTACAAGAGCCCAGAGCCTTCATTTTATGATCCGTTCTTAGCCACAGGATCCCAATCCCACCATCTACACATTCACATTCTCTGGGTTATCATCTACAGTTGACCCCAAAGGAGCATTTTTCTCATGTCACGTTCAAGTACGCATGCTCACTTTCAGTTTTATAAAATAGTTGTTATATGTTCTTTATCATCAGATATTTTTCACGTCGGGTATTTGGTTTTCATGTGTGTAGTCACTTGTTCATCAAAGCTTACAACCTCTTTAGGTATATGTTTGACACTGGCATGTAATTATTCCCTCTATAAATTAATTGCATATCCCAGTCAAACCCTCTGACATTTACCCTTAGGATCGCTACATTCGTCTCTACAGTATCTTCACCTCTACCACATTTTGGTACTGTCATCCGATAGCACTCTCCCCCACATGAGTTTTCCCATTCATAGTTCCCCTTGGCAACTTGACACTCATGTTGATTTCACCCCCTAGGGATGGGAGCCTCGAAAGTATTATGCACTTCCGAGAATGAACCCCATACTTCTTCTCATCATATTGCTAACCTTCCCAATGGACTCCCAAGTCTTATCATCTTGGTTCTACTGACTGCATCTCTGTAGTTTCATTAGCCCTCCATCTCATCCGACATCAATTTTCCCATCTACAAATTGTCCTCCATCCATTTACCTAATACAAAAACCCACCCATGGGGCCCCCACTTTCCACCAGTTCTCTTTCACAAACTTGCGCTCTAAAAAGGCCAAGCCATATTTCACTGGGGCACCCATTTCTGTATCTGTATACTCAACCCAAATTATTCTTTATTTCTTTGGTAATTGTATAAATCCCTTGTTTCCAGCATATACATATTTTTTTATTCGTCATCCTTGATGGCCTTCTTTTACCCGGCAAAGCAACCCATGTCGCCCTTGGTTGGGGCATCCACTCTTTTTCATACCAACATCGTTCACGAACCCTGAGTATCCCAAGTCCATGTACCCATGAACTCTAAGTTTGCCCACTTTGTTAGCCTCTGGCATAGTTTAACCCCATATCTGATGCAGAATCATTGCTCCACCTCAGCACATGCCATCCGATTAACACGCATGGTGCACATTCAAGGAAGGGAGAGGCGTCACCCTCTCATTTTGCCTTCGATAATTTAAGGTGTTATCAAAAACATTAATGCCGACGGGTTGGAAGAGCCAAGTTGTGCCTTCTCACAAGATGGAGATAAGGTTGCCATTAAGTGGTTGACGGTAGGAGGGATATTCATATAATTTGGAGTAGATTTCCATCATTGTAATTTTCCCATTAGACAGGCGTTTTTGAATTTTGATTTGAAACCACTAGCTTAGTTTGGAGGGAAGCTCGTCGAGCCCCTCTTGTATAAACTCTTGTATTGTATGACCAGTAGAAGCAACTGGGATTTGATGAAAAAATATTGTAAGCCAAGTTGGGGAGGTTGATGAGGGTCGAGACTCAGTCGCATTCCAGACACAAACATTTGTAATTTGATATTCTGCCATTAATAGAAAATGACAGTTTTTCCTATTATCAATTTTTGTGTAATGGATATTTTGTGGTGAATGTCATTTGTATGCATTTGAATTGTAAATGAATGTTAGAAATCGTCTGCAGGGATAGAGATACATTTTTCTATCTATAAGTGTGTTGGATTAGGTCTGGTTCTCTATTCTAAGTGCAAGGAGTGCATGATAGAGGGTGGAAAATCTGTGAGTTGACGCAAGGAGTGCATATCTGAACTCAATGGAGTTAGAAGAGAAACTACTAGGAGGTCACACCAGGATAATTCATAGACTTTGGAGGAAATTTCAAGGTGGTTAAGTACCTTGGAAAGAAAAATTGTGTAGGAGGAAGCACAGTTTAGAGTTACTGAACACTCTAAAACACTTTCCTAGTAGGTCATAGAGTGAGTAGGAGAGTGTACAATAACAACACGGTTGGAAGTGTCGGAATCCTTAAGAGAACCCCAGGGTTGTTGAACACTCTGAGGAAGGAAGGCTTTTCAAGAGTGCATCGACAAAGGAAAGGAGATACCTTAAGATGTTCAGGTAGGCTAAGGGAGAAGTTGTCGAAAATCTTAATCGATCTCAACGAGTGGGCCAAGGAAATTGTAATTCCATCTTGTGATCTTAGGAGGAAGAGCGAGAATTTTCCAGGAGGGCACGAGAAATTTCATTGAAGGACGCAAGGGAACTGAAAACCTTGGAAGATTTCAATCTGGGCAAAGTGGAAGAAGAGTCTGCGTAGAACTCTCTAAGGAGTGCAGAAGAAGTTCGATAATAGCCTAAGTCTCAAAAAATAAATTTGCACTAAGTGTGCAGAGGGGTTGGGGACTTCCTGAAGCCCTGAAGACCGTGAAAACCATACATCATCGGAGGAGACAGGTAGCAGAAGGTCGAGAGATTCGGAAGGTTTTCCAAGGGAAAACACAGATCTTCGCAGAGTTGCGAAGAGTGAATTGTTCCTAGTCGTTGGTGCTAGGAAGGCACATGGCAGAGATCCACAAACTTCGGAGGAAGAACTCTTTGAAGAGGTCGACCTCCTTAATTTTCCCCTTCACAAAATATAATTTAAATTTACAAAATAAACAAGCCCTAAAAGATGACATCATCCCCTCTAGGGGTGACGTTTTGGCATAGTAAGCAAAATGTTGAGTTTTGTGAGTGAATCGTTGGGCCTCCAAAGGCCTGGTATCCATATGCAAGGGCATACATCCATAAAAACATTATAATTAATCATCGAATCCACCAACACCATCGAACCCTGGCCCTCAAATATGATGCCAAGCCCTAGAATGTGACGTTTTGGGCCTCCAAGGCCAAACGTTGGGCTAATGGAGGGATAGTATCCTCCTCCAAGGTGTACTCTCATGCCTCCAAAGGAAACTTTCATCATCCATGTGTCCCTAGTAGAGAGGTCCCACAAGGTTTTGCCCGTTCTGAACACCCAAAGAAATCACTACCAGCTCTCAGAATCTAATGTTATTGATCTTATGCATACTCTATAGAACATATTCAGCCTATCTTAAGGCAATACAGAGATAGATCGAACACCAATCAAGCACTCAACGATCATCCATCCTCTGGGCTTCATGCCCTAAGTGAACATCCAAGTGACCTTGTGCCTCCACGATCAAGCTATCACTTGTCAAAGACCTGCAAAGACAAGCAAGTACACCCTCCAAGGGTCCACAAGTCATAATATCATGCGAAGTAAGCCACATATAATAAAAGAACCACCCAAACATGTGCATCAAATCCCCCCTTTTCAAAATAAACATATGCTCAAAGACCTTATACAATTTTCCAAATTTAGATATGGGAGGGGTGTCATGGTGCCCTACTAGGTAAACCAATTCCTCAAGTAGGGGAAGTTTCCAAGGATAAACCTCTCTAGGTCATGCAGTGAATGTGAAGTGGATGGGGGTTAGACTTATAGGTATGGGGTTTCATGACATACGAGGGCTCGTATTTTCTCATTTATGGGTGCCTTTGTAGAGGGTGTGTTTCCATTCGTCTGTGATGCAACATTTTTCCAAGCCCATTCATTTTCCATGAATTAATTAAAGTCCAAACAATCGAGTATTATAAGACATGGAAAGAAAAGAGTATCGTAACGTCGCTTGAAGCTATAGGTACACAAAGTGCCATATTCATGGAAAGAAAGGGATGTCACATACATGTACACACCTTAACAAGTGGGACATCTATATAATGTACACACATTAACTAATATTAACAAGGGACGTCGCATACATGTACACACCTTAACTAATATTAAAAAATAAAATTCAAAAATTTCTAACATATAATATGAGATAACATCAAATGATGAAAAGGAACTATGCAACAATGCAAGTAGAGCAAAATGAAAAATCAAATATGACATGAAGACATGAGTAAATGCAACTAAAATACCATGAACAAGCAAATGCAAATGCAAGAGACAAATATGACCTACCTACTTACCTAGGGCCCATGGCCTAGTGCAGATTAGGTCCTGTAGGTGTTAGGTGAAATCGTAGAACCAGTGCAACCACATGCTCATCATCTCATCTAGGTATCTCCCCATGTGCTTAATCATGTACTGCAACAAAGATAATTTAAGCACATAATGATCATGAGCATAAATAAACATTAAATGAAACTCATGGAGATGGTTGGGAGGGAGGAAATCCTACCAAAACGGATTGTCGTAAACCTGATCAATCTATCTTTGAAGAGGGATACCATGTATAGACGATGAATCATCTTTATCCTCAGTTACATGATCATTGTTTCCCTCTTCTATAAATCTTTCAATGAAGAAGTTTTGAAACACTTACCAAGTAGTAATTTTCTTGGGAAGGGTTTTGTCATACCATTCTTTGTCTTTCCATGAAGAGAAAAAAATCACGTACACATCCTTTGAAAATGTGGGAATCCATTTTTTAGAACCACCTTGAGAAGATGGTTGAGAATATTCATCAGATGATAAATTTGAATCATCAAAAGGACGATCCTCAAGGTGTGGTTGGGTATCAATAGAAGTACGTTATAACAATTCATCCTCAGATAGATGAGACCAACCCATGCTCATATCATCATTAGGATGCTAAATACTTGAATCATCCAAATAGGAAGACCATTTCACCGAAGGTGATAGCTCTGCATTCATTCGAGAGCTACCCACAATGTCATAGATGGGATCCTTATCAAAAATGATACAAGCCATGTCCCACCTATGCCTTCCAACACGTATTAAATAATCAATATGTTGGTCAATTATATCATTGGGACTGATTACTTCTTCATAAGGCTTGACAACTTCATCCTCCTCAAGATGAAGAATAGACACCAAAGTTTCATCTAGGTGTTCAACATAAGAAACTTTATCGGGGTCTTCATGGTAAATTTCTTCATAAATCTGATCTTCAAGCATTTCTTCATCCGCAAGGGTTTGTTCTTCAATGGATTATTAAGATAACCCTTTTACAAAATTCATCAAATGCTCAGCGGCTTCATTAGCAGTTGTTTCCTCTTCCATATACAAAAGTGCCTTTGAGATATGGTAGGCTTTGGGCAAGGGTCATCCCATGGTGTCATGATTTCATTGTTTGAATTAACACCTCAATGGAGTCATCAAATTAGTTCAAGGCTCATCAAAAGATGGAAAGGGTACTAGGGGAAGGTGGGTTCTTAAGTTGTGGAGTCGCCAGATGGGCTTAGAGAATTCATCAAGAAAAGGGGAGAGGGAACTTCCCTCAGGTGGAGTTGCCAAGAAAACTAGGGAAAGGATTTGGGATATCTTGCCAAAGTGTCGTTAGGGCTCGAAAGAGGATTTAAAATCCTCCCCGATAACGGCGCCAAAATGTTATCGCACAAATTGTAGGTTGGGAAAAGCCCAACCCAAACCACAAGAGTGTGACAAATATGGGAATACCTACCCATTGTCACATTATATAGACACTCCCCTCACTTTAGTGATGATAAGTCACCACAAGGAGGGAATCATGGTGACCCTAGGGGGGTTGAGATGGAAAGTGAGAATATGATGGTGAAAAACCCTATAGATCATATTTGGAAAAGGATAAAGGCTTGGAGATGAAGTCTTTTTGATGAAGTATGGTTGTCAAAGTATTGTGTAATTGCAAGACAATGTTAAACCTGCCTCGAACAAGACACAAGATAGATATAGAAGCCTTGAATCAATGGATAAAAAACAAGAAACCTTGTTGTCCCAAAATTGCAGCAGAATAGAGATGTATATATCAGCAATGTAATATGTCAATAGCTGAAAAATTAACCATGCAAAATGCCAAATAATTATAGGGCAATCAAGTACTAAACATGTAGGTAATATCCCAATATTTAGACACAAGTTTTGATGGTGAAATAGGGCTACAAAATGAAATTATCAGCAATATATTAGGGAATCCTTGTGGATGTAGCAATATTTTTCTACAACAACAAGTTATATCCACTGGAATTCACAAGAAAATCACTTGAAAGAAATCCCTTGACAAGAAGAATGATTAGCACTATTTACTTGCAATTTTCAGCCGTAGAAAAAGTGACAAAAATTATTAAAGAGAGGTTTGTTGCATCCCTAATGGTTGTAGCTTTAAATTATAACAGAAATAAGAAACACTTGGATAAGCTATACGCCCTAGTGGCTCAAGCAAGCTTATAGCATGTAAAATTGATTCCAATTTGAACAAATGCAATATCTCCAAAGTTCACGTTTACCAATGCAATGATTTTATTTCTCCAATGCAAATTAGACTGGTTCCTTTAACAATTGGGTTATGGAGTCTCTTGTGTAAGATCTAGGGTTTCAAACTTCTCTAGGTGTGTAATCCATTTTACTTCCTAGAGCAAGCAAAACCTAACACGGTAAATATAGGAGGGTGTAATCCCTTTTACTCCTCCAAGCAACCTTTGATAAAATATGTTTATTCAATATAAGCATGGATCTTAGTGGAAGGTGTATGCCCCTATAATTCTCCTAGGGTTTAGGAAAGAATAACCATGAAACAAGAAGAAACACTAACAATATGCAGAAATTTCTTACCAATTTCAAGAGATAGCAAAATAAACTCTACTTTACCAAGAATATTCCACCACAATAGAAAGAATCAAGATCCAAGAGATAGCGCACCAATTTTTCCTCCAATAGACAAGTTGCATCATCCACAAAGCATTCAATAAAGAGAGATAGAGAAAATATCCAATAAGGGTGTTCAAATGAAATGTCACAAAGTATTTATTTATACAAGATCTTCTAAAATTAGTTTGTCCACTTAACTTAGGGTAAAATACAAATTATGGAGGTTGAACTCCTTAATTTTCCCCTTCATAAAATATAATTTAAATTTACAAAACAACAAGCCCTAAAAGATGATGTCATCCCTTCTAGGGGTGACATTTTGGCATAGTAAGAAAAATGTTGAGTTGTGTGAGGGAATCATTGGGCCTCCAAAGACCTGGTCTCCATGTGAAAGGGCCTCCCTCCATCAAAACATGCCAATTCATCATCGAATCCACCAACACCATTGAACCCTAGCCCTCAAAAATGACGTCAAGCCTTAGAATGTGATGTTTTGGGCCTCCAAGGCCAAACGTTGGGCTAATGGAGGTCTAGTCTCCTCCTCCAAGGTGTACCCTCATGCCTCCAATGTAAATGTTCATCATCCATGTGTCCCTAGGAGAGGGGGAACATCATACATCCTGTGGGATTCATGCCCCAAGTGAAGGTCCAAGTGACTTTATGTCTCCACGATCAAGTTGTCACCTGTCAAAGGCCTGCAAAGACAAGCAAGTACTCCCTCCAAGGGTCCACAAGTCATAATATCATACCAAGTAATCCATATCTAATAAAAGAACCATCCGAACATGTGCATCAAATCCCCCCTTTTCAAATTAAAAATATGCTCAAAGACCTTATACAATTTTATAGATTTAAATATGGGAAGGGTGTCATGGTGTGTTATTGGGTAAACCAATTCCTCAAGTAGGGGAAGTTTCCAAGGAGAAACATCTCTAGGTCATGCAGTGAATGTGAAGTGGATGGGGGTTATACTTCTAGGTATGGACTTTCATGACAAACAAGGGCTCGTATTGTCTCATTTATGAGTGCCTTTGTAGAGGGTGTGTTGCCCTTCGTCTACGATGCAACATTTTTCCAAGCCCATTCATTTGACATTAATTAATTAAAGTCCAAAAAAATCGGGTACTATAAGACATGGAAAGAAAAGAGTATCGCAATGTCACTTGAATCTAGAGGTACACAAAGTGTCATACTCATGGAAATAAAGCGACGTCGCATACATGTACACACCTTAACAAGTGGCACATCTATATAATGTGAGTTTGCTTTTGTAGGTCTTCCATTTTTTTAAGAGAAACATTTCATCGTTCTCAAGACCTCTTGGGAGAGCATCTAGAAGGTTATGATTTGGATTTTATCTTTTTCCAACTACATTTACCCTCGGGCCTTTAGCCCCTTATTTCTCCTTAGGGGGTCCCACCTATAGTTAAATATTTAATATATCATAGATAATAATAAAAAAAATGAATTATGCCTTGCAACTATTTGTAGGTTGGTGGCTAGTTTTCGAGTTTGCGAGTCAATAGTCTCCAGATCAATTAATTGACAATCCTAGATGAAGTCCTTGAAATCCATATGTTCATGATCTGGGCTTCTAAGACCCCCTTTATTTTCCTCTAGAGAAGTGATGAGATTAAAGTCTCCACCTATTAGCCAAAAAAGAGGATGGACTAGATCATAAATGTGTTGCAATTGTTGCGGGAACTTAAGTTTTTCTATGAGTTGTTGAGGTTCATAAACATTAGTAATGAACCTTGAGGTTTCTTCACCCAGAGGCTGAAACTTAGTTGTAACATTGTATTGTAGAAAAAATTCTAGGCAAGAATCTTGTTTGGATTCCATAGGAGTGTTAGGCCTCCCGTTGAACCTATAGAATCAATAACCATAGAGCAGTTTGTTTTCCGAATTTTAGAAAGAATTGTTTCAAGAACTTCCCCAAAAATTTTAGTTTCCTGGAGAAGAACTATATCTGGTGATCCTGAATGCAACTTTTTTTGTAAGAGTCTGTACTTACTCTTACCATTGAGGCGTCGAATATTCCAAGAGACTATTATCATTGGAAACTAGGAGAGGGTTGGAATGTGTCTGTTATTAGAGAATTATGTCCTGAATTGACCAAGATGTCACTGATATAATGTAAGAGTTGAAGGTTGGATATCTGAGCTCTTCTTTTGTCTTCCTTGGGGGGATTTTTGGGCTTAATCTTGTTGGGTTGAATACCAATATTTAGGTTTGGATTGGTAGCCCTAGAAGGCCCTAGGGTTTCCTTTCTCCGTTTATGGAGGTATTTTCGCACTCATTGAATGTTCTCTATAGGAATAGATAGCATATCATGTATGTGAATGACATCAACAATGTTTTTCAAGTCTATACCATCTAGCTCCATTGCATCCGGCTCTAGGTCCAAGCTATCTCCATTCTCTTGAACCACAAGGACATCTTCCAGGGGAGGAATGTCAAAGGGGGAGAATGAAGTTTTGGACTTTTTGTGGTCTTCAGGATGAGGTGGAGGATCCAAGGATTTTCAATTTTGGGGGTTGTTGGAAGCAGAAATATCCTCAATGACCTTGGTAGAGTCTGGGGGGAGGTTGATGAGAGCATGAAAACTATTTTTGAGATCAAGGATTTTGGAGGATCTCGAGGGATCTTGAGGGACATATTTCTTATTAGAATGGTGGTGAGAAGATATATTGGTAAATCCTTCATCATCTTTTTTAGGTTCGTATTTGGAGGGCTTGGGAGGATTCATTAAAGGGAAGTCCCTATAGAGGTGGCCATGCTCATGAAATCAGCGACAACGAAAAGGGATGAATTATTAATCCAGTGTTTAGATCCATTCAATGTCTTGGAATGTCATGCAAATTGAATCAGGTATGGGAACAGAGACATTCATATATATGTAGATGCAAGAATAGGCAGTGTAGTGACCTTTCTTGGTTCCTTCAGAGGATTTCACATAAGTGCCTAGGATATTTCCTATACCTGCTAGGATTTATTCTTCCCAGTACTCCTAAGGGAGAGAGTAAAGGTGAACCTAGACTGGAGCATAGGAGAATCCCTCCTTTTCACGGTTGAAATGATCCTTCCAATGCCCGAGGTGGAAACCCACAGACGGAAAAAATAGGGACCATTCTCAAATATTCTCTCTCTTTCTTGGGAGTTTTCAAAAATAATAGTAAAGAAACCTTTCAATCCAAGTTTAAGTTCAAAACAACAAGTGGATTTCCAAAGAGATTTTATCCAGGCTACCATATCTCTCTCGGTTGGCCAAATACCCAAGAACTTACCAATTATCACATGATCTTTCATGAACTACACATATGCACTGAGATGATTCGAACATATCTCATATCTTATTGTTTCGGCCGCCTTCAATATGTATTAGATCGGTTTCCACTTCGTGGAATACTTTGGTAGTGGCTAGGAATCTAGCATGGGTTCCTCAAGTGGTGAATTAGTGGCACTGGTGGTGGCATTACTTGCAGAAGCTGGATTGGATAGATCATGTCCAGAAGGACCAGATCTTGTTCCCTTGTTGTGTGGATATGGTGGAGGAGGGGGGGCTGACCCCTCTTGCGACAACATTGGAGAAGGATCAAGCCTATAGTGGGAGAAGAGAAGAGAAAACCCCTAGCAAATTTTTATTTTCCATTGGGACATGTCAATGAATTAATTTAATTGATTTGAAGTGATTGTTTGAAAATATTTTTTTAATAATAAAACAATTATACTTTATATAAAAAAAAAATTATGGCTACATTATATAATATAAAAATATAAACTAAAATTGATTGTTCAAAATTACAAAAAACTACAAATAAATTGGCGTATTCTAACAATATTAAAAGCATAGTCGATGAGTCGACTCGTATAAATATTAACATACTCATCTAAGAGCAAAACTACCTTCCAAAACATTCAAAAAATTGAGACTAAAAAAGGAAATGGCCACTCAGAGCTTCTTCTTTGATGTCTAATTGTAGCTAGTGTACCAATTCAACATTTTCTCATCTCCAAATCTAAAGAAGCTCGTTGGACAGTCTCCTTGTCCCTAACTATATCAATAATAGACCAAATTAAATACTTTGGATGTGAAACCAAAGAAAATGAACTCATAGAAAAACCCAACACCCATTCATATAGAATACTGCACTTTGCTTCCAACTTTTCATTTTGCCTACTTTGATGGGACGCGACCTCTGAAATTTATGCATTCTTAGCATTCTAAGCCTAAATTTGGTTTGTCAATCTATTATCGAGATCCAATATAGCAACCTACATATATGCAAGGAGATGATTGCTTCTATTTTGTGTGCGGTGAAGGTTAGATTATTCACACTAGAAACATTGCCTAAAGTGACTATGGCTTCTCATCCTAAACCAATGCCAACCCCTCTTGACTAAAAGATAAATAAGGCCACAGTCTAACCACTTTTGGATAACAAGGAACATAACCCAAAACTTTGGAAATTAATGGAGCCTTGGAACCAAACCACAAAGAAACACAGTGAAACCCAACTAAACCCAACAACAAAATGCTAGAGTACTAAGAGAGAGTCCCTTTGAATTAAAACAACACCAGTCTCAGAGAAATTTCGAAGGAGAAAAGTTGAACAATCTCAAATTATCCCACCTTCCTTGTCCCCATACTTAATAAACACTTTATGACTCATCACTTCAAGCTTGTAAGAGAAAGGAAGAGGTATCATAGGTTGGGGAGGTGGGGGGGGTCTTAAATTCCCATCCCCTCACTTGGAAAACTTGTTGCCACATGTATTGATTAACTTCAGCCATTGAAGAACTAAATGTTCCCCTTTATTGGGTCATACTATGCATGTGTGCGTCCTTCTTAACATTGAGGGGTTGAAGACCCAAGTTTCATCTATATTTGACTAGCAAAAACCCCAAGGCGTCGGCATATCAATCCTCAGTCGAAGATTGAAGAAGGTCTCACCCCAAACACCATGAGAATCTCAAAGACCATATGGTCTTATGTCAGTGATGAAGGGCTTGTTATCCCCAATTTATAGGGATAACTAAGGAGATTATGTCTTGAGGCCCCCAGGTTGCAGACATGGAGTGTCGAGAGATAGATGAGTGACAACGTCCACATTCATAGACAGAGACCCACTTCACCACCACATCTCTTGGATTCATGACAATGGCATCAACCACGTCATCTTGCTTCTGGAAGACGATGGGTCTTGCTCCATGAGGTAAAAGTAAGGTATTGTGGTTAGTGTCACTTTAATATTTGAAGCATTTGAGTATGTTGCATTTAAAGTTGCTTTTGATTATAGAACATTTTCTTGGAAATTATGCTCTTTACATTGTTTCACATTGGTGGTTGACATTATGCCCTAGTAAGTGGTCACCCTTGGGGATGGATTTTCTACTAGGAGGTCTCTTTGATGAGTCATTGTGCCATTCTTGATCATACTTACCACTTTTCACACTTCACCCATTTTTCGTCACCTTATATTTTCGGACTTTTGGGTGTATTGACCCAAGAAGGGATTTTACCTCATTTCACGGGAAGAAGGGGTGGAAGGCCCAGAGGTTTGTAGTTGAAAAAAGTTAAAATCGAATCGTAAACATTTTAGATGCTCACCTAGGGATCCCGAGGACAATGAAATGTCTCTCATAAGAAACTAATGGGACCCATGAAAAATAAAAATATAAAAATGCCAACCAAGCTAGAGCATGTGTGGGCAATGTTTTTCATTCTTAGATAGTAGTCCCACACATTGTCTTCAACTTGGGGAAGCATAGTGTAACCAGGGTAGAGTCAAGGTGGGCAATGTTTTTCATGCTTAGGTAGAAGTCCCACCTTGGCTTCAATGTGGAAACATTCTGAAAAATAAATGGCAATAAATGGGCTTGGAAAAAGGATGCATTGAAATGAAGGTGCAACACACCTTCTACAAAGGCACCCATAAATGAGACAATATGAACCCTTGTATGTCATGAACCCCTTGCCCAAAAGTTTACCCCCATTCACTTCATCTTCTCCACATAACTTAGAGAGGTTTCCAACTAGGAAACACTCCTTGACTTAAGGATCGATTCACCCAATAGGTCACCTTGTCAACCCTCCCATACCTAAACTTGGAAAATTGCATAGGGTCTTTGAGCACTTGTTTAATTTGATGAGGTATTTTTTTGTGTACATTCTTAGATGGATCTTATATTAGACATGATTTTACTTGCCTTGATTCTTTGGCTTGATATCCTTGGAGGGTGTACTTGTCTATCTTTGCAGGACCTTGTTGATGGATGTTTTGGAGGAACAAGCCCAGCTTGGGCCTTCACTGGGGCAAGAATATCATCGATTGAATGCCATGGCGCAGACCTTGAGGCAGTACAAGAGATGAATGTTTCCCTTGAGGGAAAAGGAAGATACCTTGGAGGACCTTGCCTATCCCTTGTAAGCCCAACGATTTTCCTTTGGAGGTCAAAACGTCATCTTTGAGGGATTGATGTCACCCTAGGGATAGGGTTTTGGTGGTGTTTGATGGAAACTTGATAATTTGATGAGAGATATCCCTTGTACCTTGGAGAGAAGACCCCAATTCATGAAGAGAAGGCCTTTGGAGGCCCAACGATTTCATCCTCAAGCTCAACGTCTTGCCAAAGTGACCAAGGTGTCACCCAAAAGGGGACAACATCACTTTTTTAGGGTTTTCTTCATGTGCAAATTAAAATTATTTTGTAAAGGGGTAAAGTAAAGTGGGTTGGCCTCCTTACTTTGTGGTTTACCCTAAATTTATGTGGACAGACACATTTTAGGAGTTTTGTATAAATAAATATCATTTTCATTTCATTTGGACATAACTCTCTCACATGAGAAGAGCTACTTGGTTGAACTTTGCACCCCTCTTGGGTAATATCACAATCTGTCTCTCTCTTATGCTATGGTTATCAATGTCTATTTCAAATTAAAGTGGTGTGCTATCTCTTGGATGCTCTTTCTCTTTCTATAGTGATGAAAACTCTTGGTAACTAGGGTTTGTCTTGCATGCTCTTGGAATTGGTAAGGAAAATTTGGATTTTGTTAGCTCTTCTTTCTTGTTCCATGGTTGTTAATGGCTATATCCTTGGAGGAATATAAGGGCACATACCCTCCACCGAGTTTTATCATTGTTGTTGGTTGAAAAGGCTATTGCAAAGGTTGTTAGGAGTAGTAAAAGGGCTTACACCCTCCTAGAATTTACCTTGTTAGGGTTAATTGCTCAAGAGAGTAAAATGGATTACACCCCTTGAGAAGTAGTAATCCTAACCTAATACAATAATATTCCATTACCCATTTGACAAGGCACTAATCATTTATTGCACTGAAGAAGTAAATTACTTGCATTGGTAAACGTGATTTTTAGGGATATTGACCTTGTTCAAGTTGGAATATTTTCTTAGTGTCTTGAGCTTGCTAAAGCCACTAGGTAATATTTATTGGCATAGTAGTTCTTGAGTTGTAATCAATCAAAAGATACAGCCATTAGGGCTGCAGCAAAACATACTTTATTTCTTACTTTGACTTGCATTTTAACCATGGAAATTAGCTTGTAAGCCACTATTATCATTCTATTGCTTATTGGTCAACTTTTTGTCGGATTACATTTTAATTTTCATGGTTGAAACTTGTTGTTGTAGCAAATATTTGCTACAGCCACTTCGATGTTACAATAATTATATGAAAACATTACCTAACAGCCCTCTTTCACCATCAAAATTTGTGCTTCAATATTGGAAAGTTATCTATTCGTTTAGTGCTTCATTCTCCAATAATTATTTGACAATTTTGATGGTTATTTCTGCAGTAATTAATTGATTTCATTACTGATATACACATTTGTTTACTTCTTTAATTTAGGAAAGCAATCTTCACTTGATTTTCCATTAGAATATTGTGCTTGTATACTTGTTCTTCTCTTGTCTTGGGCAAGTGCAACTATCTTTTGCAGGTACTCAAGCATCTGGAAACCATTAACCATCACCAATAATTGTTCCCAAGCCATATTCCACTTTGTAGTTTTACCTATAGGGGCATCACCTTCCATAACTTCATTTTCCATCTCATTGCCCCCTAGGGTCACCCGGGATTCCCCCCTTGTGCAGGATTTCTCCTTCACTAGAGTGACGGGAGGGTGTATCTAAGGTGACAGTGGGTATACTCTTGCATAATTCTCGCCATCTTGTGGATTGGGTCAGGCTTTTCCCAACCTAAATTTGTGCGATAACAGGGCTAATTACACAGGAATCCATCCGATTTGACATTCATACAATCCATTACAATCTACTTAACGACTAAAAATATGTAACAACAACACATACATTCATTTGACACATGATCAACAAATCATAAGACAAGAATCATTGTAGCTTTATTATCTTCAATCAAACATTCATAAACATAAATTAAGAAAATCATCAATTGACACCAACAGAGCCATGTGCTCTTATAGATTTTCATAGTATTACATTACATAGCGTCGTGCGCTTTCTTTCAGACTCTCCATATATTACAGACCCAGACTCACAACCAGATACATTACAAAACATAGGCTTAGAGCGAGCTCAAGGACATTGACAACAACCAACACTAGCTAACCAATTGGATAACTAAAATGACTAACTCTCTTTATATCGTCATTGATCCCTTTCATCTGCTTCTTGGCCCTGGTGCTCTATCACTTTCAGTTCCTCCCCACTCACTCCTCTCACTATCAGTCTTGCATGCTTTTACCACTCGCATGCATCCCACGTAGCCTCTTTGAAGTCATGGCCCAGTCTTAATACTTTTCCAGCTCATCTCCTTGTTGCTCCGTGATCTCTCGTGCCGTCTGAATTAATCAATCAGGAAGATTTATAAAACATTTTTTTCTTGTTCTGGAATGCATGCAATTTCTTCTTAATGTTTGGCACGCACCACAAAACTCGGACCGACGCACATTGGAAGAACTTGATCTGGTGTCCAATAGAAAAAATTGAACTAGTGTGGACACGCCTCCTATCACCTATTGCACAGTTGCTTGAGTGTGTGCAAAAGATGGAATAGGTGCACACAACTTTGTTTGTGCACACACGTGATATTTACCCAAAACTTTGGGTCCAACAGGACCCCACCACTATTATTTGGAACATCCTCGACCGAGGTGCCTCATGGAGTGATTGATGCGGG
Source organism: Picea mariana (assembly GCA_032191745.1). Taxonomy (NCBI): domain Eukaryota; kingdom Viridiplantae; phylum Streptophyta; class Pinopsida; order Pinales; family Pinaceae; genus Picea; species Picea mariana. The sequence goes on along the minus strand of JASDQU010736983.1, from coordinate 55,436 downwards.
AATTGAGTAAGAGAAAATCATAATCATTGTAGAAATAGATCATAAAACCAATTTGCGGTTGCATTCGGGTTTGAGTAAGAGAAAATCATATGTATAGGTTGTAGTGGCATCCAAACAGAGGTCTTGGAATGAGTCAAGCAGTCCTCAAGGTAACCAATGGATTTGGGCTTCATTCGATCATAATATTGAACTCTCTACCTTCAAGGGTTTCAGTAGTGGTGAGAGAGAGATATTTTTGAAAAACATCATCTAGAAATCGACCCCCTAACTAAACCAAGCAATACAACTATAACTTGGCTCAGTTACTCAGTGACCTACAAGAAGTAGCTCCATCCAAAGAGACTATTATCATTCTCATGTATTGTTGAGCTAACAGTCGAGGATGAAATATGGGGACCTCCTATCTCAGTGGAAAATATAACCCATAGCCTTGGGCTATCCACTTCAGCAAAGGTGATTATCCATGGCAACAAGCATACCAACATCGAGCTTAGAGAGTTGGCGTACCTCCATAGCTAAACCCAGTACCATGTGAATCCCCTACCCAATCTAGCACCTTGTACGTTGGCCATAACTTCGACCCGGATTGGAAATATGGGGAATATACAAAGCTTTCAATCTATCTAGTCCACCTATCTGACTGGAGTGTACTTGGTGATGCCAAAAAGGTGAATTAAGCAAACTATGTACTTTTCTACCTATTGTACATCCTACCCTAAGACTACTCTACTAGAAATCTAGGTTGAATAAATGTAGCTAAATGATAGGTGACCCCTACAGGCCATAGTACACCTTCAACCTACTACCATTGGAAAATCCCTTGAATGGTTGTCCCTACAATGTAGCCATCTTGGCTACACTGGCTTCATTTATGTAAACCAGGTGAACAGGGTCCAACCAATGCATGCTTAACTTACTAGGGTACTATAAATATTTTATGTCGTATAACAACACCAAAGAGTCTGGCTGCAGGAATTTATGGTAGATGTTGTGATCATGCCATGCCTTTTGTCTTTGCTTTCTGACTACTTGGTTGAATCCCGCCACCAGACAATCCTCTTCTAGTTCCATGAGTTCATTTAACATGTGTTGAAGTGAATGTTCATATGTCATGTGAGTATCTATAGAAAAACATATACTAGGAACAATAAACTCGAGTGGCATGACTACTTCTTTGTCATAGACCAATCTGAATGAGGTGCACTTCATCACCCTTCGATAGGTTGTTCAATATGTGCATAATATTGCAGGGATCCATTGATCCCAGTCATCACGATGCACATTACAAACTTTGTTTAAAGCATGTTCTAAAATCTTATTGAAAGATTCAACCGCACATTAGCTTGAGGATGATAGGAACTTCTCTTTTGGTGGTGGATCATGAACTCCTGAGTGAGTTCCTGAATGATATTGTTTAGAAAATGTGAACCTTGGTCATTCATCAGTACCTTTGGTCACTCAAACCTGGTAATCACTGATCCAGATTTATGAGCGGAACGAAATGAATAATAGAATGAATACAATAACACATAGATATGGAGAACAACAATAGATATCTAGTGAACTACAACTTATATTGAATAAATAAAATAGGCTAAAACTGTAAAACTGTAGAACTAAAAACAACTTGCTCAAATGGTGGTAGATATCTCTGAGAAGAGATGTGGCTGCTACGCGCATCTGTCTAAGAAGAATGATTACAATGAGGATCTAGAGGCCTTTTTAACATTACACATAAATTCCAAAACACTAGACATCCAAAAACCCAACCCTAAGAGATGAAACATCAAAAGTTATGTGGGCCCCGATGGGTAAGTTGGTACCTCAACTTCTCGAGGTCGTAAATTTTGCATATGACCTCTATTTTAGGAGTGTGATAGCCCGTTGGAAAGGTATTTTAGAGAAATACACATTATGTCATCAAACTCTAACTTCGTCTACAGTTTAACTGTGGAAAGACAAAAAAAAACATTGTTTAGAGACCCAAAACAGTCCTAGAAGTATAGAAAGATGTGATACTTCCAAAATAAGCCAGTTGGATTAGGTGGGAGGCCACCAATCTCAACCTGGAAGCTTTGTAGGGATTTAGACAACCCCAGAAGTGTATAACCCATAATTACAAATAATTACAAAAGAACGTGTTGAACTAAAAATTGTCAAGAGGAGCCAGTTGGAATAAGTGGGTGGCGACCAATATCCACCTAGATCAATCCTCCCCCCTTAGGAAGCAATGGTCTCCATTTTTTTGAGTGCCCCCATCAGGTGAGGAAATTTCTGTTGAATTTGGCTACGGGTGAACCACTTTCATTGGTGCAAGAGTTGCCCCACCTTGACAACCCAATAACATTGGATCCTCTGTTGGCGAGTACCCTTGACTTGTGTGTCCACTGTTTGATCAGTGGATGCATGTTCCATGCAGTCAAGGTTGAGCTACGTTGGTGTCAACTATTATGTGATCTCTGAGTTGACAGAGCTTCCAATGGGGCCCTGTAAGGTGTTCTTTCTACAAATGTAACCATACCTTGTCTCCCACCTGAAACATGTGTGGAACCCGATGTTGATCATGGTGTTGCTTGTACTTAGCATTAGCTTTCTGCAAAATCTCATGGAACTATGGGCAGATGTGTTGAATCCACTCAATGAATCTGGTGGCTTTGTCGGTCTCTGACTGAACATGAGAAGAATCTATCTATGTGGTTTCAAGAGGTAGTGCAACATCAATGGGACCCAAGGGTTGGAATCGATGCCCGACCTGAAAGGGGCTACAATTGGTGGAGTTGTGGAGAGCCATGTTGTAGTTGTGTTGAACATGGGGAAGACTTTCATCCCATGTACATGGATGCTTAGATTTATACATCTGCAGGATGTTCACAATCATCTGATTGATGATTGTTGGCCCTTGACCAAGTTTCGGGGAAACTTTGGTCATTTTTGGAGGTTTTGGCCCACTTTTTGACTTCGACACGCTGATTGAAGTAGGAGCACCTAGGAGGAGATGAGATCGCGGATCTCACCTATTTTGAGGGTTATGTGGACCCAATAAGGGGTCCTATAGGGTTTTGTAATGGGTTTATGGGATGTCGTCCCATGGGTTTTCCCCATGTTTAGGCCTTATTGTAAGATTTTGTAAAGTATAAATAAAGAATAATGTAGTGTAGAATAAGTAGTTCAAGTATCTTTGTGCGAAGGAATGTATGTGGTTGAGGCTTTGTGATCGACTGTGATTTTGTAGCAGCTACTAAGTGTTGTGATAAGAGATTGTGGCTTTGTGCATGTGACCTAGCATTGGAAGGTAAAGAAGGAGGATCTAGTGCTTAGTGCGCAGATCTCTTGTCTTGTGCAAAGTTCAACTCTGTGGCTTAGTGCACAGAAGTGACTAGATGTAAGATCTTGGTGAATAATAAAGAGGTGAAGCAGTTTGTGGACGTATCCCCACCCTAGGGTGAACCACATATATTTGGTGTCTCATGGTTTGCTTTGTGTAATGTTATTTATGTTATGCATTTGCGTAGTGCTTTGATTATGATGTGTAATGAATTCTTTGTTGCTTAAATATTTTACTTATGGTTAAAGGGTAAATAAATGCTAGACTTAACTCACAGTGCTAAGTACTTAGGGTGCATAATATCTTGTTGTTACTGCGTTTATCTATTTTTTATTATGCTCTACGGTGTTAATTAGGTTAAATAACTAATGCATGTTCACTTCCTAAGCGCTAACAGAATATTTTGTGAAGTGCTCTTGCCACAGATCTGTGTCCCAGCCTGGTTACAGACACATGCATCCTGTAACCCCCCCTGCTTCTACCTAGGATGAGACTTCGCTTACTTCACATGTGTTTCTGAAAGGGATGATAGTCTGGGTTTTTTTGGTGCGTTGTTAAGTGTTGAACCCTGGGTCTACCCTTGTGCCAACAAATGGTTCCGTTGTCGGGACCTGAAACTGTGATTGCTGGGAACTAAAGTAAATAAAAAGAGAAGTTTTGTGCATAGATCGGTTGCTAAAGTGTGCAGTACTCTACTTGACTTGTGAATCTTTGTGCCAAGAAAGTAAGTTGTTCTAAAGAAAAGAGGTAAGCTTTGTGCTTTGGTAAGACAAAGATAAGTGAAAATTTTTGTTTTGAAAGCATGAATTTAAGTATGTTTAATAGATTTTGTCCTAGTCTGAAGGCTAGGGTGCAATTGAAAGAAAGAGTTGATTTGAGTAGATCTAATAAAAATGAAGAAATATATGTTATTCCTATGCATAGAAAGAGTTTTTTGACTGATAAGTGGATGCGGGAACCTAGAAACAATTTTTACAGATTGCAGGTCCAACACTATGATCCTAGGGAAAGTGCACAGTACAGAAAAGATTGGGGGACATTTAAGAGAAAAACTGGATTGACTTTGTGTTATAATTATAGAAGGTCGGGACATCTTGTTAAGGAATGCCCTAGGGTAGGCCCTATTTGTCTTTGTTGTAAGGTTGTTGGTCATGAGGTTGAGGATTGTCCAAGGATTATTTCTAAAGTTGAAGGGAGGGACATACGACAAGAAAATTATGAAAAGAGTCAAGAGGCTAAGGGTATGTTAAAAGGTCATAAACAGAAAAGGTCAGAGGAAGTTCAGACTATGTTATTATAGTTGGAATAAATGATGGATGTTCATAAAGATGTCAGTTTACCAGAAAGCTTGAAAGAAAAACAACGCATAAGTGCAAGAATAAAAGACTTCGACATAGACTGTGTCTTGGATGAAGAAACACAAGTGAATATCATGATAGAAGAAACTTGGGAAGTTTTGGGAAAGCCTACTATGGTACCTTCTTTAGGAAGGATAGGCTTGTTTAAGGGAAATATGATAACTTTGTGGAAGAGTAAATATCGTTCCTATTATTGTTCATGGAACATCGACTGAAGAAGAATTTGAAGTCATCAGGCTTGTTGAGGACAACACCCCTTTCCCTCTTTTGTTAGGTAAGACTTGGATTGAGAAAGATCAGATCATAACGAAAGAAGAGGAAGAATCTACATAAAATAAAAAGCAATAATTAAGGGATTTCATAGCTAGGAAAATAGACAAACTAATAGAAGAACGAGAGGATAAGTCAAAGAAACAGAGCAAAGTAACAACGCGGGAGGGACAGAAAGCAAGAGAATAATATATCAAGGTTGAAAGAATGAAAGAAGGCTTGAAGGACGTATCTATCCAAGAGAGAAGTGTGCCCACTCAGGAAGTGTTAAGAAAAGGGAAATTAACTTCAAAACTTTTGAGTGTACCTCAATAATGTGAAGCCACTACGCTAGGGGAAGACAAGAATAAAAATGAAAAGAGGATTCCAGAAACAGTTAAAGAGACTCATATAACTAGAAAGAAGGCAAGGAAGCTCAATAAAAAGAAGGCTAAGTTGGAAAAGCTACAAGAAGTTAAGGAAACCATATGGAAGACGTCGCAGACTGGAACCTCGCAGGAGGCAGGTTCGCAGAGTTTGAACCTCGCTGGAACAGCAGGTCCGCGCAGATTTGGACTTCGCCCTGGCAAAGTTACATGACCATTGGAGGTGCCCTGGCCATTAGAATGATGCTCCAGAACATTTAGGAAACGCATTTATGGGTTTATAGACTGCTTTTGGAGGTTGAGACTGTGCCATAACATCTAGATTTACAGTTGATGTCACTTTCGACGCGATGCTCTTCTTCCTCTTGTACAATATTCTTCATCTTCTTCCTCAGAGGGAGTTTATGTGAGCTTTCATTTTTTCCTGGAGGGGGGTTCTTGTCTCCTCCGCCTGAACTACTGTTGATTACTTTTTTAGATTTGTGGGCCACTAGAGCACTACTCCAAGGTGTTTTAATCTTAGGAGTAACATTTGGGGATTGGGCACTCTTCTCACTGGGACCCTTTCCTCTATGTTTGTAAAATCCATTGGTATTGAGTACAGTCTCTAAGTCACCAGCAGTGTGGGTAGGATTGCCCAAGTTATTGTCTTCTTCTTCTCCTAGAACAGTGTGGATAAATGAATTGATAAAACTCATTGTTAACATATGTTCCACAAATATTGTGTTCGGGTGAAACCCTCTAATATTTTCAGCATACTTGAGATTCAAGTTGTGGAAGTGGTTTGCAAATTCATCAATTTTGATCATACTTTTGAATACAAAATCCCCAATTTTCCAAGGCAAGGTATGAATTGTTTTTTTCGTTTTTCATGTAAAAAGTGCAGCCATAAGTTATATTTACTTGCAACTTCTATAACAAACATTTTGTCAGATATACAGCATGGAATAAAGGATGGATTTTCATTAGAACTGAAAATAATGATAACATTGTAATTTTCCCTTTGCTCAAAAGTCCCCTTTTTATCCAGGAATTTACTAGCCTGAGCGGATATTCTTGGGGTATCTTTTCCAAGAAATAATCCTTTAAGAACCGAGACAAAGTTGTTGAAAACTTCATAAAAATGCAGGGAAACTTTGTGCCTCTATAATGCTTGGTACCAAAAGGTCACAAGATCAAATTCACAGTTCACCTTCTTGCATATAGACTATTTAGGAAATTGACAGCAATGCATTATCGCAAAAACCAAATAAGAAGCCATAAATAATTTATTATCCTTTTTATACTGATACAATTGGGAAGAGAATTCAATGGAAATCAATTGTCCGCACTCGAAAATGGCCTGCTCCTTGATAGTAAAATATAAGATTTAAAGAATCATGTGGGAAATGTTGGCAGTATTTTCTTGGCCCGTAACTCTAGTAAATAACCAGGCAATTTCCCGAAAGGGGTTTTTGAACAAGTTGACCTGCAATTTGGTAATATCTTCAAGGATGGCATCGAGATTCTCCAATAATTCAGGTAAGAGATCCAGGTCGTTGTCATGTTTTTTCAAGAAATCCCTACAATCTTCACCTTTGAAGGTGAGTGTTGGCTCTGGGAGTTTCATCATTTTATAAAACACTTGAGGTGAAAGAGAGACTGGAGAATGGTATTAGAGTTGAATCATCCATTTACTTGGTCTATACTTCTCAGTGCACCAGGCAACCAGTTCCTTCCAGTCAAAAAACTCATGAACACATCCTGCACAAGCAATTCCAGACATCCAAATTACTTCCTTCTGAGCAGAATGGGATGAATAATAAGAATACGCTCTAGACCACTTAAAGTGTTGGTCCTCACGTCCAAAAATGTTCAAAGTATCTCCGTAGAACTGTTGTTGAGTTGTTGCTGCAATAAGTTAATGACAACATTCTTTTGATCCAGATAATATTTTAAATGAGCGCTTGAGAGATATAATATAATCTTTTGCAAATCATGCTTTAATGTCGTTTAATTAGAAATATCCTTGAGCCATTCTCTTTTTAATGATGATATTTACGAGATCTGCATGATGAGTTATTAGCATTAACCATACTAAATGTATATTTTGAAAAGCACAAAAGTGGCGGGGACAGACGAGAGAAAATAGGATTTGTCATTTTTGTGAACCCGTCAACCCACGAACCCGTCATTGCAGTAGGTTGAGAATTGGATAAGTGTTTTAACGCGGTCGGTTGGACTCAATATAGGAGAGATGAGATACTTAGGAGCTCGAGGAGCCCAATGGTCAAAATGTATATCGTGGATCGTTTGGGTACGAAATGTATGTCATGGAACATAGGATATGAAAGCTTGAAACCCACCAACTCGGGAACCCGCGACCATAGAAACGATTAAGTATAGGATGAAATGGTGGTTGGTTGGACTCATGATATGGGAATAGGAAGTGAAAACCCATGAGTCCGCCAACCTGTGAACCCACCATTTTGGAAAAATGACTAAGTAGTAACTATAAAGGGAGAATAGAAGGAAAAAATGAAAAGGGGAATTTGGGTAAGTATAGAAGAGGGAAAAGAAATGGACAAAAGAAGTTGGGAAAATAGAAAAGGGGAGGGAAATTTTGGAAGCGGGAATTGATCTCAACAACTGGCTCCAACTGTGGGATGATAACCCCCTGTGGGTTGTCAAGAATCTAAATCCTTTCATGACCAGGTGCTTCCGCCTAATGGGCTATGGAGTCAGAGTAAAAATATACAAACTGAAATATAAAAATATGTACAATGAGAATGAGAAAGTCTTAGGAGAAGAAACCTTTCAAATGTTGCTCGTTGATAGGTAGCATTAATATTTTACCCTTCATGTCTTGGAGCATATAGGATTTAAGACCCAAGATCTTCTCGACGATGTATGGTCTGATCCAAAGTGCTTCGAACTCTATATGCATCGACGGTTTCTCTTTGGCCTTATTCCAAAATAACATCAACTCTCCCTTATGGAAATTATTTATAGTTATGCTCTGATCAAAATATATTTTGATGCTCTGTTACCTCTAAGAAGTTTGATTCAGGGATTTGCTTCGTTCTTCTTCCAACTTCAACAACTATCTAATTCTCCTCTAGATGGGTGAATTGTCTTATGCATCTTCGGTATTAACCACAGAAATCAACGGATTGAGCTCGAGGCTAATCGGAATTTTCGCTTCTTTCCCATAAACCAATATATATGGATACACTATGGTGCTATCCTTCGGAGTCATTATGCTTGCCCATGATGCATCCATCATCTTTAGATGCCAATTCCTTTGGTTCTTGTCAATGGTTTTCTTCAGTATCTGAACAAGTTTTTTGTTTGTGGATTCAGCAAGGCCATTACCTTGTGGATAATAATTCGATGATTGACCCATAATGATTCCATATTCTTCGCAAAACTCGGTAAACTTCGACCCGATGAAAATCGAACCATTGTCTGTGATAAATTTATCTGGGACACCAAATCTTGAAAAAATATTATCTTTGAGGAATTTAATTAGCTCTTCAACATCATCCTTCTTTAATACCACCGCTTTCGGCCATTTTGTGAAATAATATGTAGCCGTGAGAATGTACATATGCCCCTTGCTGGACTTTGGATTAATTGGCCTGACAACATCAAGTCCCCATGGGGCGAACGATTGTTCTACAATTATGAGCTTCAAAGGCATCGCAGATCTCTTCATTTTTCCTAAAAATTGTTGGCATGACACACACTTCCTTATTATGGTATACGAGTCTCTGAAAAGTGATGGCCAATAGAATCTTGCTCCTATTATCTTGTGGGTGGTTGCAGTAGGTGCAAAGTATCCACCGCACATTCCCTCATGGAATTATCTTATTAGTTCTTGGGCTTGATTTTCATCAATGCATGTCAATAGTGTACCATCATAATTTTTCCTAAACAGTATGTCAGCAATCAACACATATTGATTCGCCTTCATCTTCATTGTTCTTCGCTCCTTGGGGTTCATGGTGATAGGAAATTGCCCGAACCTTAAGTAGAATATAATATCTCCATGCCATTTTGAACCAGCTAATGGTTCTCCCAGTGAAATTTAAATCATTCCATCGATTGAATCTCCATTTGTGACGAGCTTACATAAACCTTGTCCTTTGATAGATTTTAAAGTTTTAATCTCGATATCATATTTTTGTATCTTTGCCAACCAGTTAACCCATTTTCCTTCTCTCAATTGTTGATTCAAAAGAATATTCATTGGTGATGAGGGAACATAAGAAATAACATGGGAGTTCAATTTGTACGTCTGAAAGTGTGCTAATTATTTTACAAGATCCAAGGCTTGCTTCTCCAGTTATGAATACCTCAACTCATAGTCATGTAGGATTTTTCTCATGAAACTTATTGGGAGTTCTTCTCCTTTGATATTCTTCTGAGTAAGAACGGATGAAACAATTGTCTCTGTAGAAAATGAATATATAATGAAATATCTTTGAAAGTCTGAACTAATGAGGACTGGAGAAGTGGTGATTTCTCCTTTGATATTATTGAATGCCTCTTGAGTATCCATTGTCCATTTGAACCTTTGTTCATTTTTCAACAACAAATTGATCGGCTTCACGATACTTGCATAGTCAGGAAAAAAATTTCACACAAAGTTGCTCTTTCCAAAAAATGATTGGACTCCCTTCTTGGATTTCTGGGGTTGAGCTCGTTTATTGCTTTAACTCTTTCTGGATCTATGTAAATCCATTCCTTGCATACAATATGGCCCAACAATTTTCCTTGAGTCACAGCGAACAAGCATTTCTTTGGATTCAGAGAGACACCATATAATCTACATCTTTCAAAAACCTTTCTCAAATGATGGAAATGATCATCCCTTTTCTTTGAGTGCACTGTCAAGTGATCTTGATAGTCTGCCATAAATTTTCTTATCAACCCGCTAATTGCATAATCCATGGCCCTCTGGAATATGGCTCCAGCGTTCTTCAAACCAAAGGGCATTCTAGCATATGAATATGTCTCCCAAGGTGTGATAAATGTTGTGTTTTCCCTATCTTCCTCAACCACCAAGACCTGGTTATATCCAGAAAACCATCCAACATTGACATACAGGTCGATCCAGTAACTTGTTGGAGAAGGAACTCCATATTAGGCACAGGAAAGTTATCATTTATGCTTGCTTTGTTAAGGTCTCTGAAGTCAACACACATCTAGATTTCCCCAGTCTTTTTTCTTACAATCACGGGATTTGAAAGCCAGTCTGAGTGTCTAATGGGATAAATTATTCATGCCTTCTTCAATTTCTCCAATTCAATCTTTGCCAGAGCCTTCAACTTGGGATTCATCATCCTTATTTTTTGGTTCAATGGATTTTCTCCTTCCCTGAAAGGAATGATGTGTTAGAATATATTTTTATCGTAAGCTTTTAAATCATCATAGGTACAAGTGAACACATTGATGTATTATTTGAATAAAGAAACATATTAATCAACTTCCTCAGTGGTGCAATCAACTCCCAAGTTGACATATTTCGAGGAACTGTCAATTCCAATATTGAATTTTCTCGTCACTTGCACTTTTCAAACTGGAATTTCTTCAAGGATATTCTTAGCATGATCATCTTTCGTAAAAAGAGATTTAGATTGCATACAATCTTTGGGGATAGCATACGAGTGATTGTCTTCATCATCATCATCATCATTTAACAAAAAAAAATCCAGTTGTTCATCGTTCTCAAATACTTGCAAATATTCAATGTTATCGGGCACGAACGGTTGGAAAGCTCTTTCTACTTGGAAAGATGTTTTGCTTTGGATATCTTATGGGTTTGACAATGAGGCCTCCAAGGCTAGTGAATCTTCCTTGTGATTCTTGTACCTTGGAATAAAATAAATGTTGAAGGAACTAAAAGATTCCATTAATTTGTTAACTCTTTTGAAATACAACTTGAGTCTTTCCTTTTTTATTTTATACCTCTGGGTAACTTGATTGATAACCAATTCTAAGTTGCCAGTTACAATTAGATGTTCTATTTTTATTTTATGTGCAAGGATCATCCCCTGAATCAAAGCTTCGTACTCTGCTTCATTATTAGTGCATGAAAACTCCAATCTAATAGCATGTGGATGCATAATCTTACTTGGACTCATAAGAACAATTCCAACTCCATTCCGAGAGCTTGAACAAGCTCCATCAAATGAAATCCTCCAATACCCTTCAAACGGACATTCTTGATTCTCTGTGTCTTTCACTTGCTCCAGAATTTCATTATGCTCTATGTCTAGGATACTATAACTTCCAATCCCGGCATCTATATAATCCTCCATCAATTCATTTTCCTTCTTCTTGAAAGAGAAGGGTTTTCTAGGTTCACGGGGCACTTTAATCATTTATCCTTCTTTGCTTGTTAGCATCATACAACTTTCATTGTTCATTATATATCCCTCGATCATAGATGTCCAGTCTCTTCCCAGCACAACTCCATATGCTGGAGGAAGGTATACCACAATAATATTGAAAACTGTAATGATATGGGGGGTTGTTGTAATCCAATCATAAAAGTCATTGATTTCTCCATAAGTTGGCACTTTTCTAGAATCAATTGCATATATACTTTCAAAGGTTTCATAATACTTGGTGCAACTCATTCCCAATGCCTCCATGAGCGCCAGTGGCATGATATTGTTCATCACGTCAGCTTCAACTAAACAATTATGCAGTGCAACATCATGATTTTCAATAGAAATGTAAAAGGGAGGAATTTTACCTCTCATCTTAGCAGTTGACTAGCTAGGGATTTGTTTTGGACTGGTAACAACAACTTATGCTATTTTAGATGGATCATCCAACAACTTCAAAATGTTTTCTCTTTGCTAGGGAATCTTCACCACTTCCGTAAAGGGTAGGGTTATCCTTGAGTTACTCAAATCCTCTACAACATTATATTTCATTTGAGTGGAGTTTGACATCATGTGGTTCCTTTTACTTCCAACACTATCCTTCATTTTCTCATTTTCTCTTTTCTCATTAGTTTTTTCTTTTTGTTTTTCTTTTTGGTTGTCTTTATCAAAATTGCCTTTATTTTATGGTCTATTTACAAATCCTCTTGTGTGGGCGACGTTTTCTTGCGAGTTGGGATCGTTGTCGTCGTCTTCAAATATATACATGGACATATCACATATGTCCATCTGCACAGTTTCGGAGCTTTCATGAAGTGAGTAATAATTCTCTTGCTCAGTTAATTACTCGTCATAGACATCACCTAGAACAACCGCGTTTGGAGTAGGTTGTCTGGGAACCCTTGGTCTTTGCATATTATTTGTGTTCTCAAACCTCACTATGTTTTCTTGGGGATGGTTCCTCCTTTTCTATGGGATTGGCATTCTCGGATTTGGCATGTAATTATTTCCCCTTCTTAGTCCAGTTATCGTGCTCTACATTTGTTTGATGGTTCTATTCATCTATGCAATTTCGATTCTTTGCTTAATTTCCTGTGTCACCACAGGGTTAACCTCTATGTCAGGTATGGTTCCCTTGAAAATTCATCTTCCCACTGTTTGGTTTTGATTCGGTCGATGCTTGAATTCTTCATTCTTTCTTGAACTGGAAGCTCCTTTATTATCAATATTTAATACTCCCATCTGCCTTTGTACTCTTCCCAGTATAATGTCGAGGTCAAGGCCCATTTCAATCATAAATTCTTCCATATCGATGGATTTAGTCATTGCCTCCACCAAATTATCCATTTGGGATGCTCTTATAGCATATTTTACATTCGGGGGCATTGCATTCTTATAACAACCAAGAATGACTGGGTTATTTGGTATTTTATCTTCTGGAATCCTACTCAAGGTTTTATTGAACTTGAGATAAAAATCTCATATCCTTCCATTCTTCCTCAAACCAATCTGGGTGAAATCGGTGAGAAGGGTATGGTAATAAATTGGAGGGGAAAACATAGTCAAGAACATAGCTTCAAGGTAATTAAATGAGCGAATTGATCTATTGGGAAATGTTGTATACCATTCATACGCTCTTCCTAATAAGGTTTGCAGAAACAACCTTACCATGACATCGTCATACTCAACACGGTGAAAATCACAAACATCAAGAAATAAGTGCAAAGGCCTCTTTGCATCGATTGCTCTGTCTCCAAAAAATTCCTTTAAGGTACCCTTAGGGAGAACATGAAGATCATGTTTCTCACCTAAAATATTTAGAGGGGAATCTCTTACCCTGGTTCGATTTTCAAATACTGGGTTTCCTTGATTTCTTGCAACATTTCTTCCACCTCCTTGTCTCTCCTCATGATGCTTATCTCGGGGTTGTTCATTTCTTTCTGCCATTTCTGGAGAGATTTCAGGGACAAACTTCTCACTTCTAAGAATAAATAGTTCCTTGCTTTTACTTCTGGAAATAGGTCCCTTGTATTCATCTAGCTTCAATCCCGACTTTGTTCCCGTGTTTCTCTAGCTAGCCGTTGATTTCTTCAGTATTGTTGTTGATTAAGGTTGGTTGTCATTGATGTCAACCCTTGAAGAAAAACCCATAGCACAAAGGTTTGGGTAATGGACCCAATAGTGTTTGATGTAAATATGACTCATTATTGTTTTGTTATGGTTGATAAGAATTAAATATGGATGAACTCTAAAGTGGTCCCCTTATGGTGAAAGCCCTCACAGGAAGACGCTTTGTGTAGTAAGAGAACCCATGCTTAATTGTGGAATAATGAGATGAAGGAAAGTGAATTTGTCAAGGAAAATATTCTAGATGGATAGTGCTTGTCATGTCATTTCTGGTGGTATGTGGAACGTCACATAATTCCTCACGGTTAGAGAGTTATGGCCATGAGAAGTTGGAGACCCCAGGTTTGGATAATGGACCCAAGTTTGTTTGATGGGTAACGGTATGAGTTATGATATATTTTCAGATAATACTATTCTATATGGATAGTACATGTCATTTCATTTCTGGTGGTATTTAGAACGTCACATAATTCCTCACTGTTTGAGAGTTATGGCCTTACGAAGTTGGAGGACCCTCATATGTCATCTAGAAGCCCCAAAAGGTCAAAGTAATCAAAGTGGTTTAAGAGATTTTAAAAGGTAAATAATAAAGTGAAG